>LPNX010596927.1:182966-344761 GCA_001517045.1 Pseudotsuga menziesii
ATATATATGTATACATATATATATGTATAGATATACATATATATAGATATAGATATAGATATATATGTATACATATACATACATATATATGTATATATATATGTATATGTATATACATATACATATATATGCAAATCAGAATACTTGTATGAGATTCTCTATGTTTTGAGAATAATTTATTCTCTATTGAACAAGGCCAACCACATGAAGGTGGAAGCTCTTCTGGATCCCCCTTCCCCTCACATCACTCTCAATTCCCCATACCCAATATAATTAACCATTGTAACAATCCAAGAAATTACCTAAATGGGTTATTGTATGCAAAATTTATGTTGTACTAGTTTTTTTCGCACCTAATATACATGCACACACAACTCAAGGAGAAACTCCTCCTTATATGCCTAGCAGTCCATGCGAAATACCTCCCTCCAATGCCCTTCAACGTGGCATATAGAAGTCTAGACTATTGTCCCTTAACTAAAAACAAAGTTTTCTTGGATCTTAACTCCTTTCCATCTTCCAATGGCTTCCTTTAATGGTTTTGGTATTTTTTAGTATGACAACCACTTCTTTCAAGGGTAAAACTCTCTTTTCTCTTCTCTACATCTCTCAAAAAACTAGCTCCCTTCCCAAATTCGATTTATTTTTTCTTTTGTGCATGCATGAAGGATGGAAAAAAGATTCATAATCCAATTTTTCTTGGTTCCAATAAAGTAGTGAGACAAATTTCCCTGTATGTATGGGCTGTTTGCCTATATTTAGGAAATGGTTTAGTACAATATATGTTTCTCCATTTGAACTACAAGCTAGGATCGACGTGATAAAATAATAATAGGTTTCATATTGGAAAAATGGATAAGGCACTAACTTTCCCTTAGATCCCCTCACCTTTTCCTTCGTGTGGTATTGTATCACCTTTAGGCTCTCATGCTCGGTCAATCTTGGTTATCTTATTAACTACAAAATAACAATGTTTGTGAGTATTCAAATCACCATAGCATATATACCTCATGATGTTTATGTAAAATCCAATAATAAGAAACCTATGCACAACTTTACATAATTCAGATTTAAAATAAAACGGTTAAAACTAGGACATTACATCCCCTCCCCCTTAGAATAATATTATCCTCGATTTTATTTTATTTCAAAAAAATGTGATGGTTTATTTTTAACTATGCCTGTAATGCGAATGATTTCATTCACAAAATTGTCGACTTATAACGAAAGCATATAATTTATAACATGAGATTAAATATACAATACAACTTAATACTTGTCCGTGTGAATTGTATTGCTCAATAAGGTTTCCACCATTGAGATTCAATTCATTGTTCTATCTAACACATCCAATGTGCACTCTTGATCCCAACTAGCATATGGCATGGATATCTCATAATAGATTCAATTAAGCCACCTATACCTTCCAATCACTCTCTATCCATGCTAAGGGATCCCCTTCTTTTCTAAATAGTTCATTGGGTGATCCATCATTTTCCTGTTTAATTTAGAAAGCTTCAGAATATTCAGGCTAGAATGAACCTGACTGTGAAAGAAGGTGCAAGGATGAAGAAGAAATCTAGTGCACAATGATCAAACAATCATGGTGAAATTGAACAGTCAAGAGACAAAAATTGGTTAGCATAACATTATTGTCATTATCATTAATCTATGTGTAATACAATAATGATACAATAGGGAGATTTTGAATCCACTAGGTATGATTCAAATTCACCAACTTGGACTGACTCCAGTGCTAACTCAATGTGTGAAAATCACCACTCAGAGCTCACTTATGTAACTTGGGACAACTAAATCAGTTCACAATCTGTTAACTGAACAATGTAGGTAGGAAAAGGTGCCTAACCTCCTTAAATCGGGAAAATGTGGTGCTAGGATAACTGGAGATAAACTAATTGATGCCCATCGGAGAATGACTCAACACAAACTAGGGTGAACTGATGGTGTGAATCCCAAAACTCGGTGTGGGTTCCTAAATTATAGGGATTGGCCTCTAGATCTCCTAAACTCATGCAAACCAGTGCATCAAGTGGTAGGTGGGACCCATATGAGTTCACCAACTTGGACTGACTCCAGTGCTAACTCAATGTGTGAAAATCACCACTTAGAGCTCACTAATGTAACTCATGACCACTAAATCAGTTCACAATCAGTTAATTGAACAAGGTAGGTAGGAAAAGGCATCTAACCTCCTTAAATCAGGAAAATGTAGCACTAGGCTAACTGGATATAAACTAACCGATGCCCATCGGAGGATAACTCAACACATAATAGGGTGAAATGATGGTGGGACTTCCAAGACTCAGTGTGGGTTCCTAATATAGGCCTCCAGAGCTCCTAAACTGATGCATCAAGTGGTAGGTGGGCCCTAAATGAGTTCCCTATGGCACTAGTGAAGTGGAAACATACTCCTAAGCTAGGAAATGGCATTTGGACTATGGTGGTTAAGGGAGGATTATAATTAATCTTGACACCCCCCCCCCCTTAATCCAAACTTTTTACAACTTGGGCCTTGGAAACTAAGACCAAAGGTCACCCATACAATATAATGCAAAAATCAAATGCTCAATAGATAGAGGAAATGGGGAAAACCTCATGGGAAAAAAACCCTCAAAATGAGCAGTAGGGAACTGGATCAAGCTTTCACACCAAGAGACAAATTTATCCTAAGTAAAAAACTTTGTGAAAAAATTCTACAGTATACACTTTTGTATAGCAGTAATGCAATTTGATGGTCCTTATGTGCACTAGTTTCTTGGTACAGTGCATGTGAACCTCTCCACCTTCTTCTAATCTGATGTCAGATAGGAGAAGAAATGTTGTTGCTTTTGCAGCCAAACTTGCATCTTTCGAACCTCTTTGATAGTATGGAAGATTTGAACTTGGGATGTCATGTCCTGGGGCCTTGCTTTATCCCATACAATGGATTCCTCATCTTACATGTCAAGAGAGAATCATCAGTGTACCCCTTAGGCTTTTCTATTTATATTTTTTCTTCCAATTTGTCATGTAGAAAGTTACGTTTGTCTCTTCTTTCAAGAGGAAGAGACACATGATTCAATTCCCAATTTTTCTTTAGTTACTCGTATTCCTTGTCTATGGCTCCTTGTTTTGGTGAATCATGGAAACCCACTTTGCAGAACTGTTGATCAAACCTCACCATTGTGTAGCATCTCTCTGGGAATTTATAGCACCTCTCTGGGAGAAGTAGATTTTCATGACATAGCGCAAGGCTCTCATCCTGAAACTGAGATCTGGTTCTTCTTTTTTCATATGAATCTTCAGCCATGTTCCTAGCAACCTCAATGACCTTTTGAGCCCATTTAGTCCTAGGATTGGGAGTAGGGATTGGATCTGGATACAATTGAAATTCATCTTCAATTCCAAAAATTAATTCAACTTGGTCCTCTGCTTCGTATTCTGAATCTGAAACATTAATGGAAACATCATAATATTCAAAAGGTTTAGGTAGAATTAATTTACCTTCCCTTTTAAATGGCAGCTAAGATTGCATTGGATCTGAGTATGGAAAAAAATGTGAGAACTCATATGCCTTCGAGGCATGGTTTGAAACACCTTTTGCTATCAACGTCATAGTTGATATATCTAAGATCTCCACCAAGTCAGGATCAAATACAAATCACTTTGGTGAGCTTGTATCAAACTTGGTCAAGCCAAGGCCTAAAACGTTGCATTTTTTCCAATTTGTCAGATTTAAATTTTAAAGCATATTTAGATACCAATTTGAGAGAAAAGCATGGACACCTGTTTTTATGAGATTTGGAGCTATTTGGCCCTCGTTCAAGTTTGAAAAATGCACTTTTGTCGACTTTATCAGAATTGAAATTTGAAAGTAGATTTAGATACCCATTTGAGAGATAAGCGTGAACACCTATTTCTATGAGATTTGGAGTTATTTTGGCCCTCGTTCAAGGTTGGTCAAACCAAGGTTGAAGAGATGCACTTTTGACGACTTTCTCAGAATTGAAATTTGAAATTGTATTTAGGTACCCATTTAATAGATTAGTCTCTCATGTAAATTTTTTGGGGATTACGAGCCATTTTGGACCTCAACCAAACTTGGTCAAGCCAAGGCCTAAAACGTTGAATTTTTTCCAATTTCTTAAAACTCGAATTTTAAAGTAGATTTAGATACCCATTTGAGAGATAAGCATGGACACCTATTTTTATGAGATTTGGAATTATTTTGGCCCTCATTCAAGTTTGGTCAACCCAATGCCTAAAATGTTGCATTTTTTCCAATTTCTCAAAATTCAAATTTTAAACTAGATTTAAAAATCCATTTGAGAGATAAGCATGGACACCTATTTTTATGAGATTTGGAGCTATTTTGGACCTCATCCAAACTTGGTCAAACCAAGGCCTAAAACGTTGCAATTTTTTCCAATTTCTCATAAATTAAATTTTAAAGTAGATTTAGATACCCATTTGAGGAATAAGCATGGAGGCCTATTTTTATGAGATTGTGAGTTATTTTGGCCCTCGTTCAAGGTTAGTCAAACCAAGCTTGAAAAGATGCAATTTTGTCGACTTTCTCACAATTGAAATTTGAATTTGTATTTAGGCGCCCATTTGAGAGATAATCCTACATGTATTTTTTGGGGGATTGCGAGCCATTTTAGACTTCGGTCAAACTTAGTCAAGCCAAGGCCTAAAACGTAGAATTTTTTCCAATTTCTCAAAATTCAAATTTTAAAGTAGATTTAGATACCCATTTGACAGATAAGCATGGACACTTATTTTTATGATATTTGGAGCTATTTTGGCCCTCGTTCAAGGTTGGTCAAACCAAGGTTGAAAAGATGCACTTTTGTCGACTTTCTTGGAATTGAAATTTGAAACTGTATTTCGGTACCCATTTGAGAGATAATCCTACATGTATATTTTTGGGGATTGCAAGCCATTTTGGACCTCAGTCAAACTTGGTCAAGCCAAGTCCTAAAATGTTGCATTTTTCCAATTTCTCAAAATTCGAATTTTAAAGTAGATTTAGGTACATTTGGCCCTTGTTCAAGGTTGCTCAAACAAAGGCCTAAAACGTTGCATTTTTTTCAATATCTCAAAATTCAAATTTTAAAGTATTTTTAGGTACCCATTTGAGAGATAAGCATGGATACCTAATTTTATGTGATGTGGAGCTATTTTGGCCCTCATTCAAGATTGGTCAAACCAAGGTTGAAAATATGCACTTTTGTCAACTTTCTTGGAATTGAAATTTGAAAGTGGATTTAGATACCCATTTGAGAGATAAGCATGGACACCTATTTCTATGAGATTTGGAGTTATTTTGGCCCTCGTTCAAGGTCTAAGAAAAGCAATTTTCTTGACTTTCTTGGAATTGACATTTGAAACTATATTTAGGTGTCCATGCTTATCGTAGATTTTTTGGGTATTACAAGCCATTTTGGACCTCGGTCAAACTTTGTCAAGCCAAGGCCTAAAACGTTGTATTTTTCCAATTTCTCAAAATTCAATTTTTATAGTAGATTTGGATACCAATTTGAGAGATAAGCATGGACACCTATTTTTATGAGATTTGGAGATATTTTGGCCCTCGTTCAAGGTTGGTCAAACCAAGGCTGAAAAGATGCACTTTTGTCGACTTTCTCGGAATTGAAATTCGAAAGTTGATTTAGGTACATGTAGTTTTTTTAGGATTGTGAACCATTTTCGACCTTGGTCAAACCTGGTCAATCCAAGGCCTAAAACGTTGCATTTTTCCAATTTCTCAAAATTCAAATTTTAAAGTAGATTTAGACACCCATTTGAAAGATAAGCCAAGGACACCGATTTTTATGAGATTTGGAGCTATTTCGGCCCTCGTTCAAGGTTGGTCAAACCAAGGCCTAAAAGATGCACTTTTGTCGACTTTATCGGAATTGAAATTTGAAACTATATTTAGGTACCCATTTAAGAGATAATCCTACATGTAGATTTTCTAGGGATTGCGATTCATTTTGGACCTCCGTCAAACTTGGTTAAGCCAAGGCCTAAAACGTTGCATTTTTTTCCAATTACTCAAAATTCAAATTTTAAAGTAAATTTAGATACCCATTTAATAGATACGCATGGACACCTGTTTTTTTGAGATTTGGAGTTATTTGGCCCTCGTTCAAGGTTGGTCAAACCAAGGTTGAAAATATGCACTTTAGTCGACTTTCTTGGAATTGAAATTTGAAAATGTATTTTGGTACGCATTTGAGAGATAATCCTACATGTAGTTTTTTTGGGGATTGCGAGACATTTTGGACCTTGATCAAACTTGGTCATGCCAAGGCCCAAAACGTTGAATTTTTTCCAATTTCTCAAAATTCAAGTTTTAAAGTAGATCTAGGTATCCATTTGAGAGACAAGTATGGACACCTATTTTTATGAGATTTGGATCTATTTTGGCCATCGCTCAAGGTTGATCAAACCAAGGTTGAAAATATGCACTTTAGTCGACTTTCTCGGAATTGAAATTTGAAAGCGGATTCAGGTACCCATTTCATAGATAAGCGTACATGTAGCTTTTTTGGGAATTGCAAGCTATTTTGGTCGTCGTTCAAGGTTGGTCAAACTAAGTTTGAAAATATGCACTTTTGTTGACTTTCTCGGAATTAGAATTTGAAACTGGATTTAGGTACCCATTTGAGAGATAACCCTACATGTAGAATTTTTTGGGATTGCGAGCCATTTTGGACCTCAGTCAAACATGGTCAAGTCAAGGCCTAAAACGTTGCAGTTTTTCCAATTTCTCAAAATTCAAATTTTAAAGTAGATTTAGATACCCATTTTAGAGATAAGCATGGACACCTATTTTTATGAGATTTGGAGTTATTTTGGCCCTTGTTCAATGTTGGTCAAACCAAGGTTGAAAATATGCACTTTTATCGACTTTCTCAAAATTGAAATTTGAAAGTTCATTTAGGTTCCCATTTGAGAGATAAGCATTCAAATGCACTTTTGACCTAAGGTTTTACCAAGGTTTGAGCTATTTTGTCGACTTTCTTGGGATTGAAATTTGAAACTGGATGTAGGTACCCATTTGAGAGACAAGCCTACATGTATGTTTTTTGGGGATTGTGAGCCATTTTGGACCTCGGTCAAACCTGGTCAATCCAAGGCCTAAAACATTGCAATTTTTCCAATTTCTCAAAATTCAAACTTTAAAGTAGATTTAGATACCCATTTGAAAGATAAACAAAGGACACAATTATTTTGTCCCTCGTTCAAGGTTGGTCAAACCAAGGCCTAAAAGATGCACTTTTGTTGACTTTCTAGGAATTTAAATTTGAAACTGTATTTTGGTACACATTTGAGACATAAGCCTACATGTAGTTTTTTGGGGATTGCGGGCCATTTTGGACCTTGGTCAAACTTAGTCAAGCCAAGGTCTAAAACGTTGCCATTTTTCCAACTTATCAAAATTCAAATTTTAAATCAGATTTAGGTACCCATTTAAGATATGAGCATAGACACCTATTTTCATGAGATTTGGAGCTATTTTGGGCCAATTTCAAGGTTGGTCAAACCAAGGTTGAAAAGATGCACTTTTGTCGACTTTTTCAAATTGAAATTTGAAACTGTATTTAGGTACCCACTTGAGAGATAAGCCTACATGTAGATTTTTTGGTGATTGTGAGTCATCTTGGACCTCGGTCAAACTTGGTCAAGCCAAGGCCTAAAACATTGCATTTTTCCAATTTCTCAAAATTCAAATTTTAAAGTAGATTTAGATACCCATTTGAGAGATAAGCATTGGCACCTATTTTTATGATATTTGGAGTTATTTTGGCCCAAATTCAAGGTTGGTCAAATGGGTACCTAAATCCACTTTCAAATTTCAATTTCGAGAAAGTCGACAAAAGTGCATATTTTCAACCTTGGTTTGACTAACCTTGAACGATGACCAAAATAGTTCCAAATCTCATAAAAAATGGTGTCCATGCTTATCTCTCAAATGGGTACCTAAATCCACTTTCAAATTTCAATTTCGAGAAAGTCAACAAAAGTGCATATTTTCAACCTTGGTTTAACCAACCTTGAACGGCAGCCAAAATAGATCCAAATCTCATAAAAATAGGTGTCCTTGGCTTATCTTTCAAATGGATATTTAAATCTACTTTAAATTTTGAATTCTGAGAAATTGGAAAAAATGCAACGTTTTAGGCCTTGGCTTGACCAAGTTTGACCGAGGTCGAAAATGGATCGCAATCCCCAAAAAAATACATGTAGGCGTATCTCTCAAATGGGTACCTAAATCCACTTTAAAAACTCAATTTCGAGAAAGTCGACAAAAGTACATATTTTCAACCTTGGTTTGACCAACCTTGAACGAAGACCAAAATAGCACCAAATCTCATAAAAATAGGTTTCCTTGGCTTATCTTTCAAATGGGTATTTAAATCTACTTTAAAATTTGAATTTCAAGAAATTGGAAAAAAATGCAACGTTCTAGGCCTTAGCTTAAGCAAGTTTAACCGAGGTCCAAAATGGCTTGGAATCCCTCAAAAAAACTACATGCTTATCTCTCAAACGAGTACCTAAATCCACTTTCAAATTTCAATTCCGAGAAAGTCGACAAAGGTGCATCTTTTCAACATTGGTTTGACCAACCTTGAAGTAGGGCCAAAATAGCTCCAAATCTCATAAAATTAGGTGTCCCTGCTTATCTCTCAAATGGGTACCAAAATATACTTTAAAATTTGGATTTTGAGAAACTGAAAAATGCGACGTATTAGGCCTTGGCTTGACCAAGTTTGACTGAGGTCCAAAATGACTCGCAATCCCCAAAAAATATACATGTAGGCTTATCTCTCAAATGGGTACCTAAATCCACTTTCAAATTTTAATTCCGAGAAAGTCGACAAAACTGCATCTTTTCAACCTTCGTTTGACCAAGCTTAAACGAGGGCCTAAATAGCTCCAAATCTCATAAAATTACGTGTCCATGCTTATCTCTCAAATTGGTACCTAAATCTACTTTAAAATTTGAATTTTGAGAAATTGAAAAAAATGCAATGTTTTAAGCCTTGGCTTGACCAAGTTTGACCGAGATCCAAAATGCCTCTCAATCCCCAAAAAAAATCTGCATGTAGGCTTATTTCTCAAATGGGTACCTAAATCCACTTTCAATTTTAAATTCCAAGAAATCCGACAGAAGTGCATCTTTTCAACCTTGGTTTGACCAACCTTGAACGAGGGCCAAAATAGCTCCAAATCTCATAAAAATAGTCGTCCATGCTTATCTCTCAAATGGGTATCTAAATCTACTTTAAAATTTGAATTCTGAGAAATTGGGAAAAATGCAATGTTTTAGTCTTTGGCTTGACCAAGTTTGACCGACGTCCAAAATGGCTTGCAATCCCAAAAAAATCTACATGTAGACTTATCCCTCAAATGGGTATCTAAATCTACTTTTAAATTACAATTCCGAGAAAGTCGACAAAAGTGCATATTTTCAACCTTGGTTTAACCAACCTTGAATGAGGGATAAAATAGATCCAAATATCATAAAAATAGGTATCCATTATTGTCTCTCAAATGGATACCTAAATCCACTTTCAAATTTCAATTCTGAGATAGTCGACAAAAGTGCTTCTCTTAAACCTTGATTTGACCAACCTTGAACGAGGGCCAAAATAGCTCCAAATCTCATAAAAATAGGTGTACATGCTTATCTCTCAAATGGGTACCTAAATCCACTTTCAAAACTCAATTCCGAGAAAGTCGGCAAAAGTTCATCTTTTCAACATTTGTTTGACCAACATTGAACGCGGGCCAAAATAGCTCCAAATCTCATAAAATTAGGTGTTCATGCTTATCCATGAAATGGGTACCTAAATCTACTTTAAATTTTGAATTTTGAGATATTGGAAAAAATGCAACGTTTTAGGCCTTGGCTTGACCAAGTTTGACCAAGGTCCAAAATGACTCGTAATCCCTAAAAAATCTACATGTTCTTACCTCTCAAATGGGTACCTAAATCCACTTTCAAATTGCAATTCTAAGAAAGTTGACAAAAGTGCATATTTTCAACATTGGTTTAGCCAACCTTGAACGCGGGCCAACATAGCTCCAAATCTCATAAAAATAGGTGTCCGTGCTTATCTCTCAAATGGGTATCTAAATCTGCTTTAAATCTTGAATTTTGAGAAACTAGAAAAAGTGCAATGTTTTACGCCTTGGATTGACCAAGTTTCACCAAGGTCCAAAATGGCATGCAATCCCCCAAAAAATATACATGTAGGTTTACCTCTCAAATGGGTACCTAAATCTACTTTCAAATTTCAATTCCGAGAAAGTCAACAAAAGTGCATATTTTCAACCTTGGTTTGAAAACCATGAACGATGAACAAAATAGCTCCAAATCTCATAAAAATATCTGTCCATGCTTATCTCTCAAATGGGTATATAAATCTACTTTAAATTTTGAATTTTGAGAAATTGGAAAAAATGCAACATTTTAGGCCTTGGCTAGACCAAGTTTGACCAAGGTCCAAAATAGTTCGCAATCCCAAAAAAAACTACATGTAGGCTTATCTTTCAAATAGATACCTAAATCCACTTTCAAATTTTAATTCTGAGAAACTCAACAAATGTGCATATTTTCAACCTTGGTTTGACCAACCTTGAACAAGGGCCAAAATAGCTCCAAATATCATAAAAATAGGTGTCCTTCGCTTATCTTTCAAATGGGTATCTAAATCTAATTTAAAATTTGAATTTAGAGAAATGGGAAAAATGCAACATTTTAGGCCTTGGCTTGACCAAGTTTGACTGAGGTCCAAAATGGCTCATAATCCCCAAAAAACTACATCTCTCAAAAGGGTACCTAAATCCACTTTCAAATTTCAATTCCGAGAAAATAAGAAAAAATGCATATTTTCAACCTTGGTTTGACCAACCTTGAATGACTGCCAAAATAGCTCCAAATCTCATAAAAATAGGTGTCCATGCTTATCTCTCAAATGGGTTCCTAAACCCACTTTCAAAACTCAATTCCGAGAAAGTCGACAAAAGTGCATATTCTCGGCCTTGGTTTGACCAACCCTGAACGAGGGCCAAAATAGCTCCAAATATCATAACAATATGTGTCCATGCTTATCTCTCAAATCGGTACCTAAATCCACTTTCAAAACTCAATTATAAGAAAGTCGACAAAAGTAAATATTTTCAACCTTGGTTTGACCAACCTTGAATGAGGGCAAAAATAGCTCCAAATCTCCTAAAAATAGGTGTCCATGCAACAAAAGTGCATATTTTCAACATTGGTTTGACCAACCTTGAATGAGGGCCAAAATAGTTCCAAATCTCTTAAAAATAGGTGTCCATGCTTATCTCTCTAATGGGTACCTAATCCTCTTTCAAAACTAAATTCTGAGAAAGTCGACAAAAGTGCATATTTTCAACCTTGGTCTGACCAACCTTGGATGAGGGCCAAAATAGATCCAAATCTCATAAAAATAGGTGTGCATGCATATCTCTCAAATGGGTATCTAGATCCACTTTCAAAACTAAATTTCGAGAAAGTCGACAAAAGTGCATATTTTTAACCTTAATTTGATGAACCGTGAATGAGGGCCAAAATAGCTCCAAATCTCATAAATATAGGTTTCAATGCTTATCTCTCAAATCGCTACCTAAATCAACTTTCAAAACTCAATTACGAGAAAGTCGACAAAAGTGCATCTTTTCAACCTTGGTTTGACCAACCTTAAAGGAGGGCAAAAATAGCTCCAAATCTCATAAAAATAAGTGTCCATGCTTATCTCTCAAACGACTACCTAAATCTACTTTCAAATTTCAATTTCGAGAAACTCGACAAAACTGCACATTTTCAACCTTGTTTTACCAACCTTGAACGAGGGCCAAAATAGCTCCAAATCTCATAAAAATAAGTGTCCATGGTTATCTCTCAAATGGGTACATTGTCACATGCCCCAATTTTGCAAAAACAATTTTATATTATTTGGTATTATTTGAGGACAATATGTTAAATTTTATGCTAAGTTGTAATTAATGACTCAATAGAGTCAAGGATATTTAATGTAATTCTGAATATTTTATTTATAAATAAATAAACGAGGAGACAACAGCTTAGGAGAGCTGTTAAAAGAGTGTTTACTGGTCAAATTGGTGGAGGAGACTAGGTGGAGAGCAAACTGACATGTGGCAGCATCATCAAACCACTTCCAACTGTTGCAGGTGGCAACCTCCCTACATTTGGGGTCATGATTCCCCAAGAAAGTGGAATCAGAGCAGGTGGCTCAATTAATGACAACTGACCCAAAAGACCTAGGCAATCTTTATAAAAATTCCCATTGAAGAGAGCTGAGGCTACTCATTCTAGAGAAGTGATCATTCAGGTTGAATGAATATACTTTAGAGAAATTCAATGGGAAAGAGTCTGGAAAATGTTTGAGGGGTTAACCGTTGATTGCTCTAGTGCAGTTTTTAAGCTGAAAGATCTTACTGCTGAGAGCAGAGTGTTACTGAGATATTGGGACGAAGTCTACTGTTTGCATTCTCCACCAGTTCTCATCCAAGAAGACCAAGAACAGGATCGGGGGTCCTGAGGAAGCATTGTTTGAGCGTTCCCCGGGAGATTGGTAGGGAGGAACAGCCTCCTAATGTTGTTGTCATCTGTCCTAAACAGGTTCTACATTATTTTGTTTTACTGTATTAGATAAATCAATATGAGTTTGACTGATATGAGAATGTTACAGAGTTAGTTTGTAGAATGTTAGAATCTAGCAGTCTTTTGAAATGATTGAAAAAATGAACTTGATTAGAAAAGTAATGTGTTAGAATAGAAATAATTTCTAGAATGTGTTTTTCCACACCTGGAAAATCCAGGTAGTACTCTAGCACAAGTAGAATGTTTAAGAAGATAAGAGAATGTTTGAGTAGATAAGAATGTGTATTTACAGACAGTAGAATAATTTTATTCATGTTAAAATATTATGGAAGTTAAACAGTGTTATGATATGTTTATATTTCTCTGTTTTCACATAGTAGCTTAACGAAATGCAGCAGAAAATTACATTAGAGTTACATTGATTTCATACAGTTAAGTAAATAAACAAGCTACTAATCACTTAGTTTATTTTCTAACAATTTCAACTAAATCTAGGACTAATATTTACTATAAACCAAAAAGGGTCAAATTTAAAAGTACTTAGATGATCAAGAGTAAACTGAGTTACAGAATTTATGCTATATCTTTTCAAAAACTCTGAGTAAATTCTACCTGGCAGTTTATTAAATAAAAGAAATGAAAATATAATTAATAACTAGTACAAAACTAAATAATACCTATGTAGAAATTATTTATAATTACTTACAGGCTTATACCTGTAAATATAAATCTTCAGGGTCGAAACCCTAACCAAGTTATTTAACTATTCTAAATAAAAACATCTAAGCTGCAAACCATTTACTCGGATAATAATATATATAAACAATTAGTCTATTGTAAACTGCTTACAGTCCTTTCTGAAAACAAATGTACATTTACGCAACACACCTGTAATAATAATTTAACTAAATTAACAAGTAACAAAACATAATCATTAATTAACTCAAGAACTTAATTAGACAAGGGTTTCATTTCAGGAAAATACTAGCTTGTATATCCCAAACGAGTAAGTTAATATTATAAATTACACACTATGACTGAGTTACAGTCTTAAATAATAACAATAATTTATTTACAAAAGATATTTAGATAGTAATGTTCTTCATTAACAGTCGAATAGGAAAAACCCTATTGTACACAGAGTTACAATATACAAAATTACTGCAAAAACGAAACAGAGCTCGAAGTAAAATCTCTTTTCTAAAACCCAATGTATTACATTGACAGGCCGTAAGGATACAAATTTAACCAGATTACAACACCCAGTTCAGGGCTGGTGTACCCAGCATCGTCGCATGGGTTTTTAAAACAAAACTTACATTCAATTTATTAAAACCTACATTATTGTATATCCTTTAGAAGTCAAGAAAAAAAGTAATACAAGTCACGGCATCGAATGTCGGAGCCACCTTGCTATATGCAAGGGTTTAATAACGAAAATAAATTCTTAAACATTGAAGACCAAACATACCAAAACTGGAGGAACTGAGGTCGTAACTTCTTCCCAACTGAAACCATTTTCCCATAAGTATGTACAAGCAGGGAGTTTCCTCATAGTAACCAGGGCTTACCCGTAGGACTTGATGCCAATCCAAACGTGGAGAGGATTCTTCCAAACGAAAAGGCAAACCATCACCTGCAAGTGAAGACCAAAATTCTTGATTAGAAACTGAGTTTATAACTGTAACTGTAATTTTAGAAGCTTATAACATTTGTAGGATGAATTTCTTTACCTGGAAGCGAAATATTTGGAGGCCGAGGAGGATTTGAGCCCACACCACGAGCAGCACAACCCTCGTGCTCACCAGTGATAAAGGCGGCGGGGCTCACAATACGTTCTACACCACGAGCAGGAGTAAACTTTGGCAATCGCCACAAAGGAAAACAACACCAAAAAAAAAACTACTGACAGAGCTACACTACCCTCACCCACAGCAAAGTATTGTATGTAGGAAGAAAAACCTAATGCGAGTTGTAAACTTCGCAACCCATACACTAGAGTGGCAACACTTTGTGATACACAAACAATGGAGTTGAAGACGAACACAAGCGAGCCCTCATGGCCACAATAAACCAAACAGAGCAAAGACCAAAACCCTCGACAAAGAATGAGCAGTTAGGGTTGCGTTATGAGCTTTTAAGTTATGCATTGCACGGTGGTGGACGTTCCACGTGCCCACCAACTTTATTCAGTCCAAAATGGGTTGAATGATATAGTTGTCACTGCATTGTCAGGACAACAAATTATTGTCAATAATTTGAACAATGACTATAATCATGGTGTAATATATAATGTCAAACATATTCACAATGTTAAACCATAGGGTAAGCAATGGTCAAGGATGAGATTTTTATTTGCATCGTTAACCCTTGCTTTATCTAAACCTTGAAATCTTTCGATGGAAAAATAACAACTATGGAAAGATCCATAGTAGGGTATATGCCCTTGGTATTAAGGTAATAGTTCCAATAATAATCATTTATTCAAACATTATATATATCAAGACCATGATGTTATAACTAGTTTTTATGTAAAGACTAATAGTAAGAATCTAGTTTATAAATCAACTTTGAGTATATAAAAACGATTTACACTCTAGAATAAATTTTTACTTTTGTTTGAAGTCTATAGTACTGAGAGTAAGATAAACTCCATGGGAAGTTGTAATCATTTGGTTTCCATAAGTAACCAAAGCTCCAAATGAATCAAATCAAGGATAGATTAGCCTTGGTAGTAAAAGATATTAAAACTATCTAAGAATACATATAGCATCACTATTATTTATAAATAAATAATATGATAATGTATTTTCGTCACATTACTTATGTCATGAAGAAATTTGGAAGTTAGAATCACAACTTGACGACATTTAGGCAAATGATCATTTATAAATACAATGCAATAATAAGCTGATAAACTTCCTTTACTGAAGCTTAATTAAAGGTAAATCTAAGAGTTCTATATAAGCTTGTTTCTTGAAAGGCCTTAGGTCTATTTCCATACTTAAGCAGTGTTTTAAATTTTAGAAATAACAACAGCATAAAAACTCTTATTTCAATAAGAGTGTTGATACACTAAATTATGAACTTTATGAAGAACTAGTAAATAACGTAACGTATAGATGGAAAGAAGATATCTCTAAAATAACAGTCATTCTGATAAAAGACAATCAGTAGGGCAAAGTATTGATCTTTACGACATGAATTTTAAAGTATTGTCACAGTTGCAAAACAAGTAAAAGAAATGTTACTTTACCTTGTAGTATCCTTGAAATTCTATTAAGCAAACTTTTACTCTAGCAGTATATTTTTTATGCTAAAAGAAGTATATCTGGGTTAACGCCTTAATAAACTCTTACTAGTTAAAATTTACCTGTCAAGCCTGTAAGATCCAGAAATCCAGATAAGTTAGCAATCGCTAAGTAAGCCCCAGTTAGAAAGTAACTTCTCACCTACTTAACAAAATCAAACTATCAGTGTAGCTAAAAAAAATTGAATGTGGATTATTTACATCACATATCAAAATTAAAACAGTATTAATTTATATGTGTTTAAGTTAATCGTTAGTTTGTTCACTGTTTCATTTATCCGTTAACCTCTAGTAGTTAACAAACTGCGACTATAAACAATTTTGTTACATCAAAAAAAATTAATTTTTGTGAAACTTTGGGGTTATGACATGTGGTATCAGAGCACAAGGTTCAAACACTAGGCCTTGATGAAGCCCAACTAGCTTTTATGAAACAGTGAATTTAAATTATTTTGCTGATGTTATTTTCTTTTAAATGTTATTCAACAGAGAAATTGTTTCTGAAGTTTAACAACAGGTATGGAAAGGCTGGAGGAATATGCGGAAGAGGAATCTCCATTTACTGAACCAGAAAACTTACAGAGAGACCCTATACAAGAAGACCTAACCACTAATTCCTCGGAACTGTTACAAACAGTAAAAGACTTAAAATTTGAAATGGAATCTATTAAACGAGAGAATGAAAGGATTCTGAGAGCTCAGGAGGAGCTGAATCAGATCCTAACAAAAATATTTCAAACTGAGGAAAAGGGAAAAAGAGTTAATTCAGAAGATACAAGTCATCAACATAAATATAAAAAGATTAAACAGACTAAAAATGAAAGCAGTTCATCTTCAGAGGTGTTTGGTGATCAACGTAATTTTCATTCCACTAGTGATAGTAGTGATGACAACCATTATACTAAAAAGAGAAAATATAAACCCTATGAGGAAATTTCTGGGGAATTTAAAAAGATTAAACCACCAACATTCAATGGAGAGACTGAGAAAGGGGAGGAAGCGGAATCTTGGTTATCTGGGATGAAAAAGTACTTCCAGATTTATAACTATTCTAAAGAATTAAAGGCTAGAATGGCTATCTACAATCTCTCAGGAAAGGCTGATATTTGGTGGCAGGACTTGAAGAGAGTGAAGGGAATAAAAGAGAAGAACGTAAATTGGAGTACCTTCAAGAGGTACTTTAAAAATAAATTTCTATCTGAGCAGTACTATGAAGAGAGAGCAAAAGAATTTTATGAGCTTAAATTAGGATCAATGACTATGAAAGATCTGAACAACAAGTTTTTAAGTCTGCTTAGGTATGTGCCATACCTTGTAGATGAAAAACCAAAGGTACAACAATTCCTCAGCTGTCTACCTTATCATATTAAGGACAGGATTGAGTATGCCAATCCAAAAACTCTGGAAGAAGCTATGAGGAAAGCTAATTTCTGTTATGAACAAAATCGAAAAAAGGAAAGCATGGCCAACTAGAAGGCCAAAAAGAATAACAACCATTATGATCAAAAGAAGAAAGAATTTGTGCCCAACTGAAATTCTAAAAACAATAAGGCCAGAAATTTTCCTAACAAGAACTTCCAAGGGAATAAGAATAATGCACCAAGTAATCAAAATAATTCAAAGGGTAAAGAATCTGCTAATAACCATGGTAATTACATCAAGAACTTTGAGCGCAAAGAACCTATAAAGTGTTGGGAGTGTAATGGCCCACATTATGCCTCAGTCTGTCCTAATCGAAAAAGACTGACAGTAATATCCATACTATACATGAGGAGATGACTATTGGAGAGTTAGTGAGGACTATGCCCAGAATCAATGCATCCTTGGAGAATCGACAAGCAGAATATCAAACTTCCATGGTGGAAGTAGAAGGTATGTTAAACCAAACCCCTATAGCTATTTTAATTGATCCAGGAGCTAGTCGCAGTTATATTTCACCTAAATTGGTAAAAAAATGTAAGTTGCTTGTTGAAAAATTTGAAAATTCTTGGTTGGTTCAGTTAGCCACTGATGCAAAAAGGAAGATAACTAGTTTTGTAAAAGAATGTGCAGTAGTTATGGATCAATTTGAAACTATTGTAAAGCTTAATGTATTACCTCTTGGTTCTTATGACTTATTAATCAGTATGGAGTGGTTGGAACAACATAGGGTGATTTTAATTTGTTATGATAAAACCTTTACATGTATAAATAAAGAGGGAAAATCAATAAGTGTAAAGGGAATCCCTAGAAAAAAAACCATAAGGCAGATTTCTGCTATGCATCTTAAGAGAGTTGTTAGGAAGGGTTGTAAAGCTTATGCAGTAACAATAACTGATGAGGAGAATCTAAATAAAACAAGCAAATCAAAATTGGAGGACATACTAGTTTTGAGAGAATATGCTAATGTATTTCCGAAAAAAATTACGGGACTACCTCCGAAAAGGGAACTAGATTTTACCATTGAGCTGGTACCTGGTGCAGTACCCAGCTCAAAGGCCCCTTATCGAATGAACATACTTAAACTTAATGAATTAGAGTCACAATTAAAAGAACTTATTGATAAAAAGTATATTCGACCTAGTGTGTCTCCCTTGGGGGCACCTGTTATATTCGTTAAGAAAAAAGGACTGAACCATGCAACTTTGCATAGATTACCGTCAGTTGAATAAGATGACTATCAAAAATAGATACCCATTACCTCGCATAGATGATATGTTTGATCAACTACGTGGAGCCATGGTGTTTTCAAAAATTGATTTAAGGTCTGGATATCATCGAGTTAGGATTAAAGATGAAGACATCTTTAAAACATATTTTAGAACTCGATATGGTCATTACAAGTTTTTCGTCATGCCATTCGGGCTTACTAATGCCCCACCTATTTTTATGTGTTTAATGAACAACGTTATGCATAAGTATCTGGATAAGTTTGTGGTCGTATTTATCGATGACATATTAATCTATTCAAAAACTGAAGAAGAACATAAAGAACATTTAAAAATTGTTTTACAAGAGCTACGAGATCATCAACTCTTTGCAAAGTTTAGTAAATGTGATTTCTTCAAAGATAAAATTTAGTACTTAGGTTATGTGGTGACTAAGGAAGGGATTTCGGTGGATCCCGAAAAGATAAATATGTTAGGATATTTAGACACTTAGGAGTTAATTAAGATCAACTTGTGTAATATATCCGTTAGGTAAAAGTGTGTTTCTTTAGTATGCATTAGTATGCATTTGTAAATATTCTAATCCGATGGTCACAATATGTTCTAGACATAGAGTGATCCGACGGTTCAACTTCTCTTAAATCATACCTACCATTGATCCGTGGCTTAACACCCGATTGGTCTATGATCTCTATTTAAAGAGCATAGAAGGTCCTTGGCTAGTTGATCGATTATGAGAAGCTCATATGTAACTTTCTTTCTTTTGCATAATAAATTGCTCCAAGTAGCTATTTGGCTGGGGCCGTGGACTGTTTCCCTCTCGAGGGTTTTAACCACGTGACAAACATCAGTGTGTTGATCTGTGATTTATTTATGTGAAGCGGTTGCTGAAGGTGTTCGATCTTTTGGGAGTACCCTGTGTATCCGAACATCATATCAGAGCTTTTATGAAGAGCCGCTTTCGGTTTTTATCAAGATCTGGAACCGGTGTTGCCGAAAGTTTAAAAGGGTTTTTGTTTCTAGATTTTCTGTGCATTTTTTTTCTTTGGGAGCTATTCCATTGCGTCTGGAGCTCCGTTTCCATTGGGAAATAGTTTTTGTTTCACCGAAAAACGTTTCTGTTTGCTCCAAAAACACCCATTTCGACAAATCTGAAGGTATAATGTTACAGTGACGGATTTGTTTTTTTTTTAATCTCTCATATTTTATCAGTTTATTATTAGATATTTTATGTTTTAGTCTTGGACTATTTCCTTCTTTGATTGCATATACTCTTTGTCGTGCACCTTGCGCGATCGCGGCAAATCAGAAACAGTAAGGGAAAAAAAAAATCTTGTCATCTCGGCTACATATGCTCTTTGTCGTGCACCTTGTGCGATCACGGCAAATCAAAAACAGCGAGAAAACTTGAAAACGTAGACTTTCCGGGTAAGCTAACCAAGATCTAACCCCATTGTGTGGAAAAAGTTTTTTTTGTTTTTGTTTTTCGTTTTTTTTGTGATTTGCAGGAAAAGAAAGCAAGCACGGAAAACAAGAGAGAAGAGTAAAAAACAAAATCCCCCTTCCTCTTTCCATTATTTTACGTACCTTTTAAACTTAGCTCACTTGGTCCAAAGTTGCTTTATTACTTAATAGGTCTTGAGTTCAAGTCTTATTAAGCTACTTTTTAGTGCATGCAATTTTTATTTTCTAGTTATTTTATTGTAAAAGTGCATTCACATAAATAAAATAAAATAAAAGTGAGTCACTTAAATCTTTTAATTTATTGCCGCACTATTTAAAAGTCACATTATTGTAAAAGTGAACATCACTTATTCTACAAAAGTGGTTCACTTCAAAGAAACTTTATTGTAAAAAAGTGATTATCAAAGGTTGATCTTGGGAAGAGGGGGCTTCTTTTTTTTAGTTGGTCAAAGTTAATATCTGCCACGTCACTATTGGAGACATCTTCAACATTTTCTTTAATCAAGCATAATTTCATTATCCAGAATCAGTTTTAAGTGCCGTTTTTTTTTAAACCGCATTTTTTTTTACCTCTTTGCATTCAAACAGTTAGTTTTTGTTCTTTCAGCCATTATTTTATAATATGGCCACCCCTTGTGATATTATACTTACAAGTTCTAACTATTTCTCATGGAAATCTCGTATGGAGGATGTTCTGCGAAGTAGGGGACTTTTCAGGATAACCTCAGGGAAAGAAACAGAACCCACTAATGATGATAAGAAAATTAAATGGGCAAATAGATGTGATAAAGCTCGTGGATTGATTGGGATGTCAATCTCTATTGATTTGCGATTCCACGTATCTGGAATTGATGAACCTAATCTCGCTTGGGAAAAGTTGGAATCTGTGTTTGGTAAACACAATGAAATTCGGGGTCATCAACTTGAGAATGAGTTGCTTTCCTTGAATCCAAAATATTTTTCATGCATTTAAGACTATTTATCTAAGTATAAAACTCTTAGACTATAATGTGCAGAATGCAAGATTAAGAAAGAATACAAACAATGTATTTATCATATTCTTTCAAAACTTGGACCTACGTATTTTGTTTTTGTATCTACATTCTACTCCATGAAATAATCCTTGACTGCAGCTAGCTATCAAGAGCCTGGCCTTGAATTATTTTATAATTATTTAATTAGAGAGCAAGATAAGTTCATTCATCTTGGAATAATTAACAATGTAGATACATCTGGGAAAGTCTTATTGTCCCAACAGAAAGAAAAGTCCAAGCCTCCCAAGAAACAGATTTTTCGCAATAATAAGCAAAACAACAAGGGCCCCAAACCCTCTCAGTCAACTCCTTTAAAAAATCACAAAGGATCCAAGCAAAAAGGAAAGAAGACTGAGCGTCATTGCAATTTTTGTGGGAAAGATAATCATGATGAATCTAAGTGTTTGAAAAAGATGGCAGCCTTGGAGGCAGCAATGAAGAAGCATCACATCAGCCTAGATTCATCTTCAAAATCTACCTCTCATGGACATGCACTTTGTGCTTCTAGTTACTCTTATACTGCATCTTCTTCTTCTACTTCAATTGAATGCCTCATTGATTCTGGAGCATCTTATCATATGGCTAAGGATAAAGCCATCTTTTCTACTATGCATGAATGTAACACCAAACAAATATTTGTTGGTGATGATAGATCTCTAAGTGTTGTAGGATCTCGAACAGTTCCAGTAGAAAATGGTCATTTCAGTGATGTACTATGTGTTCCAAAAATTTCCTGCAAATTGTTATCAATCTATCAAATTACTCATTCAGGTGAAGGTAAAACTGTGACGTTTATACCTCACCAAGTTGTAGTCAAGGATTTTAAAAATCCTCAAAATATCCTTGCTATTGGAACTGTTGATGATCTTACCAGGTTGTACAAATTTAACAACTTTGGGTCATCACCTTTTCCTTCAACTTTTGTTGCTCATAGTGATAACTTGAGCAAACTTTGGCATGAGCGATTTGGTCACTTAAATTATCGCTCATTGCAACAACTATGTAAAGACAATATGGTGACTGGTCTTCCGCTGGTATCTTGCAAGGATGGTGTTTGTTCCGGTTGTGTACTCGGAAAACATTATCGGGACAGTTTTGATAAACGTGCCTCTTGGCACACCTCGGTTCCCTTGGAGCTTGTGCATAGGGACTTGTGTGGCCCTCTTCCATCTGCCTCCTTTTCTGGTTTCAAATATTTCTTAACTTTCATTGATGACTACTCTAGACGCACTTGGGTTTACTTCCTAAAACTTAAGAGTGAAGTATTTAACATGTTCTTGGCCTACAAGGCCCTTGTTGAAAAACAATATGGTCATCAAATTATACACAACAAAATGGTGTAGCTAAAAGGAAGAACCGCACTTTAAAAGAAATGGCTAATTGTATGATCCAATCTAAGGGACTAAGTCTTCAATAGTGGGTTGAGGCCATAAATTGTGCAAATTACATAGTTAATCGCACACCCACTAAAGTTTCACAGGGTATAACACCGGAAGAAGCAAGGAGCAAAATTAAACCAGATGTAAGTCACTTTCATGTGTTTGGTTGTGAAGCATGGGCTCACATTCCGGATGAAAAATGAAAAGCATTGCAGCCTAAAAGTGAAAAGTGCATATTTGTTGGATATTCTAAAGATGTAAAAGGTTATATACTTCTTCAGCCACATTATCATGATATAATCATTAGAAGAGATGTTAAATTTGATGAAAATCTCTTGGCCTGCGAGCCTAACTTGGTAGGTGTGCCATCTTTGGTCTGCGAGCCTGATTCGGCGATTGTGTCTTCTTCTTCCAGATTCCTTGACAGGTTTCCAACTCCAGTTTCTGATGATGACAATGAGGATGAAAATCCACTCTAGCATATGGGTTGCAAAGTTTACAGCTCGCATTAGGTTTTCCTTCCTGCATACAATACTTTGTTGTGCGTGAGGGTAGTGTAGCTCTGTCAGTAGTTTTTTTTTTGGTGTTGTTTTCCTTCGTGGCCATTGCCAAAGTATACTCCTGATCGTGGTGTAGAACGTATTGTGATCCCTGTCGCCTTTATCACTGGTGAGCACGAGGGTTGTGCTGATCGTGGTGTGGGCTCAAATCCTCCTTGGCTTCCAAATCTTTCACTTGCAGGTAAAGAAATTCATCCTATAAATGTTATAAGCTTTTAAAATTACAGTTACAGTTATAAACTCAGTTTCTAATCAAGAGTTTTGGTCTTCACTTGCAGGTGATGGTTCACCTTTTTCTTTGGAAGAATCCTCTCCACGTTTGGATTGGCATCAAGTCCTACGGGTAAGCCCCGGTTACTATGAGGCAACTCCCTGCTTGTACATACTTAGGGGAGAATGGTTTCAGTTGGGAAGAAGTTACGACCTCGGTTCCTCCAGTTTTGAGATGTTTGGTCTTCAGTTTTTAAGATTTTTTTTCGTTATTAAACCCTTGCATATAGCAAGGTGGCTCCGGCATTCGATGCCGGCATTGGTGCAATTGGAGGAACATGAGCAGGAGGAGGTGGATTTTCATCCTCACTGTCATCATCAAAAACTGAAGTTGGAAACCTATCAAGGAAGCTGGAAGAAGAAACTGAAGTTTACTCCATGCTTATTCCGCTGTTATACCCTGTAAAACTTTAGTGGGTGTGCGATTAACTATGTAATTTGCACAATTTATGGCCTCAACCCAATATTGAAGACTTACTCCCTTAGATTGGATCATACAATTAGCCATTTCTTTTAAAGTGCGGTTCTTCCATTCAGCTACACCATTTTGTTGTGGTGTATATGGAACAGTGTGTTGTTGTTGGATTCCTTGTTCAGTGCAAAAATTAGTGAACTTGTTGTTAACATATTCTCCTCCATTGTCAGATCTTAACTTAATAATTTGATGACCAGATTGTTTTTCAACAAGGGCCTTGTAGGCCAAGAACATGTTAAATACTTCGCTCTTAAGTTTTAGGAAGTAAACCCAAGTGCGTCTAGAGTACTCATCAATGAAAGTTAAGAAATATTTGAAACCAAAAAAGGAGGCAAATGGAAGAGGGCCACACAAGTCACTATGCACAAGCTCCAAGGGAACTGAGGCGTGCCAAGAGGCACGTTTGTCAAAACTCTCCCGATGATGTTTTTCGAGTACACAACCGGAACAAACACCATCCTTGCAAGATACCAGCGAAAGACCAGTCACCATATTGTCTTTACATAGTTGTTGCAATGAGCGATAATTTAAGTGACCAAATAGCTCATGCCAAAGTTTGCTCAAGTTATCACTATGAGCAACAAAAACTGAAGGAAAAGGTGATGACCCAAAGTTGTTAAATTTGTACAACCTGGTAATATCATCAATAGTTCCAGTAGCAAGGATATTTTGGGGATTTTTAGAATCCTTGACTACAACTTGGTGAGGTGTAAATGTCACAGTTTTACCTTCACCTGAATGAGTAATTTGATAGATTGATAACAAATTGCAGGAAATTTTTGGAACACATAGTACATCACTGAAATGACCATTTTCTACTGTAACTATTCCAGATCCTACAACACTTAGAGATCTATCATCACCAACAAATATTTGTTTGGTGTTACATTCATGCATAGTAGAAAAGATGGATTTATACTTAGCCATATGATAAGATGCACCAGAATCAATGAGACATTCAATTGAAGTAGAAGAAGAAGATGCAGTATAAGAGTAACCAGAAGCACAAAGTGCATGTCCATGAGAGTTAGATTCTGAAGACGAATCTAGGCTGATGTGGTGCTTCCTCATTGTTGCTTCTAAGGCTGCCATCTTCTTGAAACACTTAGATTCATCGTGATTATCTTTCCCACAAAAATTGCAATGACGTTCAGTCTTCTTTCCTTTTTGCTTGGATCCTTTGTCATTTTTTAAATAAGAAGCCGACTAAGAGGGTTTAGGACCCTTGTTGTTTGGCTTATTATTGCCAAAATTCTGTTTCTTGGGAGGCTTGGACTTTTCTTTCTGTTGGCACAATAAGGCTTTCCTAGATGTATCTGCATTGTTAATTATTCCAAGATGAATGAGCTTATCTTGCTCTCTAATTAAGGAATCACAAAAGGATTCAAGACTAGGCTCTTGATAGCTAGCTGCAGTTAAGGATTCTTTCATGGAGTAGAATGTAGATACAAAAACAGAATATGCAGGTCCAAGTTTTGAAAGAATATGATAAATACATTGTTTGTCTTCTTTCTTAATCTTGCATTTTGCACATAATAGTCTAAGAGTTTTATACATAGATAAATAGACTTGAATGCATGAAAAATCATTTGGATTCAAGGAAATCAACTCATTCTCAAGTTGATGACCTCGAATTTCATTGTGTTTACCAAACACAGATTCCAACTTTTCCCAAGCTTTATCAAATTCATCAATTTCATATATGTGGAAACGCAAATCAATAGAGATTGACATCCCAATCAATCCACAAGATTCATCACATCTATTTGCCCATTTAATTTTCTTATCATCATCAGTGGGTTTTGTTTTTTTCCCTGAGGTTATCCTGAAAAGTCCCCTACTTTGTAGAACATCCTCCATACGAGATTTCCATGAGAAATAGTTAGAACTTGTAAGTATAATATCACAAGGGGCAGCCATACTATAAAATAATGGCTGAAAGAACAAAAATTAATTGTCTGTATGCAAAGAGCTCGAAAAAATATGCGGTTTTAAAAAAAACGGCACTTAAAACTGATTCTGGATGATGAAGTTATGCTTGATCAAAGAAAATGTTGAAGATGTCCCCAATAGTGACGTGGCAGATATTAACTTGACCAACTAAAAAAAGAAGCCCCATCTTCCCAATATCAACCTTTGACAATCACTTTTACAATAAAGTTGCTTTGAAGTGAATCACTTTTGTAGAATAAGTGATGTTCACTTTTACAATAATGTGACTTTTAAATAGTGTGACAATAAATTAAAAGACTTAAGTGACTCACTTTTATTTTATTTTATTTATGTGAGATGCACTTTTACAATAAAGTAACTAGAAAATAGAAATTGCATGCACTAAAAAGTAGCTTGATAAGACTTGAACTCAAGACTTATCAAGGTGTAAAGCAACTTTGGACCAAGTGAACTAAGTTTAAAAGGTATGCAAAAGTATGGAAAGAGGAAGGGGGCTTCTTCTTTTTCTTTTTTTTTACTCTTCTGTCTCGTTTTTTGTGCTTGTTTTCTTTTCCTGCAAATCACAAAAAAAAACAAAAAACAAAAACAAAAAAACTTTTTCCACACAATGGGGTTAGATCTTGGTTAGCTTACCCGGAAAGTCTACGTTTTCAATTTTTCTCGTTGTTTCTGATTTGCCGTGATCGCACAAGGTGCACGGCAAAGAGCATACGTAGCCGAGAAGACAAGAAAAAAAAACGTTCTCTTACTGTTTCTGATTCGCCGCGATCGCGCAAGGTGCACGACAAAGAGCATACGTAGTCAGAAAAAACAACAGTTCGAGACTAAAATGTAAAAGATCTAATAATAAACTAATAAAATATGAGAGATTTAAAAAAAATAAAACTAATCCGTCATTGTAACATTATACCTTCAGATTTGTCGAAATGGGTGTTTCTGGAACAAATGGAAATGGTTTTCGATGAAACAAAAACTGTTTCCAAATGGAAACGGTGCTCCGGACGTAATGGAATAGCTCACATAGGCCACAAATGCACAAAAAATCTATAACCAAAAACCCTTTCAAAGTTTCGGCAACACCGGTTCCAGATCTTGATCAAAACCGAAAGCGACTCTTCATAAAAGATCTAATACCATGTTCGGGTACATAGGGTGCTCCCAAAATATCGAACACCTTTCAGCAACCTTGACCAATGGCCAAAATAGCTCCAAATCTCATAAAAATAGTTGTCCATGCTTATCACTCAAATCGATACCTAAATCCACTTTCAAAACTCAATTTCGATAAAGTTGACAAAAGTGCATATTTTAAACCTTGGTTTGACCAACCTTGAACGAAAGCCAAAATAGCTCCAAATATGATAAAAATAGGTGTCCATACTTATCTCTAAAATGTGTCCTTAAATCCACTTTCAAAACTCAATTCCCAGAAAATCGACAAAAGTGCACCTTTTCAACCTTGGGTTGACCAACCTTGAACAAGGGCTAAAATAGCTCCAAA
The DNA here is from genome assembly GCA_001517045.1 of Pseudotsuga menziesii. NCBI lineage: Eukaryota > Viridiplantae > Streptophyta > Pinopsida > Pinales > Pinaceae > Pseudotsuga > Pseudotsuga menziesii. Next base: position 210,225 of record LPNX010596927.1, read on the forward strand.
TCTCATAAACATAGTTGTCCATGCTTATCTCTCAAATGGGTATCCAAATCTACTTTAAAATTTTAATTCTGAGAAAGCCGACAAAAGTGCATATTTTCAACCTTGAACGATGGCCAAAATAGCTCCAAATCTCATAAAAATAGGTGTCCATGTTTATCTCTCAGATGGGTACCTAAATGGACTTTCAGAACTCAATTCCATGAAAGTCGACAAAAGTGCGTATTTTCAAACTTGGTTTGACCAACCTTGACAGCGGTCAAAATAGCTCTGAATCTCATAAAAATAGGTGTCCATGCGTATCTCTCAAATGCGTATTTTAATCCGCTTTCAAAATTCAATTCCGAGAAATTCAAAAAAAGTTCATCTTTTCAACCTTGGTTTGACCAACCTTGAACGAGGGCCAAAATAGCTCAAACTCTCATAAAAATAGGTGTCCATGCTTATCTCTCAAATGGGTAACTAAATCTACTTTAAAATTTCAATTCCGAGAAAATCGACAAAAGTGCATATTTTCAACCTTGGTTTGGACAACCTTGAACTAGGGCCAAATAGCTCTAAATCTCATAAAAATAGGTGTCCATGCTTATCTCTCAAATGAGTACCTAAATCCACTTTCAAAACTCAATTCCCAGAAAGTCAACAAAAGTGCACCTTTTCAACCTTGGGTTGACCAACCTTGAACGAGGGCTAAAATAGCTCCAAATCTCATAAAAATAGTTGTTCGTTCTTATCTCTCAAATGGGTATCTAAATCTAGTTTAAAATTTTAATTCCGAGAAAGTCGACAAAAGTGCATATTTTCAACCTTGATTTGTCCAACCTTGAACGAGGGCCAAAATAGCTCCAAATCTCATAAAATTAGGTGTCCATGCTTATCTCTCAAATGGGTACCTAAATATCCTTTAAAATTTGAATTTTGGGAAACGGAAAAAATGCAACCTATTAGGCCTTGGCTTAACCAAGTTTGACTAAGCTCCAAACTAACTCACAATCCCCAAAAAATCTACATGTAGGCTTATCTCTCAAATGGGTAGCTAAATCCACTTTCAACTTTCAATTTCGAGACAGTCGATAAGTGTACATCTTTTCAACCTCGGTTTAACCAACCTTGAACGACGGCCTAAATATCTCCAAATCTCATAAAATTGTGTGTCCATGCTTATCTCTCAAATTAGTACCTAAATCTACTTTAAAATTTGAATTTCGAGAAATTGGAAAAAACACAACGTTTTAAGCCTTGGCTTGACCAAGTTTGACCGAGATCCAAAATGCCTCACAGTCCCCCAAAAAATCTACATGTAGGATTATTTCTCAAATGGGTACCTAAATCCACTTTCAAATTTCAATTCCAACAAAAGTCGACAAACGTGCATCTTTTCAACCTTAGTTTGACCAACCCTGAACGAGGGCCAAAACAGCTCCAAATCTCATAAAAATAGTTTCCCATGCTAATATCTCAAATGGGTATCTAAATCTACTTTAAAAATTGAATTTTGAGAAATTGGGAAAAATGCAGCGTTTTAGGCCAAAGCTTGACAAAGTTTGACCGAGGTCCAAAATGACTCGCAATCCCAAAAAAAACTACATGTAGGATTATCCCTCAAATGGGTATCTAAATCTACTTTCAAATTTCAATTTCGAGAAAGTCGACAAAAGTGCATATTTTCAACCTTGGTTTGACCAACCTTGCTAAAATAGCTCCAAATCTCATAAAAATAGGTGTCCATTATTATCTCTCAAATGGGTACCTAAATACACTTCCAAATTTCAATTCCTAGAAAGTCGACAAAAGTGCATCTTTTAAAACTTGGTTTGACCAACCTTGAACGAGGGCCAAAATAGATCTACATCTCATAAAAATAGTTGTTCATGCTTATCTCTGAAATGGGTACCTAAATCCACTTTCAAAACTCAATTCCGAGAAAGTCAACAAAAGTTCATCTTTTCAACGTTTATTTGACCAACATTGAACGCGGGCCTAAATAGCTCCAAATCTCATAAAATTAGGTCTTCATGCTTATCCCTCAAATGGGTACCTAAATCTACTTTAAATTTTGAATTTTGAGATATTGGAAAAAATGCAACATTTTAGGCCTTAGCTTGACCAAGTTTGACCGAGGTCCAAAATGACTCGCAATCCCTAAAAAATCCACATGTATGCTTGTCTCCTAAATGGGTACCTAAATCCACTTTCAACTTTCAATTCTAAGAAAGTCGACAAACGTGCATATTTTCAACATTGGTTTGACCAACCTTGAACGAGGGCCAAAATAGCTCCAAATCTCATAAAAATAGGTGTCCATGCTTATCTCTCAAATCAGTATCTAAATCTGCTTTAAAATTTTAATTGTGAGAAACTGGAAAAAAGTGCAATGTTTTAGGCCTTGGATTGACCAAGTTTGACCGAGGTCCAAAATGGCACGCAATCCCCCAAAAAATCTACATGTAGGTTTATCTTTCAAATAGGTACCTAATTCTACTTTGAAATTTCAATTCCGAGAAAGTCGACAAAAGTGCATATTTTCAACCTTGGTTTGACAACCCTGAACAATGAACAAAATAGCTCCAAATCTCATAAAAATAGGTGTCCATTCTTATCTCTCAAATGGGTATATGAATCTACTTTAAAATTTGAATCTTGAGAAATTGGAAAAAATGCAACATTTTAGGCCTCTGCTTGACCAAGTTTGACCACGATCCAAAATGGCTCGCAATCCCAAAAAAACTACATGTAGGCTTATCTTTCAAATGGATACCTAAATCCACTTTCAAATTTCAATTTCGAGAAATTCAACAAATGTGCATATTTTCAACCTTGGTTTGACCAACCTTGAACAAGGGCCAAAATAGCTCCAAATCTCATAAAAATAGGTGTCCTTGGTTTATCTTTCAAATGGATTTCTAAATCTACCTTAAAATTTGAATTTAGAGAAATGGAAAAAAATGCACTATTTTATGTCTTAGCTTGACCAAGTTTGACCGAGGCCCAAAATGGCTCGCAATCACCAAAAAAGTACATGTAGGTTTATCTCTCAAATGGGTACCTAAATCCACTTTCAAATTTCAATTCCGAGAAAGTCAAAAAAAGAGTATCTTTTCAACCTTGGCTTGACTAACCTTGAAGGAGGGCCAAAATAGCTCCAAAACTCATAAAAATAGGTGTCCTTGCTTATCTCATAAATGGGTATCTATATCTAATTTAAAATTTCATTTCCGAGAATGATCAACAAAAGTGCATATTTTCAACCTTGGTTTGACCAACCTTAAACGAGGGCCAAAATAGCTCGAAATCTCATAAAAATAGGTGTACATGCTTATCTCTCAGATGGGTGCCTAAATCCACTTTCAAAACTCAATTCCAAGAAACTCAAGAAAAAGTGCGCATTCTCAGCCTTGGTTTGACCGACCTTGTGTTAGAGACATTTACCACCATACACACTCTTTTTTGTCAAATTGGCCTGGTTAAACCATTATCCTAAGTATTATTGACATTAATTGACATCACTGGAGCTTTAAATGTCATCATCCGGTCACACCCATGCCTACCTTCAGTCAAGGAGGCTAACTTAGCCTTCTCCTACATTCGAGGAGGCTAACTGGAGCACTCCGAGGGTGATCTGAGTGATATTAATGCACCTAATTGCTAACTGGTGGTTACAATCAGTTTAACAAGTCAGTAAAGGCGCCTCCTTTCATTTAATTGATTATTTAATGATTAATTAATGAACTGGAGTCAACAGGGGCACCTCCACCAACTTCTGATGTTCAGTTCAACTTTAGTTAACCTCATCGAGGTTCATTGGAGTCATTGAAGCGCTAGCACTTGATGGTTAGTTTGTTATGACATGAGTCTGATCTCTTTCAGTTGAGACTCGGTCATTTATTGCACTCCGGCTTCAGTTAGGGTTCAGTTGAGTCAATTAGGGTTTTTATCAGTGGTTAACTGAGTGTGGACTACGGCTTACAGTCAGTTAAGCTAGACTCAATCATTCAATTCGAATGACCTCCTTGAGGATTCGAACTGCTCATTCATTCATGCCTATAGCATGACATTGTTTATCCTTCTTTCATCTGAATATACAGAGCAGGTACTCATTCTGTAGACCGATTACACCATTTCATGAGTTATTTGTTGATTAATCTTTGATGAGATTGATGCTTTATTCCTAGATCAATATACAAGATTAATATGGCATCAGAGCTTACGGCGGGACGAAGCTCTATCTCTCAAAAACAAGCTTTTTGACAGATTTATGCATGAAATTTGAGCAATAGGTCAAAAATCTAGCACTACACCAGAAGCCAAGGCTTACCACTTAATAACCCAAGTAAAGAACTTGTTGATCAAGCTTGCTTGATTGACTATGCTGGGTGTGATGAAAGCCTAAAATATGCAAGTTGTCCGACCTTACATTGCCCTTTCTGTTTTGATTTTCAGGTTTCTACAGGTGAAGCATTCGCTCCAGCAGATCCAGATGGCCTCCTTAGTAGATCTCTTGACTCCATACAATTTCCACTCATGGAAAGGTGATATGGAGATTCAGCTGCGCTCCAGAGGACTCTTTAGAGTCACCATGGACACTAAAGATGAGCCCAGTTCAGCCATAGAAAAATCAAGATTTTTAAACAAGAAGGATGAAGCCTTCGGTTTCATGTGCCTCTCTATTTCCCAATATCTTCTTTTCCATCTTGCGGGATTGAATACTCCAAAAGAAATATGGGACAAATTGGAAACTCTATATGGAAAGCATGATGACTTGAGGGTTTACCAGCTTGAAAATGAACTCATGTCTCTCCAGCCCTCCAATTTCGAGACTCTGAATGATCTCTTCACAAAGTTCAAGCATACTGTTTTACTCTAGAAGCAATGCAAAGTGGAGTAGGAGGATGATCAGCTCATCCTCGCCATACTCTCCAAACTTGGGGCTGATTATTCAGGTTTTGTTTCTACATTCTGTGTGGGGAATCTCACAACCCCTGGATGGAAGATGCCTACACTCAATGCCTTCATTGAGTCCCTAACATGTGAACATGACAAGCTTGTCCATATGGGGATCATCAGATCCTCCCATGATCAAGCCCTTCATGTCTTGGGGCCCAAAGATCGGAAGGGTAAAGGAAAGCAGCAGAAAAATCCAAAAACTCAATTTGATGCTCCTAAACCTAGAGTTGAAAATCAGTAGCATGATGAGTCTTCCAGCTCAAGGAAGAATAAAGGAAAAGGGAACCATGGCAAGGAAAAAGTCAAGTGTTCTTATTGCGGGAAGGGATTTCACCCTGAACATGCCTGCATGAAGAAGAAGCTTGATGAAGCAACCTCTCTCCTTGAGAGAAATCACATCAATCTTCCAAAGAGCTTTTGGAAGAGAGATCAACAAGATCAGGAACCACGGCATGAAAAAGGTCATGCCCTCATGGCAAGCACTTCGATGTCCAAAGCACTCTTGATTGATTCTAGAGCTTCGAACCACATGATGGATGAAAGAGACTCCTTTTCATCCTTGCAGACCGACAAATCCATTCCCATCCACATCGGAGATGACTCCACCATCATTTAAGAAGGACAAGGTACTGTTGATCTTGAAAATGGAATTTTTTCAAATGTTTTGTATCTACCATCTCTGGCATCAAATCTCCTTAGTGTCTATCAGATGACACATATAGGAGTGCCTAACAGAGTTTCTTTCAACCCAAATTATGTTGAGATAACATAAATTGCATCCAGGAAACTCATTGCTAAAGGCCTTGCAAACCATCATGCAAAATCCTATGAGTTCTCTCACTTTGTTGCGGATGCAAAGTCCACCACTCTGCTAACTCATGGAAATGAGGTTAGTAGGTTGTGGCATGAGAGGTTTGGCCATCTTAATTTCAAATATTTGCAGCAATTATAGAAACACTCCATGGTTGAAGGCCTCCTGGTCATCAAGACAACCACGGGAATTTGCAAGGGCTGTGTGATTAGAAAACACCATGAGCACAAGTTTGATCCGGGGAAGGCAAACCGAGCTACATGCATATTGGGGCTGATACATTCTGATACCAGGGGTTTTGTGCCTATCACATCCATGAATGGATCAAGCTATCTTCTTACTTTTATTGATGATTTTTCAAGGTACACATGGATCTTCTTTCTCAAAAAAGAAGTCTGAAGTATGTGAAAAAATTTCTGAATGGAAGGCCTTGATAGAAAATGCCTCTGGGCTTAAGATTAGGATCTTGAGATCTGATCATGGAGGGGAGTATGTCAGTATTGAGATGCTGCACATATTCTCCCAAAGTGGTATTCAGGTCCTGCAGCATATATTTAGAACAGGGTGCTACACTCATCCGTGAAAGGGAAGACCCCTTTCGAAGCATACTTCGGACACAAGCCGGATGTGTCGAACCTGCGGGTGTTTGGGTCCACTACATGGGCCTGGATTCCGCTTGATAAAAGAAGGGCTTTGCAACCGCAAAGCATAGAATGTCTATTTATTGGGTATCTTGATGAATCTAAAGGTTTTAAGCTATTGTATAGCAAGACCAAACATATCATCATCAAGAGAAGTGTCAAGTTCGATGAGCCTCTTCAGGAGGTGGAACTAGTGAAGGAGAAAACTGTTGAATTTCCTTCCTATTCTACTGAATATTTGGATGATGAAATTGGGGGTGATGACCCTGATTTGGATCCTCTGATTTCTGATATCAATGTGCATCAATCATCAGATGCTGAATCAGAACCTAAAGTGTAAAATCATCTTCCTACATGGGCCCGACATACACTCTCCTCCGCAGGAGACAACATTGGAAATCTAGATGATCCAAGGAGAACCCGGTCTGATTTCCAAAGAGCAGGTATTGCACTCTCTTGTCCTGATAACTTGATGTCTGAAACTTGCTATTTGATGATTAGTTCATATCCAAAATCCTACTATCATGGTCGAAAGGATCCGAGATGGCAAGTTGCCATGGATGAAGAGATGAATTCTCTTCAGAAAAACACTACTTGGGAGCTAGTTTCTCATCCTCCGGGAAGGAAATTGGTTCAATGCAAGTGGGTGTTTCGAACCAAGGTTGCTTCTGATGGAACCACCTACAAATATAAGGCGAGGCTGGTGGCAAAAGGTTTCTCTCAGGTCCAAGGTGTGGACTACCATGAGACCTTTGCACCGGTTGCAAAAATGGACTCCATCCGCCTTGTTTTGGCAATTTCAGCATCCAAGCACTGGGAAGTGCATCACATGGATGTTAAGTCAGCCTTTCTACATGGATATCTTCATGAGGAGATATACATGAAGCATCCCGAGGGCTACATCACTGATCCATCTTTGGTTTGCAAGCTAAAGAAGTCACTATACGGGCTAAAACAGGCCCCAAGAGAGTGGTATTCCAAGATGGATGCCTTCCTTCTCTCGCAAAACTTTCAAAGGTGTAGATCAGATCCAAATGTGTATTTAAAGTAGTCTGATGGCCATCTAATTATCATTGTTTTATATATTGATGAATTATTGATCACAGGTAGCACAGTTGCCTCCATTTCAGCCATCAAAACTGCTCTCCACAATGCCTTTGAAATGAGTGATTTGGGGCTCCTAAAACAATTTTGGGCCTCAAAATTGAGCAAAATTATGATGGGATTATGGTCACTCAGTCCAAATACATTTCAGACCTATTAGTAAAGTTTAACATGGCTGAATGTAGGCCTGCACCATTCCCTTTCCTTTCAGGGATCAGCCTTGAAGAAGGAAAAAGCACACCTCCCATAGACTGCACTATCTATCGACAGTTGATTGGTAGCTTGTTGTACTTGACACATTCTCAGCCTGATATATGTTATGTCGTGAATTTTGTATCAAGATATATGCATCAGCCTCATGATATTCATTGGAAGGCAGCCAAGAGGATCCTCCTGTATATTCAGGGAACCAAGACCTACGGCATTCACTATGCTGCAAACTCCAAGCTAGAGCTGGTTGGATACATAGATTCCGATTGGGCGGGTGATTCTATTGATCAGAATTCTACTTCCAGATATGTATTCATGTTTGGTGGTGGCCCCATTTTCTAGTCAAGCAAAAAGCAGGCTGCCATAGCAATATCTTCAGCAAAGGCCGAGTATCGAGGAGCGGTGAATGCTTGCATCCAAGCAGTTTGGTTACAAGGAATTCTTTCAAAGTTTGATCTTGGTAGTACTTTGTCCACTGTCCTCTTTTGTGACAATCAAAGTGCTATTAAGATATCCATGGATCCAGTTACCAGGCACATGACCAAGCATGTAGAGATCCACATGCACTCTATCAAGGAGCTAGTGCATGACAGGACCATCATTCTGCAATACTGCCCAACTGATGAGAAGATTGCGGACATCTTCACCAACAGCTTTTCAGAAAAGAAGTTCACTTACCTCCGTTCACTGTTGCAGGTGAGTTCATCAGGGCGATTCAGACTATTTTCAGTGTTCAGCTTGAGGGGGGGGTTTTCCCACTGGGTTTTCCCTCTTTTCCTCACTTAGTTTGTTTTGAGCATTGTTTTAGTTTCAGCATTGTATAGGGTAACCTATGGCCTTAGTTACCGGGGCCCTAGCATTTTTATGCATTTTTGTTTTCTAACTCCTCCTGAGTATAGCTTAAGGGGGGTGTTGGAGACATTTACCACCATACTCACTCTTTTTGGTCAAATTGGCCTAGTTAAACCACTATCTTAAGTATTATTGACATTAATTGACATCATTAGAGCATTAAATGTCATCATCCAGTCATACCCACACCTACCTTCAGTCAAGGAGGCTAACTTAGCCTTCTCCTACATTTGAGGAGGCTAACTGGAGCACTCCAGGGGTGATCTGAGTGATATTAATGCACCTAATTGCTAACTGGTGATTACAATCAGTTAAACAAGTCAGTGAAGGCGCCTCCTTTCATTTAATTGATTATTTAATGATTAATTAGTGAATTGGAGTCAACAGGGGCGCCTCCACCAACTTTTGATGTTCAGTTCAACTTCAGTTAACCTCATCGGGGTTCATTGGAGTCATTGAAGCGCTAGCACTTGATGGTTTGTTTGCTATGACATGTGTCTGATCTCTTTCAGTTGAGACTTAGTCATTTATTGCACTCCGGCTTCAGTTAGGGTTCAGTTGAGTCAATTAGGGTTTTGATCAGTGGTTGACTCAGTGTGGACTATGGCTTACAGTCAGTTAATCTAGACTCACTCATTCAATTCGAATGACCTCCTTGAGGATTCGAATTGCTCATTCATTCATGCATGTAGCATGACATTGTATTATCATTCTTTCATATGAATATACAGAGCGGCTACTCAATCTGTAGATCGATTACACAATTTCATGAGTTATTTGTTGATTAATCTTTAATGAGATTTATGCTTTGTTCCTAGATCAATATACAAGATTAATACCTTAAACGCGGACCAAAATAACTCAAAATATTATAAAAATAGGTGTCCATGCTTATCTCTCAAATGGGTACCTAAATCCACTTTCAAAACTCAATTATAAGAAAGTCGACAAAAGTAAATATTTTGAACCTTGGTTTGACCAACCTTGAATGAGGACCAAAATAGCTCCAAATCTCATAAAAATAGGTGTCCATGCGTATCTCTCATATGGGTATCTAAATCTACTTTAAAATTTCAATTATGAGGAAGTCAACAAAAGTGCATATTTTCAAGATTGGTTTGACCAACCTTGAATGAGGGCCAAAATAGCTCTAAATCTCTTAAAAATAGGTGTCCATGCTTATCTCTCAAATGGGTACCTAATCCATTTTCAAAACTCAATTCTGAGAAAGTCGAGAAAAGTGCATATTTTCAACATTGGTCTGACCAACCTTGAACGAGGGCCCAAATAGCTCCAAATCTCATACAAATAGCTATGCATGCTTATCTCTCAAATGGGTACCTAAATCCACTTTCAAAACTCAATTACGAGAAAGTCGACAAAAGTGCATATTTTTAACCTTGCTTTGACCAACCTTGAACGAGGGCCAAAATAGCTCCAAATCTCATAAAAATAGGTTTTAATGCTTATCTCTCAAATGGGTACCTAAATGCACTTTCAAAACTCAATTACAAGAAAGTCGACATAAGTGCATCTTTTCAACCTTTGTTTGACCAACCTTGAATGAGGGCCAAAATAGCTGCAAATCTCAAAAAAATAGTTCATCCATGCATATCTCTCAAATGGGTATCTAAATCTACTTTCAAATTTCAAATCCGAGAAAGTCGACAAAAGTGCATATTTTCAACCTTGGTTTGACCAACCTTGAACGAGTGCCAAAATATCTCCAAATCTCATAAACATAAACTTCCATGGTTATCTCTCAAATGGGTACCTAAATCCACTTTGAAAGCTCAATACCGAGAAAGTCGACAAAAGTGCATATTTTCAACCTTGGTTTGACCAACCTTGAAGGAGGCCCAAAATAGCTCCAAATATCTTAAAAATAGGTGTCCATGCTTATCTCTCAAATGGGTACCTAACACCACTTTCAAAACTCAATTATGAGAAAGTCGACAAAAGTCCATCTTTTCAACCTTGGTTTGAACAACCTTGAACGAGGGCCAAAATAGCTCCAAATCTCATAGAAATAGGTGGCCATGATTATCTCTCAAATGGGTACCTAATCCACTTTCAAAACTCAATTTCGAGAAATTCAACAAGAGTGCATGTTTTAAACCTTGGTTTGACGAACCTTGAACGTGGGCCAAAATAGATCCAAATCTCATAAAAATAGTTCTCCATGTTTACCTCTCAAATGGGTAGCTAAATCTACTTTAAAATTGAATTATGATAAAGTCAACAAAAGGGCATCTTTTCAAGCTCAGTTGGACCAACCTTGAATTGGGACAAAACAGCTCTAAATCTCATAAAAATAGGTGTCCATGCTTATCTCTCAAATGGGTATCTGAATATATCTTAAAATTTCAATTTCGAGAAATTGGAAAAAAAATGCAACGTTTTAGACCTTGGCTTAACCAAGATTGACCGAGGTCCAAAATGACAAGCAATCCCTAAAAAAAACTACATGTAGGCTTATCTTTCAAACTTCAAATACACATTGAAGGAGGACCAAAATAGCTCCAAATCTCATAAAATTAGGTGTCCATGCTTATCTCTCAGATGGGAATCTAAATCTACTTTAAAATTTGAATTTTGAGAAATTGTAAAAAATGCAACGTTTTGGGCCTTGGCTCGACCATGTTTGACCGAGGACCAAAATGGCTCGCAATCCCCCCAAAAAACTACATGTAGCCTTATCTCTCAAATGCATACCTAAATACAGTTTCAAGTTTCAATTTCGAGAAAGTCGACAAAAGTGCATCTTTTCGACCTTGGAGTGACCAACCTTTAATAAAGGACCAAATAGCTCCAAATCTCATAAAAAAAAGTGTCCATGTTTATCTCTCAAATGGGTACGTAAATCCACTTTTAAAACTCAATTCCGAGAAAGTCGACAAAAGTGCATATTTTCAACTTTGGTTTGACCAACCTTGTACGAGGCCCAAAATAGCTCCAATTCTCATAAAAATAGGTCTCCATGCTTATCACTCAAATGGGTACCTAAATCTAATTTCAAAACTCAATTCCGAGAAAGTATAAAAAAGTGCATCTTTTCAACCATGGTTTGACCAACCTTGAACGAGGCCCAAAATAGCTCCAAATCTCATAAAAATAGGTGTCCACGATTATTTCTCAAATGGGTATCTAAATCTACTTTAAAATTTCAATTCCGAAAAGTCAACAAAAGTGCATATTTTCAACCTTGGTTTAACGAACCTTGAACAATGACCAAAATAGATCCAAATCACATTAAAATAGTTGTCCATGCTTATCCCTTAAATGGGTACCTAAATCCACTTTCAAAACTCAATTATGAGAAAGTCGACAAAAGTGCATAATTTAAACCTTGGTTTAACCAACCTTGAGTGAGGGCCAAAATAACTCCAAATTTGATAAAACTTTACGTGTCCATACTTATCTCTAAAATGGGTACCTAAATCCTCTTTAAAAACTCAATTCCTAGAAAGTCAACAAAACTGCAGCTTTTCAACCTTAGGTTGACCAACCTTGAATGAGCGCTAAAATAGATCCAAATCTCATAAAAATAGTTGTCCATGCTTCTCTCTCAAATGGGTATCTAAATCTACTTTCGACAAAAGTGCATATTTTCATCCTTGATTTGACCAACCTTGAACGAGGGCCAAAATAGCTCCAAATCTCATAAAATAAGGTGACCATGTGTATCTCTCAAAACGGTACCTAACTCAACTTTCAAAACTCAATTCTGTGAAGGTCGACAAAAGTGTGTATTTTCAAACATAGTTTGACCAACCTTGAACGACGGTCAAAATAGCTCCAAATCTCATAAAAATAGGTGTCCATGCTTATCTCTTAAATCGGTACCTAAATCCGCTTTCAAAACTCAATTCTGAGAAAGTCGACAAAATTGTATCTTTTAAACCTTGGTTTGACCAACCATGAACAAGGGCCAATATAGCTACAAATCTCATAAAAATAGGTGTCCATGGTTATCTCTCAAATGGGTAACTAAATCTACTTTCAAATTTCAATTCCGAGAAAGTCGACAAAGGTGCACATTTTCAACCTTGGTTTGACCAACCTTGAACCAGGGCCAAAATAGCTCCAAATCTCATAAAAATAGGTATCCATGCGTATCTCTCAAATGGGTACCTAAATCCACTTTCAAAACTCAATTCCGAGAAAGTCGACAAAAGTGCATATTTTCAAACTTGGTTTAACCAACCTTGTATGAGGGCCAAAATTGCTCCAAATCGCATAAAAATAGGTGTTCATGCTTATCTTTAAAATGGGTACCTAATCCACTTTCAAAACTCAATTCCGAGAAAGTCTACAAAAGTAAATCTTTTCAACCTTGGTTTGACCAACCTTGAGAGGGGGCCAAAATAGTTCCAAATCTCATAAAAATAGGTGGTCGTGCTTATCTCTTAAATGGGTATCTAAATGTACTTAAATATTTAATTCTGAGAAAGTCGACAAAAGTGCATATTTTCAACCTTGGTTTGACCAACCTTGAAAGAGGGCCAAAATAGCTCCAAATCTCATAAAAATAGGTGTCCATGCTTATCTATCAACTGGGTATCTAAATCTACTTTAAAATTTCAATTTCGAGAAAGTCGACAAAATGCATATTTTCAACCATGGTTTGGCCAACCTTGAAAGAGGGCCAAAATAACTCTAAATATCATAAAAATAGTTGTCCTTGCTTATCTCTCAAATGGGTACCTAAATCCACTTTCAAAACTCAATTCCTAGAAAGTCAACAAAAGTGCATATTTTCAACCTTACTTTGACCAACCTTGAACGAGGGCCAAAATAGCTCCAAATTTCATAAAAATAGGTGGTCATGCTTATCTCTCAAATGGGTATCTAATCTACTTTAAAATTTCAATTCAGATAAAGTCGACAAAATTGTATAGTTTCAACCTTGGTTTGACCAACCTTGAACGAGGGCCAAAATAGCTCCAAATCTCATGAAAATAGGTGTCCATACTTATCTCTCAAATGGGTACCTAAATCCACTTTCAAAACTCAATTTCAAGAAAGTCAACTAAAGTGCATATTTTCAAACTTTGTTTGACCAACCTTGAACGAGGGACAAAATAGCTCCAAATCTCATAAAAATAGGTGTCCATGCTTATCTCTCAAATGGGTACCTTAACCCACTTTCAAAACTCAATTTCGTGAATGTTGACAAAGGTCCATCTTTTCAACCTTGGTTTGACCAACCTTTAATTAGGGCCAAAATAGCTCCAAATCTCATAAAATAGATGTCCATGATTATCTCTCAAATGGATATCTAAGTATACTTTAAAATTTCAATTCTGAGAAAGTCGACAAAAGAACATATTTTTAACTTTGGTTTCAGCAACCTTGACCAATGGCCAAAATAGCTCCAAATCTCATAAAAATAGTTGTCCATGCTTATCACTCAAATCGATACCTAAATCCACTTTCAAAACTCAATTCCGAGAAAGTCAACGAAAGTGCATATTTTATACCTTGGTTTGACCAACCTTGAACAGGGGCCAAAATAGCTCCAAATCTCATAAAAATAGGTGTCCATGCTTATCTCTAAAATGGGTACCTAAATCCACTTTTAAAACTCAATTCCGAGAAATTCAACAAAAGTAAATATTTTCAACCTTGGTTTTACCAACCTTGAACCCCCTAAAATAGCTCCAAATCTCATAAAAATAGGTGTTCAGGCTTATCTCTCAAATGGGTATCTAAATCTACTTTAAAATTTCATTTTCGTGAGAATTGACAAAAGTGCATATTTTAAACCTTGGTTTGACCAACCTTTAACGCGGTCCAAAATAGCTCCAAATCTCATAAAAATAGGTATCCATGCATATCTCTCAAATGGGTATCTAATTCTACTTTAAAATTTCAATTCCAAGAGAGACGACAAAATGCATATTTTCAACCTTGGTTTAACCAACCTTGAACGAGGGCCAAAATAGCTCTAAATCTCAGAAAAATAGTTGTCCATGCTTATCTCTCAAATGGGTACCAAAATCCATTTTTAAATCTCAATTCTGAGAAAGTAGACAAAAGTGCATATTTCAACCTTGGTTTGACCAACCCTTAAAAGGGGCCAAAATAGCTCCAAATATCATAAAAATAGGTGTCCATGATTATTTCTCAAATGTTTATCTAAATCTACTTTAAATTTTCAATTCCGAGAAGTTAACAAAAGTGCATCTTTTCAACCTTGGTTTAACCAACCTTGAACGAGGGCCAAAATAGATCCAAATCTCATAAAAATAGGTATCCATACTTATCTCTAAAATGGGTACCTAAATCCACTTTCAAAACTCAATTCCCAGAAAGTCAACAAAACTGCAGGTTTTCAACCTTCGGTTGACCAACCTTGAACGAACACTAAAATAGCTTCAAAGCTCATATAAATAGTTGTCCATGCTTATCTCTCAAATGGGTATCTAAATCTACTTAAAAATAGTAATTTCGAGAAAGTCTACAAAAGTACATATTTATAAAAAATTGATTGGACCAACCTTGAACGCGGGACAATATAGCTCCAAATCTCATAAAAATAGGTGTCCATGCTTATCTCTCAAATGGGTACCTAAATCAACTTTCAAAACTCAATTCCGTGAAAGTCGTCAAAAGTGCATATTTTCAAACTTTGACCAACCTTGAACGAGGGTCAAAATAGCTCCAAATCTCATCAAAATAGGTATCCATGCTTATCTCATAATGGGTACCTAAATCCGCTTTCAAAACTCAATTCCAAGAAAGTCGAGAAAAGTGAATCTTTTCAACCCTGGTTTGACCAACCTTGAATGAGGGCCAAAATAGCTCCAAATCTCATAAAAATAGGTGTCCATGCTTACCTCTCAAATGGGTAACTAAATCTACTTTAAAATTTCAATTCCGAGAAAGTTGACAAAAGTGCATATTTTCAACCTTGGTTACACCAACCTTGAACTAGGGCCAAAATAGCTCCAAATCTCATAAAAATAGGTGTCCATGCTTATCTCTCAAATGGGTACCTAAATCCACTTTCAAAACTCAATTCTGAGAAAGTCAACAAAAGTGCATATTTTCAACCATGGTTTCACCAATCTTAAATGACGGTCAAAATAGCTCCAAATCTCATAAAAATAGGTGTTCATGCTTATCTATTAAATGGGTACCTAATCCACTTTCAAAACTCAATTCCGAGAAAGTCAACAAACGTAAATCTTGTCAACCTTGGTTTGACCAACCTTGAATGGAGGCCAAAATAGCTCCAAATCTCATAAAAATACCAGTGTCCATGCTTATCTCTCAAATGGGTATCTAAATCAACTTAAAATTTTCAACTCTTGGAAAGCCGACAAAAGTGCATATTTTCAACCTTGCTTTGACCAACTTTGAATGAGGACCAAAATAGCTCTAAATCTAATAAAAATAGGTGTCCATGCTTATGTCTCAAATGGGTACCTAAATCCACTTTCAAATCTCAATTTCAAGAAAGGCGACAAAGTGCATCTTTTCAACCTTGATTTGACCAACCTTGAACTCGGGCCAAAATAGCTCCAAATCTCATAAATATAGGTGTCCATGCTTATCTCTCAAATGGGTATCTAAATCTACTTTAAAATTTCAATTTTTATAAAGTCGATAAAATGCATATTTTCAACCTTGGATTGACCAACCTTGAACGAGGGCAAAAATAACAACAAATCTCATGAAAATAGGTGTCCTTCCTTATCTCTCAAATGGGTACCTAAATCCACTTTCAAAACTCAATTCCTATCAAGTCAACAAAAGTGCATATTTTCAACCTTAGTTTGACCAACCTTGAACGAGGGCCAAAATAACTCCAAATCTCATAAAAATAGGTGGCCATGCTTATCTCTCAAATGGGTATCTAATCTACTTTAAAATTTCAATTCCAAGAAAGTCGACAAAATTGTATATTTTCAACCTTGGTTTGACCAACCTTGAACGAGGGCCAAAATAGCTCCAAATCTCATACAAATAGGTGTCCATGTTTATCTCTCAAATGGGTACCTAAGTCCACTTTCAAAACTCAATTTCCAGAAAGTCAACTAAAGTGCATATATTCAAATTTGGTTTGACCGACATTGAACGAGGGCCAAAATAGCTCCAAATCTCATAAAAATAGGTGTCCTTGCTTATCTCTCAAATGGGTACCTTAATCCACTTTCAAAAATCAATTCCGAGAATGTTGACAAAGGTCCATATTTTCAACCTTGGTTTGACCAACCTTGAATGAGGGCCAAAATAGCTCCAAATCTCATAAAATAGATGTCCATGCTTATCTCTCAAATGGGTATCTAAATATACTCTAAAATTTGAATTCCGAGAAAGTCGACAAAAGTGCATTTTTTAAACTTTGGTTTGACCAACCTTGACCGACACCCAAAATAGCTCCAAATCTCATAAAAATAGGTGTCCATGCTTATCTCTCGAATGGGTACCTAAATCGACTTTCAAAACTCAATTCCAAGAAAGTCAACAAAAGTGCATATTTTCAACATTGGTTTGACCCACCTTGAATGAAGGCCAAAATAGCTCCAAATCTCATAAAAATAGGTGTCCATGCTTATGTCTAAAATGGGTACCTAAATCCACTTTTCAAACTCAAATTTGAGAAATTCAACAAAAGTAAATATTTTCAACCTTGGTTTTACCAACCTTGAACAGGGGCCAAAATAGCTCCAAATATCATAAAAAAATAGGTGTTCATGCTTATATCTCAAATGGGTATCTAAATATACTTTAAAATTTCAATTCCGAGAAAGTCGATAAAAGTCCATATTTTAATGTTGGTTTGACCAACCTTTCACGCGGACCAAAATAGTTCCAAATCTCATAAAAATAGGTATCAATGCTTATCTCTCAAATGGGTATCTAAATCTACTTTAAACTTTCAATTCCGAGAAAGACGACAAAATGCATATTTTCAACCTTGGTTTAACCAACCTTGAACGAGGGCCAACATAGTTCCAATTCTCATAAAAATAGGTGTCCATGTGTATTTCTCAAACGGGTACCTAAATCCACTTTCAAAACTCAATTTTGAGAAAATTTGACAAAAGTGCATATCAACCTTGGTTTGGAAAACCTTGAACGAGGGCCAAAATAGCTCCAAATCTCATAAAAATAGGTGTTCATGTTTATCTCTCAAATCGGTACCTAAATCCACTTTTAAAACTCAATTCCGAGAAAGGCAACAAAAGTGCATATTTTCAACCTTGAACGAAGGCCAAAATAGCTCCAAATCTCATAAAAATAGGTGTCCATGCTTATCTCTCAAATAGGTATCTAAATCTACTTTAAATTTTCAATTCCGAGAAAATCGACACAAGTGCATATTTCCAACCTTGGCTTGACCAACCTTGAACGACGGCCAAAATAACTCCTAATCTCATAGAAATAATTGGCCTTGCTTATCTCTCGAATTGGCACCTAAATTCACTTTCAAAACTCAATTCTGAGAAAGTCGATGGCCAAAATAGCTCCAAATATCCTAAAAATAGGTGTCCATGCTTGTCTCTCAAATGGGTATCTAAATCTACTTTAAAATTTTGAATTCCGAGAAAGTCGAGAAAATTGTATATTTTCAACCTCGGTTTCACCAACCTTGAACGAGGGCCAAAATAGCTCCAAATCTCATAAAAATAGCTCTCCATGCTTATCTCTCAAATGGGTATCTAAATCTTCTCAAATGGGTATCTAAATCTACTTTAAAATTTTCAATTCCGAGAAAGTCGACAAAAGTGCATATTTTCAACCTTGGTTTGACCAACCTTGAACAAGGGCCAAAATAGCTCCAAATCTCATAAAAATAGGTGTCCATTCTTATCTCTCAAATGGGTATCTAAATCCACTTTCAAAACTCTATTCTTAGAAATTCGACAAAAGTGCATATTTTCAACCTTGGTTTGACCAACTTTGAATGAGGGCCAAAATAGCTCAAAATCGTAGAAAAAAGGTGTCCATGCCTATCTCTCAAATGGGTATCTAAATCTACTATAAAAACTTCAATTCTGAGAAAGTCGACAAAATTCTATATTTTCAACCTTGGTTTGACCAACCTTGAACGAGGGCCAAAATAGCTCCAAATCTCATAAAAATAGGTGTCCATGCTTATCTCTCAAATGGATACCTAAACCCACTTTCAAAACTCAAATCTGAGAAAGTCGACAAAAGTGCATATTTTCAAACTTAGTTTGACCAACCTTTAATGAGGGCCAAAATAACTCCAAATCTCATAAAAACAAGTGGCCATGCTTATCTCTCAAATGGGTACCTAAATCCACTTTCAAAACTTAATTCCGAGAAAGTCGACAAAGGTGCATCTTTTCAACATTTGTTTTACCAACCTTGAACGAGGGCCATAATAGCTCCAAATCTCATAGAAATAGGTGTCCATGCTTATCTCTCAAATGAGTATCTAAGTTTACTTTAAAATTTGAATTCCGAGAAATTCGACAAAAGTGCATATTCTTAACCTTGGTTTGACCAACCTTGAACAGGGGCCAAAATAGCTCCAAATCTCATAAAAATAGGTGTTCATGCTTATCTCTCATATGGGTATCTAAATCTACTTTAAAAATTCAATTCTGAGAAAGTCGACAAAAGTGCATATTTAAACCTTGGTTTGACCAACCTTGAACGAAGGCCAAAATAGCTCCAAATCTCATAAAATAGGTCTCCATGCTTATCTCTCAAATGGGTATATAAATCTAGTTTAAAATTTCAATTCCAAGAAAGTCGACAAAAGTGCATATTTTCAACCTTGGTTTGACAACCCTTGAATGAGGCCCAAAATAGCTCCAAATCTCATAAAAATAGGTGTCCATGCTTATCTCTCAAATGGGTACCTAAATCCACTTTCAAAACTCAATTCCAAGAAATTCGACAAAAGTGCATATTTTAAACCTTGGTTTGACCAACCTTGAACGAGGGCCAAAATAGCTCCAAATCTGATAAAAATAGGTGTCCATACTTATCTCTAAAATGGGTACCTAAATCCACTTTCAAAACTTAATTCCCAGAAAGTCGACAAAAGGCCAAAATAACTCCAAATTGCATAAAAATAGGTGTCCATGCTTATCTCTCAAATGGGTATCTAAATCTACTTTAAAATTTCAAATTCGAGAAAGACGACAATAGTGCATATTTTCAACCTTGGTTTAACCAACCTTGAACAAGGACAAAAATAGCTCCAAATCTCATAAAAATAGGTGTCCATTCTTATCTCTCAAATGGGTACCTAAATCCACTTTCAAAACTCAATTTCGAGAAATTCGACAAAAGTGTGTATTTTCAACCTTGGTTTGACCAACCTTGAATAAGGGCCAAAATAGCTCCAAATCTCATAAAAATAGGTGTCCATGCTTATCTCAAATGGGTACCTAAATCTACTTTCAAAACTGAATTCCGAGAAAGTCGACAAAAGTGCATATTTTCAACATTGGTTTGACAAACCTTGAATGAGGGCCAAATTAACTCCAAATCTCATAAAAATAGGTGTCCATGTTTATCACACAAATGTGTATCTAAATCTACTTTAAAATTTTAATTTCGAGAAAGTAAAAAAAAGTGCCGCTATTTTCAACCTTAGTTTGACCAATCTTGAACGCAGGCCAAAATAGCTCCAGATCTCATAAAAATAGGTGTTCATTCTTATCTCTCAAATCGATACCTAAATCCACTTCCAAAACTCAAATCAGAAAAAAGTCGAAAAAAAAGTGCATATTTTCCACATTGTTTTGACCAAACTTGAGCTAGGGCCAAAATAACTCCAAATCTCATAAATATAGGTGTCCATGTTTATCTCTCAAATGGGTACCTAAATCCACTTTCAAAACTCAATTCTGAGAAAGTCGACAAAAGTGCATATTTTCAACCTTGGTTTGACCAACCTGGAACAAGGGCCAAAATAGCTCCAAATCTCATAAAAATAGGTGTCCATGCTTATCTCTCAAATGGGTATCCAAATCTACTTTAAAATTTCAATTTCGAAAAAGTCGACAACAGTGCATATTTTCAACCTTGGGTTGACCAACCTTGAACGAGGGCCAAAATAGGTCCATATCTCATAAAAATAGGTGTCCATGTTTATCTCTCAAATGGGTACCTAAATCCACTTTCAAAACTTAATTCCGAGAAATTCGACAAAAGTGCATGTTTTCAACCTTCGTTTTACCAACCTTGAATGAGGGCCAAAATAGCTCCAAATCTCAGAAATATAATCTCCATGCTTACCTCTAAAATGGGTACCTAAATCCACTTTTAAAACCCACTTCCGAGAAAGTCGACAAAAGTGCATATTTTCAACCTTGGTTTGACCAACCATGAACGAGGGCCAAAATAGTTCTAAATCTCATAAAAATAGTTGTCCATGCTTATCTCTCAAATGGGTATGTAAATCTACTTTAAATATGTAAGTGCATATTTTAAACCTTGGTTTTAATCTCGAATGAGGGCCAAAATAGCTCCAAATCTCATAAAAATATGTGTCCATGGTTATCTCTCAAATTGGTATCTAAATTTACTTTAAAATTTCAATTCCGAGAAAGTTGACAAGAGTGCATATTTTCAACCTTAGCTTGACCAACCTTGAACGAGGGCCAAAATAGCTCCAAATCTCTTAAAAATAGGTGTCCATGCTTACCTCTCAAATGGGTACCTAAATCCACTTTCAAAACTCAAATACGTGAAAGTCGAAAAAAGTGCATCTTTTCAACCGTAGTTTTACCAACCTTGAAAGAGGGCCAAAATAGCTCAAAATCGCATAAAAATAGGTGTCCATGCTTATCTCTTGACTGGGTATCTAAATCTACTTTAAAATTTCAATTTCAAGAAAAACGACAAAAGAGCATATTTTCAACCTTGGTTTGACCAACCATGAACAAGGGCCAAAATAGCTCCAAATCTCATAAAAATAGGTGTCCATGCTTATCTCTCAAATGGGTACCTAAATACACTTTCAAAACTCAACTCCGAGAAAGTTGAAAAAAGTGCATATTTTCAACCTTGGTTTAACCTACCTTAAACGAGGGCCAAAATAGCTCCAAATCTCATAAAAATAGGTGTCCATGCTTATTTCTCAAATGGGTACCTAAATCCACTTTCAATACTTGATTCCGAGAAAGACGATAAAAGTGCATATTTTCAACCTTGGTTTGACCAACCTTGAACGAGGGCCAAAATAGCTCGAAATCTCATAAAAATAGATGTCCATGATTATCTCTCAAATGGGTATTTAAATCTACTTTAAATTTTCAATTTTGAGAAAGTCTACAAAAGTGCATATTTTCAACCTTGGTTTGACCAACCTTGAACGAGGGCCAAAAGAGCTCCAAATGTCATAAAAATAGGTGTCCTTGCTTATCCCTCAAATGGGTACCTAAATCCACTTTCAAAACTCAATTTCGAGAATGTCGACAAAAGTGCATTTTTTAAACCTTGGTTCTACCAACCTTGAACGAGGCTAAAATAGCTCCAAATCTCATAAAAAATAGTTGTCCATGCTTAAGTCTAAAATGGGTACCTAAATCCTCTTTCAAAACTCAATTCCAAGAAATCGAGTATCTGAATCTACTTTAAAATAGGTTTCCATGATTATTTCTCTTAAAAATAGGTGTCCATGATTATTTCTCATAGAAATAGGTGTCCAGGATTCCTTCTCAAATGGGTATCTAAATCTACTTTAAAGTTTCAAATCTGAGAAGTCAACAAAAGTGCATATTTTCAACCTTGAACGAGGGCCAAAATAGCTCCAAATCTCATAAAAATAGGTGTCCATGCTTATCTCTCAAATGGGTACCTAAATCTACTTTCAAAACTCAATTCTGGGAAAGTCGACAAAAGTGCATATTTTAAACCTTAGTTTGACCAACCTTGAACGAGGGCCAAAATAGCTCCAAATATGATAAAAATAGGTGTCCATACTTATCTCTAAAATGGGTACCTAAATCCACTTTCAAAACTTAATTCCCAGAAAGTCGACAAAAGTGCAGCTTTTCAACCTTGGATTGACAATCCTTGAACGAGGGCTAAAATAGCTCCAAATCTCTTAAACATAGTTGTCCATGCTTATCTCTCAAATGGGTATCTAAATCTACTTTAAAATTTTAATGCTGAGAATGTCGACAAAAGTGCATATTTTCAACCTTGATCTGACCAACCTTGAATGAGGGCCAAATAAGCTCCAAATCTCATAAAAATAGGTGTCGATGCTTATCTCTCAAATGGGTACCTAAATCGACTTTCAAAACTCAATTCCATGAATGTCAACAAAAGTGCATATTTTCAAACTTGCTTTGACCAACCTTGAATGAGGGTCAAAATAGCTCCAAATATTATAAAAATATGTGTCCATGCTTATCTCTCAAATAGCTACCTAAATCCACTTTCAAAACTTGATTCCCATAAAGTTGACAAAAGTGCATCTTTTCAACCTTGGTTTGACCAACCTTGAACAAGGGCCAAAACAACTCCACATATCATAAAAATAAGTGTCCAAGCTTATCTCTAAAATGGGTACCTAAATCCACTTTCAAAACTTAATTCTTAGAAAGTCGACAAAAGTGCATATTTTCAAAACTACACCAGACCTTTCCGAGAAATATTTTGCCTCTTTGACCCAGACAGAGTCAGGAGCATAGGTGGTAAAAGAAGGAGGCAATCTTGAAAGATCAGAGGAGGAATCTAACATGGAGGAAGAGGAAGAGGAGGAAGGGGAAATCGAGATGGCCACGCCAAGCAAGAGGAAGACAAGAGGAAGGAAATCAACTAAAGAAGCAAGGGAAAAATCCACATACAAAGACAAACTGCAAGGCTCCCAATTAACTTTGGAAAAGCTACTTCGAAATACCAGAAACACCCGTCAACAAGGGCAATTCCAAAAAGAGATGCCCTCGTCTACCAAAAGTAAGTAATGAAGATCCTCTCCTCGAACTATAGAGGTCTAAAGTTAAGGAAGAAACCATGAAGGATTTAATTTCATTATCCCAGCCAGACATCTTATTTATTGAGGAGACCAAGATGGAGAAAGATGCATTTCTCTAGGTTAGTGCAAAATTATGGAAGAAAGGAGGAGGGACCGCAATCAGTTCAAGCGAAGCCTCTGGAGGAATTGGATCGCTCTGGGATGATAAGAAATTTGAAGTGACTGATATCAAGCATAGCTCTCACTGGATCCTCACTACACTACTGCAGAAGGAAACTAAAGTCCTGGTAACACTCTTTAACATCTATGCTCCTGCCTCTTATGTTGAAAAAAAAGATTGTTGGAATCTTCTCCAAGATGAAAGGAGCAATCTGTCAGAAAACGTCATTCTAGCTGGAGATATACATATCATTTTAAGCCAAGCTGAAAAAAGAGGCGGATCCTTGGTCAGAGACCCCATACGGGAGCATGTTGATGAGATCATAATGGACTGGGACCTTTCATATGTCATTCCCTCTAAAGGGAAATTCACCTGCAATAATAAGAGAATGGGGCCAGGGCACATAGCTGCCAGGCTGGATAGATTTATGGTCCAAGACTCCTTCCTCCTTCTGGCAATGAATCCTACTTGAAAAATCTTGTCTTTTGGGGGATCAGACCACAAGTCGATATTGCTCAAGATGAGGAATGACCAGAACCTTGGTCCAATTCCCTTTAGATTCAGCCCGTTGTGGGCCGCACATAAGGATTTCTTGGGATTAGTTGTCAATACATGGTCAGCCCTGGTCATGGGCTCTTCATTTTTTATGTGGGATGAAAAACTAAGAAGGGTGAAGAAGGTGCTCAAGTCTTGGGAAAAAACGATTGAAACTCCAAATCCAAAAAATATTAAAGAAGGGCCGCTGCTAGAGTCCCACCAGATCGTAATGGAAACAAATTAGATCACTAAGGAGGATTTAGAAATGGAAATAAGACTGCAACATGACCTTCATGTAGCCTGCAAGCAGGAGGCAGAAATGTGGAGACAGAAAGCTAGGTGTCGCTGGCTCAAGGATCAGGACCGGAACACAAGATATTTTCACAAGTAGGCAGAGGCAAGGAAGAATTTTAAAACAAAGCATGATATCCAGGCTTAAAATCAGGCAATCCGAGACTTTGGGGAAATCAAAGCGGAAGCAACCCACCACTTCAGCAAAATCTATGCAGCAGATCCTGTCACCAACTTAGACAACGATCTCATGGACTTAGTCCCTCGAATTGTCAGAAGGAAAGATAACGATAGATTGATCCAAATGGGTCACGATGGATGAGTTAAAAGATGTAGTGGATGACATGGAGGATGACAAGGTGCCTGGCCCGGATGAGTTCAATCCAAATTTCATCAAGGTTTGCTAGGAAATTGTTCAAAAATGATTTACTCAAAATGGTGTTAAAATCTTAGAGGTGCAAAAAAATTGGTGGTAGCACCAATTTGTCATTCCTAGATCTTATTCCCAAAGAGAAGGATGTCACTTCCTTTTCCAGGTTCCGGTCCATATCCTTATGCAACATTGGATATAATATTATCACTAAAATCATGGCCATGAGACTGAAAAACATCCTACCTTACATCATTCCTGAGAACCAAGGAGGATTTATTAAAGGCAGCAGAATTTGGGACAATATTATCTTGGTCCAAGAGGCAATCCATTCCAGCCTGAAGAATGGTGAAAAAGGCATGGTGGTGAAGATAGACTTAGCCAACGCCTTTGACAGAGTCTGCCATACCTTTCTCTTCCAAGTAATGCTCAAATTTGGATTTGAACCAAGTTTCATCAGTTCGGTCCAAAGCCTACATTAGTAAACCTTGGATTGCCCCACTTATTAGGGGCAAGGTGACAACCTTGTTTCAAGCCTCACGAGGACTGATATAAGGATGTCTGCTTTCTCCATTGATCTATGCAATCCAAGCTTTGGTTCTTAGTCTTCAGCTTGAGCAAGCTAGGAGGGATCAAGAGCTTTCTGGGATCAGGATGGCTCAAGGAATGAGAGATATCAATCATGCGCAATTTGCTGATGATACAATCCTACTCAGTGGATCCAACCAAATCATAGTAAGAAGATTCAAGAATGAATTGGACTGCTACTACCAAGCTTCGGGAAGTAAGCTTAATTTAAAGAAGAGCACGATCTACAGCTAGAATATTAACCCAAGGGAGATGTCCGGAATATCCCATATCCTAGAAATTGAAGGAGTGACTAGCCGGGATTCTTTTAAGCACCTAGGGGTCCCAATTTTCAAATCTAAACCCAAAATCTTGGACTGGAACCCTCTAATAGAAAAAATAAATAAATAAATACTAGGTTGGAGAGCAGCCTAGTTAAATTTGACAAGGAAACTAGTACCGATTAAAGCGGTTATGAACAGCTACCCACTCTACCAATTCTCTCTACCGTTGGCTCCTTCCAAAAATTTTGCAACAATTGAAAGCTTACTGAGATCATTCCTCTGGCAAGGAGGAAAAAATGGTGGAGGGAAAAAAATTGCTTTGATCAACTGGAAGAAAATTAAGATGCCATTGATGGAAGGAGGACTGCAAATTAGAGATCTGAAGAACCAAAATCTGGTAATGGGAGCTAAATTATTGTGGAATATGATAGCTGCAAATCCATTCTTGAGCAGTCAAGTGATTAAGCATAAATACTTCTTAGGTTTGAGACTCTGATGCCTTGACATTGAGCCAGAAAACAAGCAAGGATCTCCCATCTTTTCCCTCTACAAGAAGGTGCTTCTCAGGTTCAGATACGAGCTCCACTAGATTCCAAGCAATAGTAAACTTATAAATGTCTGGAAGGACACAATTCTTGGGAAGCCACCACCCTCACTCCCAGGAATAAAAAATTAGATGGATACACAAGGAGCCAACAGGCTGTGGGATATCTCAACTTGGGAGGTCGATCCACCTCATCGCTGGGTGGGATGGTTCTTGCCGGAGTGGCCAGTAGATCTTGAAGGAGAAAAAAAACCAGTTGTTTGATCACCTGTCAGTCTCAGCGTCGGTTGCCAAGGGAAGGAAAGATCGACGTGGTTGGGGAAGCAACTCTTGACATACAATTCAACAAAAGGATTCAAGGTTTTCTCTACATTTCCAACAGTGCCTTGCAACCCGACAATATGGAAAAGTCTATGGAAGAACAAAACTCCGCCCAAAATCGACCTATTCTCCTGGACGCTGGTGCATGGGAGGATTCTAACCGAAGATAACTTAGAGAAGATAGGTATCGTTGGACCCTTTTGGTGCCCACTATGTTCTGATAACAGCGAGACCATCCAACACTTGTTTTTCGATTGTTCCTACGCCAGTAACGTATGGAATCTGATTTTGAGTCCATGGCTGGACACGATTCAGTTGCCGGGCAACATCCAACAGTGTTTTATGAGCTGGGAGAAGGTGTATAATGGAAACTTGGATCATAAAAAACTTTTAAAGAATATTGGTTGAAGATACCAAAAATCATTTGCTGGTGCATATGGATTGAACGCAACCTCGGAATTTTCCAGGATAAAGCTCAGCCTACATGGAAAATAGTAAATAAGGTGCAAGCTCTAATGGGAGAAATAGGAAGTGTCATGGCAGTCCCCAAAAACAAAGCCAAACAAACTTATACCGAATTTAACTAGTTGCAAAACTTCAATTTCTCTGCCAAAACAAATTTGGCCAAAAAACATTTGGAAAATTGGGAAATACGATATGATAAATCTCAATTTGAGAATTGGCTGAAAGAGAGGAAAATTTTTAAATTTATTTTTTTACGGACCTTCAAAGGGGAATCCAGGGATGGCGGGAGGTGGAGGGGTCACCATTTGCTCGGAAGGGAATATCGAATCTGGATACTACTGGAATATAAGGGAGGATTCCAACAATATGGTCGAAGCTTATGGGATATGGGAAGGACTCAAGCAACCGAAAGATAAAGGAGTGGATGAATTCATGGTCTTTGGAGACTCACCTCTAATCATCCAAGCAATGAATGGGGCAAGTCAATGCAGAAATTTAAGGTTGGCTAGGCTGCTCAAAAGTGAAATATTTTGAAAGTTTGCCTAACCCGGTTTCAAGCCTTTAGGCTTCTCTACATTGTCTAATGCCTATCCCTTTCAGTGCATAATTTTTCCAAATTAACCAAACTGAAACACATGTGAAAACTTTTTCTCAACTTTAAACAAATTCAAAAATTTTCTTTTTCAAAATGTAAATGAAAAACTCAGAAAATTTTAGACATTAACACACATGAAAATTTAGACACTTATTTTTGTCCAATGGACTAGGAAAAACCCCAAAGGGAAAACCTGTTTTCAGTGTGAGAGAGATTTTTATTTTTCTTCAGAAAAATTACAGAATAAAATTCAGCGGTACTTATCAATTTCAGTCTCGAAATTTGAACCCTTGCTGCTGAATTTTCACCCTCGAAAAATGTGCAGACTGCTATCTCAAAAATCATGCCAGGTCGTATTGCTGTACCTTTCTCGATTTCTATGCAACACTTCAATTTCTATGCAGCAACTCGATTTTTGTGCCTATCCTCAATTTCTGTGCCTGCCCTTGATTTTGGTGCAGCAACTCGTTTTATGTGCATGAACTCGATTTCTGTGTAGCAACTCGATTTTTGTGCAGCAACTCAATTTCCGTGCCTGAACTCGATTTCTATGTTGGGTTAAACTTTCTCTCTCTTGGTTATGAAATCACTTCAAAACCCTCACCTCTCCTTCCTCTCTCTCTCTTTAAAAATCTCTCTTGAAGATGAATACAATGAATGAACTTTTGCCTCACCCTAGCCTTTTTGTTCTTGGTAACTTCCCCAAGCAATCTAACGGTCAAGATTAGATCAAATCAAAGGTTGATATTAAATGCTCCATTAAAAAAAAATTAAATGATATTTAGTGCACTCATGTCATTTAATAAACTTGAGCAACCCCTTTTTCTTTTTAATCACTCACTTAACTTTTTAAATGTGAACTTAGGAAAATACCCACTTAACTTTTTAATAAAGTCACTTTAAAAAACATAAAGTGCATCTCACTTTATTAAAACACAAAAATGACTAGGAGTCACATTTAAGTGTCCTTGTCCACCCGAAGGCAACACTAGGTGGACAAACACTTCCTAGGTAACTTTTCAACACTCCCTCTTACCGAGGAAGGAGTTTTTCACCACTCCTAACCTATCTCTGAAATAGACATGCTTCCCTCTACCCAAAGCCTTCATGAGAATGTCAACCACCTACTCATCTGTCGGAACATACTGCAAACTAACAGCCCCCCTCTCTGAACATAATCCCTGATGAAGTGATATCTAATCTCAATGTGCTTCGACCTGTCATGAAATACCAGATTCTTAGAGAGCTTGATGCAACTTTGATTATCACACTGTATAACTGTGAGACTCAGCTCCATATCTAATAAATCCACCACCATCAACTTGCGAAGCCACAAGGCCTCACAACTGGCCTGACTAGATGCCATATACTCAGCCTCAGCAGAACTCAATGCCACGAACTTTTGCTTCCTGCTGAACCACGACACAACTGGCGAACCCAAGCTGAAGCAACATCCAGAAGTGCTTTTCCGGTCTGAAACACTACTTGCCCAATCTGAATCTATATAGCCAACCAATCCCACTCCACCAGATCTCCTATAATCCAATCCATAATCAGATGTACATACAAGATACCTCAAGATGTGTTTTGCAGCAGTCCAATGCACTCTCCTAGGCTCTACCTTGAACTGACTAAGAGTGTTCACTGCAAAACTCAAATCTAGTCTAGTGTTGACCAAATACATCAACGAACCAATCAACTGACGATATAAGGTAGGGTCCACCAACTCTCCCTCTGAAGCATGAATTTTTTCCCAGTTGGTGATCATGGGTGTCGACATCGGTCTACAATCTGTCATCTAAAATCTCTTCAGAACATCTGCAACATATTTTCCTTGCCCCAGGAAAACATGTCTATCTTCCTGCCAAACTTCCATCCCCAAATAATAATGCATCATTCCAAGGTCTGTCATCTTGAACTCTGAAGCAAGATCCTTCTTGCACGCATCAATCAGGTGCTCTCCCCCAGTAATGAACAAGTCATCAACATATAGAAAAAGAATAAGTGGAACACCACCAACCACAATGTACTATAGGTTGGGATCCATTTCACTCTTCTGAAACCTAATCGAAAGCAAGTAGGTATCGATCCTGGAATACCAAGCCCGAGGGGCTTGCTTCAGTCCATACAAGGCCTTTTTCAGCATGCAAACATGAGCGTCTCTCTCACATACCTCAAAACCCTGTGGCTGCTCCAAATATACCTCCTCCTATAGAAAACTGTTAAGGAAAGTCATTTTCACATCCATTTGATGGATCTTCCAACCCATCTATGCAATGATAGAGATCACTGCTCTAATTGAAGAAAATCTAGCCACTGGTGCAAATGTCTCATCATAGTCATATCCCTCGACCTGTGAGAAACCATGTGCAACAAAACGAGCTTTGAACTTATCAATACTTCCATCCGCAGCATGATTTACCTTGTAAAGCCATTTGGAAGTCACAACAGACTTCCCCTCTGGTCTTGGAACCACTTCCCACACCTCATTCTTCATGATGGAGTTGTACTCCTCCATCATGGCATCTCTCCATACCTCATGTGCGGAAGCCTCCTCATAAGTATCAAGAACTGTATCACACAAGCTGGTCACATGTGCCATATAACTGGAAAACCTCTCTGGTGCCCTGCTCTCCCTTACCTCCTTCTTGGGCGGTCCAACTGACTACTCTGCTTCCTTCATCAACTCTTGAATCCAACTTGGCTTCCTCTTCCTGGAGAAACAATCCTATCTCATACTCTCCTCAACCTCCTCATCAGACATATGTCTCCCTGAAGAAGTCCCAACAACCTGAGAACCTGTCCCTGGTGAACCTATGCCTGTACCACTAGAACTCGAATCACCTGAAGGTGTCATCTGTGAACCTATGATCCGTGATCCCATCCCTGTACTAGAAGTACCTATAGAATGAGCCCCTTCCACTAAAGAACCTGTAACATGTGACCCAATCACACCTGAAATCGGTGACCATAAACTCTGACTCATTGAACTCTGAGCTGTCACCTGTGTAGTACCCTGCTGGTCCTCCATCTCGAAATCAAGAGACCTCTTGAAGGCTTTGTCCTCCTCAAACTTCACCTCTCTCCTCACCACAACTTTCCTCTGTGAGGGAAGGTATATGCGAAAATCCTTCAATGTCTCCTCATAACCAACAAAAATACCATGCTCACCCGTAGCCTCCAATTTTGTCCTCTTCTCGGAAGGGACATGAGAGTATGTAAGGCAACCAAAAATCCAAAAGTAACCTATCTCAGGCACTTTCCTTGTGAATGTATCCTCAGGAGTTTTACTCCCCAGTGCATGGTGCAAACTCCTGTTGAGAACATATACAACAGTACTACATGCCTCTGCCCATAGAAAGAAAGGAAGACTCTGATCATGCAACAAGGCTCTAGCTGTACCCACTATAGAACGGTTCTTCCTTTTAGCCACTCCATTCTGCTGTGGAGTGTAAGGAACAGTCAACTGCCTCTTTTTCCCCTCCTGTCGACAATACTCATCAAATGCATGAGAAGTGTACTCACCTCCATTGTCTGACCAAAGTACCTTGATCTTCTTTCATGTCTGGTTCTCCACAAGAGCTTTGAACTCTTGGAACCGAAGAAAGACTTCCTTTGATCTGTTGCTTCTAAGGAAATAGATCCAGGTCTTCCTGGAAAAGTCATCAATGAAAGTGATGTAATACTCATATCCTATCAAAGAGGCAAATGACATGGGACCACACAGAGCTGAATGAATCATTTGAAGCACTCCCTCTAATCTGGAATCACTGCTTCGAAAAGTAGTCTTGGTGTACTTTCCCAAAGCACACCCTCTACACACACCACTCGACTCTGTGATGAACTCTAGCATACCTGTAGTCATCTCTCTCAGCATCCGCAAAGCTATATGGTGAATATGGGCCATCCTCATATGCCATAGCTCACACAACTCATCATTGCTCTGAGTGTGTAACAGTGCATGATGTGGCTGGAAAACAAGCTTATACAGTTTCCCACTCCTGACTCCAATCACCCGTGAGTTAGAAGGACCTACTGACTTGGGAAAGATGTGAACTTTCCCATCAAGGACATATACACCGAATCCTTTGTCCTCTATCATGGAAACCGAAACAAGGTTCTTCTTCAGCCCATGGACATACAACACATCCCTTAGAAACATAGGTTGCATGGACTCCCTCTCAGAGCAGACAGTCCCTCGCCCAACTGCTCTCACCACAGTATCATCTCCCAATACAATCTCCATCTCCAAGTCTGACTCTGACACCTTTGTAAACATGTCTCGATCACCTGTCATGTGACTAGAATCTCCACTATCAATGTACCAAGTGGAGGAAGTAGTGGTGGCACTCAATGAATGCCCAACAATCATGGAATGGTCCATGTGGTCCTCAAAAGCCCTGCTGGTGATAGAAGATGCTCTCTCAACACCAACACCTACAAAGAGACAAAAATCTCTCTCAAACCTCACTGCAAACTCATCAATCTCTGCTGTAGCTACAGTCTGCTTCTTCTTAGGACACTGTCTAGCATAGTGTCCCATCTTTTGACATGCAAATCATTTCACTTTCCTCATGTCCTTCTTCTCTCCCTCATGCTATTTGGCTCCCTCCTTGGAACCCTTCTTGAACTTCTTCTTCTTCTTGCCCTTCACTGCTAAAGCAACATTCTCCTCATCATCTCTCTGATGTGATGAACTGCCCTGTAAGAATCCTCTCCGTATATCCTCCTGTGTGAGATCATCCCATAACCGATCCCATGTGGGCATGTTCCCCTCCCAATAATTGTTTAAACAAATACGGTCCACTGCCGTGACACACCATTTAGTGTTGTACGCACCATCTCAGGAATGCCCACCACCTCTCCTACAGTTGTTAGCTCATCTCTTACCTGTGTAATCTTGATAAGATATGATGCCATGCCTTCACCATTTCCCATGCAAACACCCTTCAACTTATCTCTCAATACCATTTTCCTGTTTTTCATTGGAACTCTGATAAAGATTTGTCAAACCTATCCACATCTCAAATGCATGGTCTTTGGCTGAAATGTGAGGGATCACATGATCCTTCACATCATCAAGAATGACTCTTCTTGCCTTTGTATCCTTCTTTTTGAACGATGCCTTATCTGTTGCATCAGTAGGTACTACCACAAGATTTGTAGTTGTCCCATTAACTATGTCCCATGGTTCATTCTCTTCAAGAATCAAGCTAATCCTAGCCTTCCAAGGGCTAAAATTTGCAGCCCCATCAAGTCTATATTCCACTCTAAGACCGAACACCATGGCTGCAACCTGTAACCTTAAGCAAGTTGTTCAAGAATTCTTTTCTTTCAAACCCCAACTTCTGAATGTTTAAAATTATGAATCTTTGCAAAGCTCTGATACCATGAAAGCTTTTGAAAGTTTTCCCAACCCAGTTTTAAGCCTTTAGGGTTCTCTGCGTTGTTTAATGCCCATCCCTTTCAATGCATAATTTTTACAAATTAACCAAACTGAAACACATGTGAAAACTTTTTCTCAACTTTAAACAAATTCAAAAATTTTCTTTTTCAAACTGTAAATGCAAAACTCAAAAAATGCAGACATTTACACACATGAAAATTTAGACACTTATTTTTGTCCAAGGGACCAGGAAAAACCCCAAAGGGAAAACCTATTTTTAGTGTGAGAGAGATTTTTATTTTTCTTCAGAAAAATTACAAAATAGAATTTAGCAGTACTTATCAATTTTCAGTCTCAAAATTTGAACCCTTGCTGCTAAATTTCCACCCTCAAAAAATATGCAGACTGCTATCTCGAAAATCATTCCAGTATTGCTGTACCTTTCTCGATTTCTGTGCAGCAACTCGATTTTTGTGCCTGTCCTTGATTTGTGTGCATATGTGTAGCAACTCGATTTATGTGCTTGAACTCGATTTCTGTGCAGCAACTCAATTTCTGTGCCTGAACTCGATTTCTGTGCAGCAACTCGATTACTGTGTAGCAACTCGATTTCTGTACAACAACTCGATTTTTGTGCCTGAACTCGATTTTTGTGCCTGGGTTAAACTTTCTCTCTCTTGGTTATGAAATCACTTCAAAACCCTCACCTCTTCTTGCTATCTCTCTCTCTTCAAAAATCTCTCCTGAAGATGAATACAATGAATGAACGTTTGCCTTGCCCTAGCCTTTTTGTTCTTGGTAACTTCCCTAGGCAATATAACGGTCAAGATTAGATTAGATCAAAGGTTGATATTAAATGCTTCATTAAAAATAATAATTAAATGATATTTAGTGCACTCATATCATTTAATAAACTTGAGCAACCTCTTTTTCTTTTTAATCACTCACTTAACTTTTTAAATGTGAACTTAGGAAAATACCCACTTAACTTTTTAAAAAACTCACTTTAAAAAACATAAAGTGCATCTCATTTTATTAAAACACAAAAATGACTAGGAGTCACATTTAAGTGTTATTGTCCACCCTAAGGCAACACTAAGTGGACAAACACTTCCTAGGTAACTTTTCAACAAAAAGAATTAAATCCATCGCTAAGACTTTTCGACAACTAGAATTCTTTCATATCCTTCGTGGGTTAAATGATTTGGCGGATCAAGCTGCCAATAAATCAATGATGCTAACCAAAAATGAACTTTCAGTAAATCTGCATTTATATTTAGTCTCCCCACCTTAAAATGCAAGATTATGGTTTTTTTGTAAAGTTTTCCCAGCAAGATTGAAGTGGAAATTGCAGGCACTTGCTGTCCTAGTTTGCATAAACTAGTTTTGTAAAATATTTTAGTGATTCCATCATTGATTTCATCTTTATAACATAACCATTTTTGTCAATATATATATATATATATATATATATATATATATATATATATATGGGAGGCACCACAAACCGGGTGTGCCAACTTTTATATAGAGCAAGTTTACAAATTACAACAACATAACATAGGAGCACTCAACAAACGCTTCCTAAGGGTGTGCCCAACTAGACAACACCATGAACTCTAAGAATTATCACCTTCTTAGCTAACTTCCTCCATTGTCGTAGTCCTGCCACAACAATGCCCATGTTTTCCCCGTCAAGTGTCCAAATCGATATTTTGAGATGAACCATCAAGACGAGCCTTCGAAATGCACCCTCTGTCACAGTTTTAGAATAAGCTTCTCCAACATAGCTCTCTGTTAGGGTTCCCAGAATGATAATTGTTTCCTCCCATGCTCTCAAGCTTAGAATGCCTTAACCCTGCGCATGGAGCAGACATGCAGCCTGCTCATTTGCTTGTCGCAGATTGAGTCACTTCGCTTGGTTTCCCTTTGGTTGTAGCTTTAAAATACTTTCCTTCACTTGGACGAACTTGCTTGATGATTATGCTTTTGGTATCTCATCGCACTTGAATTTATCAAAGTCGTGTGGGCGGGAGTGTCCTTACCTTGGGTCATAATTTTGCTTGACATGCATGCCAACCCACCAAGTGTTCGCTTGTGTCCCCATTCAACCGTCTGTAGGTGCCTCTAACCCACCTTCCAAGTTTGTTAATGTCCCATCCGTTGTCGACGTCCCACACACTATTCTTTGTGACAATGTGATACCAAAGCTCTGTCGTCCGGGTTTTCAATGCCAAAAGTGTGGAGTGGATGACTTGTGTTGGATGCCTACTCCCTTGCTTGTTGCGTCATGTGGTCTGCACTCCAATGTTGTCGACATGTTCCATTATTGAAATTCCCCTCATGTGTACTTCTTCACAGGTGCTCCCCAAGTGTTATTTTCCCAAACGCCCTCATTTGTTGGGTATGTTGGTAAGCATCTCCATCCGAGAGGTTTCCAAGTGAAGTCTTCAGTGACCGAGCTTTCCAAGCTCCACCACCTTGGGTGTGCGCCCCTCCTTGATGTGTCCCTTGTTCTTTCATTAAATGGCCCAATCATGTCGATGGGCTCCTTGGTGGGTGATGTGCCCTGAATTGCCAAGACACGGGTGACTTTTCCTATTGACGGGCTTCCACTAGACGGATCAGCACTTCGGATATTTTCTAAGTGTCTTATGCTATTGTGGACTCGATGAACCCCAATTCATGCTCCTTGGGAAAGGAGTGGTGTGGCAAGGTGCCTATGACACCGAGGCCATGACATCCTCCCCCACTCAAGTTTGGTGTCGTCCCGACAACATCCCCAAGAGACCCTTGCTCTCGGAAACTGGTTCAACCATTTCGGTCATGAACGCCTCTGCTCTAATCCTTTTAGTCGATCTGCAACTATATTCACAACTATTAAGCTTTCAAACAATCCCACTTCATTCAACCACCGTGCCTTCATCCTACTACCGCATCCATACTTAGCCAATCCAACAATGCTTCCATCTGTCACGGACACCGAGAGTTGAGCTAATCGATGGGCCATACCAACTCTTCCCATCTCTAAGGAGCAAACTTCACCCCTGTTGAACCACCTTTCCTTGATGTGTTTTGGTCGCTTCCTACACAACTTTGTTAAACCTTAGCAAATACTCATACTTTTTCCAAAACAAATGACTGAGTTCCACAATCTCCTGATGATGCTTCCTTCAATTCCTTCCACATGCTTATGTATGCTCCTTGGTGAAATTTTTTGTGAGGAAACCTTTGCATGGAGCCTCGACCTCACTACCTTTGCTAAGGGCAGTGAGTCGAACTACTCGCTCCCTTCAACTGGGATTAAAAGGAAAGTGTTGCTTCCAACCACTCTCAACTATGTTATCGGTGAGCTTCTTCCCCAACCTAAGTTTGACCCATGCTTCAACCGAAGCATCTTCGTCCAACTCTCCCAACTAAGCTGGTGTTAGGTCGCAAACCAAACTTTTTGCCACATGGTTTATGAGATCATTTCCATCCCCCATTGCTGAATTTGTCTAAGAATATGGTGTTTTGAGTGCTTCTAAAGCCTCCTTCTTGGCCAACTCCAACCTCCTCTTAATTATTTGTCGTACCCCTTTGCTTGATCCAGCAAAGGAAGCCTTTCCATAGTCATCCTCTTGACTTGGAAAGCTTTCGGTTGTAGAATCCTCTTCCTATAGTGTCTCATGTTCTTGAATTTTCTCCTCGAAGTGCGGTTAGAGTTGCAGCTGGATTGCACTCTAAGTCTTCCAACTCAGGCTTCAAGTGGTTTCCCAAATTGTCTTGGATCTATGCACTAAAGTTCACGACTCCCTTAGTTGTACGTTTCGGGAAGCTTACACTTTCACCCTTATCGCAATCTGCCGTTGTTTCCTTGTTTGCATCCTAACTTCTCACCAACTGAACTTCATATTGAGAAAATTTATTGATGTTTTTCCCTTCTTCTAGGCTTTGAAATCCTTGCTTTCCTTAGTCACTAGGATTCTAGGTAGGCACCAGAGTGCATTTTGTGTTACCAAGTTCTTAATTGTATCTACAACCAAACCTGCCAAAGACTCCAGCCTTGTCAACTTTTGAGCCAGTCGCTTTACTCATTCTTCCATGTTGGACGTTTGCCTCTCTAAACTGTTGGATTCTTGGGGCAGGCCTAACACTTGTGGTTATTATGCGACTCTGCTTCGTTCTTCCACAGGATCCCATGTGGTCTCATCCTTCCTAGATGGAGTTGCAGTCACTTGCTCAAACCTTTGCTTTGTCAAACACATCTCCAAAGTCTCGACCCTCCTCAAGAACTCTGATGCCTTAGGCGTTTCCAACTTCCTAGATTCTCTTGGTGCTTCACAAACCGTTGTTGCAACCTTACACAGGACGCACTTCCAGCTCTGTTACAAAGTACTATCGCAGACTCTTGCTTCACCAAGTTGTGGGTAGAGCTTGCAACTATATGCAACCCACTTGCAACCAATTTTACTTGTGCATTAGTCGACTTCTTACCCAACCTTGTTGTCAAGGCTTAAACTTCGCAAGTCTTTATGGAGCGTCTGTCGCAAGGAACTCTATAAGGATCCCTACTTCCTTCAACTTTTGGTTTTTGGGCCAATATGGTCTTCCCTTTGGACTCTTCCACTTTGTTGGGAAACTCCCCTCGGGAGCTCCTCAACTCATCGACCATTTTGCACCATCTCTGAGCTTGAACCTCTAAATCCATCTATTCAATGGACTTGCATGAACTTGGAGAAACCGATCCATCTCTTTTTGGTGCTCCTCCCATTCCTTCTTCATTGATTCCCATGAGTCTTCTACCCTTGAATCCCCATACAGTGACCTTCATCTTTCTTTACCAAACATCCTCCACAAAGATTTTTAAGTCTACAGCACACTTGAACCAAGTATGCATGTCTATGGGTAGCTCCTTCCTAGCGTGCTTCAATGTGATTCTCGAAGGTGCTACCAACCGAACACTTTGTCCTGTGCACTTGTATTCATCTACCAACTGCCAACTTCCGCAACACCCTGCTAGGTCGCTTGCTGCCAACCCATGGATGTGCTTCTTGTCAAACCCTGACTCTACCTAACTTCATCTTGGAAACCCAAATGACACCCCATCCAAGAGACACTTGATGATATTTCATCTATATTTACACTACCCTATCCAAGCAATGCATAAGTTTCCAAGAGATTCGACTGGACTCCGCAACCACTCGTGGCTTTGCTAGACGTGCTCTCTTAATCTCCCACACACTGAGATCTTTTGTGGTTAACCTCCTTAGCTAACTCAACTTTTTTCCAACTGAGCGTTCTACTGACGAGCTAACCCTTGACCAAGAGTCTCTCTGATACCATCAATCACGGCCTTAGCACGCACCCGTTGAACAGACGGTCTGCTAAGCCGTGTGACACTGCTTGGAAGTGTCCCAAGGGCATGAACATCTCGGGCGCACTCCACCAGACCATGCCTTAACCCATAAGCCACTCCTTGCTAAGCTAACTTTCTGCAAAAACCTCTACTTGACTCTTGTTTACATTTAGTTGTGACTTATGTATACTTAGCCGATTTTCTTATTCATTTAACCTAACAAACATTGCACAAGAACACAAGTAGACAATCATATGTATAGGAGGCACCCCAAACTGGGCATGCCAACTTTTATATAGAGAAAGTTTACAAATTACAACAACATAACACAGTAGCGCCCAGCAAACGCTTCCTGAGGGTGTGCCCAACTAGCGAACACCAAGAACTCTCCAATAATTAGCGACCTTCTTCACTGACTTCCTTCGTTGACATAGGCTTGCCACAATAATGCCCATGTTTGCCCCATCTAGCGTCCAAATCAAGCTTTCAAGACGAACCGTCAAGCGAGCCTTCAAAAAATGACCTTCCTCACTATTCCAGAATGATCTTCTCTAAGAGCACTCTTTGTCAGGGTTCCCAGTGTTAAAACATGTTTTGTTCTAAATGGTTGAAATAGGTTTAAGGGAAGGATACATACTCTAATTCAAAAAAATTGTTTGATAAGCACTTGATAAGACCAATAGGTTAACACGTAACATGCTAAAAGGGAGGGCAAACTTTCCATATGACCATGAGTCGTGTTAAAGGTGATTAAAAATAGTTGATAAGACACCTTAAAACACCTTATAAAAGAATCGATGATCTAGATTTGAAAGTTGATAAGATTGATGGCGGATAGGGAATCCGTTGGATGAAGGTGTGTGTTTTATAAAGTTGGTGAACTTTAGCGAAATGATCATTGGAGTGTACTAAAGATTGGATATAATCAATGACGCATACTCAAAAGGGAGAAGATCAACGATCGACATTCATTGTGTGCTTTCAACTAGCGAGGGAGATGAAAAGGGCAAGCAGTAGCGAAATTTTTATCGCTTTCCATGTGGTGAGCTAAGGATCATTCCGCTAGTTGAAAAACTATAATGGAAAACCGCCTCCCACAATCCCGAGACTACCATATGGAATATTATAAAAGGAAAAGGGGGTAAATCAAAGGATCAAGGTTTACAATGGAACCTAACGCTGTCACCAAGAACTAATGGAGAAAATTTCTATATTTAGCTGAGCAAATCAGTGAATTGGTAGAGATTATGAATTTGTCCAAGGGACAAAATGATGACGCGACCTCCAAAAGTATTTATTGAAAACATAATTTATTATTATTATTATTATTATAAGTATTTTATATTTAAATATTTATATTAATATTTAAATACAAAGTGATATGGTTTTGGCACAAATCTCAATGAAAGATTAATACTTGGAAAAGTCAAAAGTTTGGAATCAAGGGTGAACATATATTCCA
This sequence comes from Pseudotsuga menziesii, assembly GCA_001517045.1. Classification (NCBI taxonomy): domain Eukaryota; kingdom Viridiplantae; phylum Streptophyta; class Pinopsida; order Pinales; family Pinaceae; genus Pseudotsuga; species Pseudotsuga menziesii. The sequence goes on from LPNX010596927.1 coordinate 250,027, forward strand.
CTAAGAGAAATGGTTCAAGGGTTAATATTATGAGGGTGGAGCGAAATTTTACCATGGTTTTCACTTTTTACCACTTGCCAGTCCCATATTCATTCTGTTGGGAGCTAGACCACTTTTCCAAACCACTCTTGAGCTCAGTGGAATAAAGTATGTTTAATAAAACTCTTATGTCATCCAAATATTATGTATTTTCCCAATGTTTAAAACCTTAAGTTATAATCTTGATCCCTCCAGAATGCACCTGCTCCAAATCCAAAACCACTAGAAGAAACCAGTCGATGGTTTTTATAAAATAAATTACAATTATATTTATGAACTTTGGGGTTCAAGAAACAATAAAAGGTTTTACTGTAAATGATTTTACGATAAAAATATTTGTGAAATTCACTTATTCATTAACATATACATGAGAAAAATGGTATATATAACTTAAAAATGGAACTGATAACAAGAAGACTAGCCTAAAAAAAAAAGCGAGGAGAGCGTTAGGATTAGAAGGAGCGCCTAGGGTTTGGGTTTCAGCAAGAGTCGGCCATGGTCGCCCCTGGGGGTGGGGATTCGGCCCCTCCTCCTCCAACCTCATAGGTGGAAACGTTCAGGAGGCTGGTTTCCAGTGGAGGTAAGCGCAAAGTCCCCCTCTCTGTTCCAAAATTCATAAAAAAGCTAGACGAAATCCCAGAAATCACCCTGCCGGAGACGCAATCGATGAAGATAGCCCTTGCTCTCTCTAAGAGAGGGTTGGTTGGCCAGTTCATGGGGATTTGGCCCTCAGCAAAAACCATCGACGATTAGATCCAAAGAAACTGGAAGCCCCATCTCAAGCAAGGAGTTACCTGCTACCCCTTGAGCAGTGGCTTCTTTCTCTTTGAGTTTATAAATAAGGAAGATAAGGATATCATATTCAAAAATGGACCATATTTTATGGGAACCCAGGGGCTGTATCTGAACCGCTGGACCCCGGATTTTGATCCCATGGTGGACCTGCCCAAGGAGGTACCTGTATGGGTCAGGCTTCCCAACCTGCCAGTTCACTGCTGGAACTATGAAGCGCTGTAGAAGATAGGGAACAGAATAGGGAAATTCGTTGATAAGGCAGACAATAAGTCCATATACAACTGCACTAGGATATGTGTAGAATTTGACCTGGAGGCAGGGCTCCCGGAGGCTGTGAAGCTTTCTGTTGGCACCTGGTCTCACTACCAGAAAGTGGACTATGAACACCTCCCCTTCAAATGCAGAACCTGTCAAGAGCATGGACACTTTCAGAGGAACTGTCCAAAGAACCAAATCCCAGAAAAGGAAGATGTTGAAGGATGGAAAAGGGTTAAGAAAAGCAAAGCAGGCCCAAAACCCAAAGATCCAAGGCTTGGGCAGGCGAATCAACCGTCACCCTCAAATCCAAGTCCTCCGAAGGAGCCGTCGAAAGAAGTTGCTGAAAAACCAAAGGAACCTGTGAAAGAGCCCATCGATATAGTTTCTCAGTCCCCACCACCCTCAGAAAATCTAATTCCAGCCAATGGAACCCCCCCCCCCCGCAAAAGATCCTATGAAGTCGGATGAGGAGCATATCTCTCTAGGCTCCGAAACCGGAGCTAAATCAGATGAGGGGGCCACAGAGACCAACAGCTCTGTTGGAACCCCTGAGAAGGCCACTAGAGGAAGGAAGCCAGAGAGGAAAAAAAGGGAGGAGAAATCATATAGGGATGTTACAGCAGGAGTCTAGCAAACCATCCCGGATATGATGGAAACTAGATCCTCAAAAAAAGGCAAGGCTTCGAAAGGAGCCACCTCTCCCCCCTCCGGTTCTTAATGCAGTACGTCTCCTGGAATTGCAGAGGGATGGGAAGTAACTCTAAAGAAGAAGCAGTCAAAGATCTAGTCAGAATGACTTTCCCAGATGTACTTCTGATCCAGGAGACGAAAATGGAGGAGCCTGAGACCATCCAGGCTAGCAAAAATTTCTGGAAAAAAAGGAGTAGGCAGAGCCGTAAGCGCCAGGGGAGCCTCAGGAGGTCTAGCCACCTTCTAGAACTCCTCATCGCTAGATCTGCTTGGGGAACATAGTACCACCCACTGGCTGTTCACGAAGTTGCTGCATCGCAATTCAAGACATCAGGTTATCCTTTTTAACATTTATGCCCCGGTCCTCCTATCGGAAAAAAAAAAAAAGATTGTTGGGAATCTCTGAATTCTTTTCTTTCTACTAACCCTCATGAGAATCTTGTCCTCGCCGGAGATATGAATGTCACTCTTGACCTCTCGAAAAAAAAGGAGGCTCTCCCGTAAGAGACTCGGCAAGGGAGTGGGTAGAAGACATCATGCTGGATTGGGATCTGGAGGATATCAAACCCAGTAAAGGCAAATTTACCTGGACGAATAAAAGAGTGAGACAGGGGCACATTGTTGCTCGCTTGGATCGGTTCCTAGTTCACTCCTCCTTCCTGACTCTTGGCCTCTTTACCACCTCTGAACTTCTTCAAGCTTGCACCTCAAACCATAAGCCCATCTCCCTTTCCTTGTCCCCTGGAGAAAATTTGGGCCCGATCCCTTTTCGTTTCAGCCCTCTATGGGTCTCCATGGATGGATTCTATGAGCTGGTTTCGAAGTCCTGGCAGAAGAGTGTTTCGGTTTCACCTTTCTTCATCTGGGAAGAAAAACTAAGAAGGCTCAAAGCTTACCTCAAAAACTGGGCAAAGAACCTGCCCTCCCCTATCCTTGAAAGGAAAAAAGCCCAAAGGGCCCTGGGAATTCACCAGTTGCAAATGGAGTCTGCCCTGGTCACCCCGGAATTGCTGAACGTTGAGCTAGATCTGCAAAAGGCTCTTCACAAAGCACTTAGAAGAGAAGAAGATTACTGGCGAGTAAAGTCGCGAAGCCTATGGCTCCAAGCACGAGATAAAAATACTTCTTTCTTCCATAAGCAAGCAGAATCTCGAAAGAACCACAACACTATCAGAGAGATCCAATTTCAGGGGCAAACCTTCAAAAAATTTGATGAGATCAAACATGCAGCCCACTCGTTCTATAAAAATCTGTTTACAGAAGAGATGGAGGCCCCTCCTAGACCGGATCACTATCTGCTTTCTGTGGTTCCCAAGCTCATCAATGAAGATGACAATCGAAGGATGACAGCCCCTATAACTTCTGAGGAGATCAACAAATCTCTCCAAGGAATGAATCCTGATAAATCCCCCGGGCCTGACGGATTCACGGCCAGATTCTACATAGCTTGCTGGGATATCATCCAAAAAGATTTGGTTAAAATGGTGAGGAAATCCCAGAACTGCAACAAAATAGGAGGGAGCACCAACTCCTCCTTTCTAGTCCCAAAGAGAAAGGTGCCCAAAGCTTCTCCAGATTCCGTCCTATTTCGCTTTGCAATACGGGGTACAAAATCATCACCAAAGTTATAGCAAACAGAATCAAAAAAGTTCTCCCAAGGATCATACCGGAGAACCAGGGGGGCTTCATCCAGGGAAGACAAATTCAGGACAATATTATCCTTGTGCAAGAGGCAGTCCATTCAAGCTGCCAAAGGAAGGAGAAAGGTATGATAGTCAAATTGGATCTTGCTAATTCCTTTGATAGAGTTCGGCTGAATTTCCTTTTTGCTGTGATGCTCAATCTGGGGTTTCACCCCCAGTTGGTTTGCTGGGTTAGAGCCTGTATTTCGGGGCCGTGGATCGCCCCCCTGGTTAATGGGAGACCGGCTGACTTCTTCCAAGCCTCTAGGGGCCTCAGGCAGGGCTGTCGACTGTCCCCCCTGCTCTATGCCATCCATGCGTCGGTGTTAAGTTTCCAACCGGATAAGAGCCTTCAGCAGCACTCTCTGATCGGTCTCTCAATCTCTCCTAGAGTTAAGAGAATTAACCATGCTCAATTTGCCGATGATACACTGCTCTTGGGCCGGGCCAACCTTTCCATGGCAAGATCCTTCAAGAAAGAGCTGAATGCCTACACTGAAATTTTAGGCAGCGAAATCAACCCGAGGAAAAGCAAAATTTATGGCTGGAACTGCCCTCCTAGAGAAATGATTGACATATCCAGGGCATTGGAAATGGAAGGAACCTCCATGTGGGAGTCCATTAAATATCTAGGAATTCTGCTAGTCAGAGCAGCTCCCAGAAGTAGCCTTTGGATGCCTCTGTTGGACAAGCTAAAGGCCAGGATCACGGCCTGGGGAGCAACCTGGCTAAACAAAGCAAGGAAAATAATCCTTATAAATTCTGTTCTTACCTCCCTTCCTATCTACCAGGCGTCTATCCTGCTAGCTCTGAAAGGAATTGTGAAAGACATTGATAGCCTCTTGAGAAAATTCCTCTGGGAAGGGGGAAGAAATGAAGGGAGAAAAATGCACTTAATCAGCTGGGACAAGGTCAAAGCCCCTAAGAGGTAAGGCGGGCTGCAAATCAAAGATGTGGCCACTCATAATATGGCCATGGGAGGCAAGATCCTTTGGAAAATGATAAGCAACAAAACCACTTGGAGATCCAAAGCCCTCAGGACTAAATACTTCTGTGGTCACAAAGAAAGGTGCCTTGATCGTCCCCCCTGGACTAGAAAAGGCTCCCCCATTCTCTCTCTCTACCTAAAATCCCTTGATTTCATTACCTCCAAACTCACTTGGATCCCGGGGAATGGCAACAAAATCAAGTTCTGGGAGGATTCTATTTTAGGGCAGGCCCCCTTAAAGCTCTTGGAGGGGATGGATAACATCAAAAATTGGCTCCACTCTAAAAGCAAAGTCACCCTTTGGGACCTTTCTATTTGGAATCAGGATGACTCTTGGCATAAGTGGAACCTGGGGGACTTCCCGCAGAATTTAGAAATTGAACGTTCCCTATTGGATGCTCTTCAAGGGTTTACCCCCTCCTTGGCAAGGAAGAAGGACAAAAGAGGCTGGGGTTCTTCGTCTGGCCTTTACTCAACTGCTGCTGGTTATGCAGCCCTGCTGACTATCCCTTGGGCTGCCCCTGACCCCACTGTGTGGATAAATCTCTGGCTTCATCCCTCCCTCCCCAAAATTGATCTCTTCTGCTGGTCCCTTCTGTACGATAGTATCCTTTCCTAGGACAACCTTATAAAAAGAGGTTGGGAAGGGCCCTCACGATGCCCTCTCTGTGCCTGTCATGAGGAAACCTCTGTTCACATTTTTCTTCTGTGCCCCTTTGCTTTGGATCTTTGGAATATCATTCTTGGTCAGCTAAATTTTCCCCTCCCTCCTTCTGTTTCCTCTTTGTTTGCCTCCTGGCCTGAGATAGCCCCCTTCTCCTTCTCCAAGTTGAAGTTGCTAAAGCAGTGTTGGATGTGGGTGCCAAAAATCCTCTGCTGGAAATTGTGGCTGGAATGTAATAACAGGAACTTCAGGGATATTGCGGGGACGTCGCCCCAAGTTGCACTCAAAGTGAAAGCGCTTCTAGGAGATCTGGTAGCTTCAAATTCTAATATCTCCAATGAGGTAACCCCTAACAAATATGAGTATAGCTGGTTCCATGATCTAGACTCCTCCCTTCTTGCCAGAACCAAGAAAACCTCCAAGCACTACTCCCCTTGGGAAATAAGGTTGGAGGAGCAAGAGTTCATAAAGTGGAGATCTTCTCTGGAGAAGCATATCCTGCATGTGGATGGGGCCTCGAAAGGGAATCCCAGGCCTGCGGGAAGTGGAGGGGTCTTGCTCGACAACTCAGGGAAAATTGTTCTCAACTTTTCCTGGGGGCTGGGTCAGAACACCAATAACATAGCCGAAATTCTAGCCATATGGCAAGGGTTGGCTCAGGCCAGAAGATTATCCATCAAGAAACTGGTTGTCATAGGGGATTCTAGAATCATTATCCAAGTTCTCAATCTGAAAAAGGCCCCTAAAATCATGGGCCTGGCTCACTACTACCGGAAGGTTATAGCCCAGCTGAAAGAATTTGAAGAAACTAAGACCTGGCTCACTACTACCGGAAGGTTATAGCCCAGCTGAAAGAATTTGAAGAAACTAAGTGCTACCACGTCCTTAGGAACCTCAATCAGATGGCAGATCACGAAGCCAATATAGGTGCCTCCCTGAGCAAGGGAGTTATCCTCGTCAATGAGACCGAGAATCATGAGCCAATCCCTTAGCGATCGTGGAGAGCAGGACGACAGGAAATCTCCTGTCAGAAAAGGGAGCAGCCCGAATATAGACAGGGAGGAATCCAAAGTGAAGGTGTGCAGGAATGAGGCATTCGAGGAAAGACAAGTACAGGGACATGATAGAATTTGGACAAAGCCTTCAAGACAGTCACATGGTTCTTGCTTACCCAGTACCGGCTCTGCTAACATGGGGAATAGCCCCCAATCATTGTCCTCCAGGGAGACAAGTACCCAGTGCAGGCAATTTGATGAAATCGGCGAGAATCTGAACAACGAATGGAGGAGAAGGCAGGCTCAAGCCTATTTCAAGAAGCCCTATCCCGCATTGTGCTCACTGAAAGCTACTCTGTCAGTCGAGAAGGAATCGCCCGATTTCTCACAGAGGTCTATCCTTGCGCAGGGTTCTAGTCTGATCGAAGGCTGAGCCGTTCAAGATGGATGGCTCGTCCTCCATGCAACTCGAGACAAGACTCAGTCAAATCCAACACGACTTGAACGAGGTGAAGGACGCATTAAACCGGCTGGAGGTCAAGCAGACAAGGATGCAAAAACTAGAACAAGCTGTTGGGAATCCATGACCCAGGAGCTCAAAGAAATCCGCGAGGAAATATTCGAGGACAACATGACAAACATGAAGGACATTGCCAACATCTCAGGAGGAATAGGGAACCGGATGGTAGAATTAGAGAAGAAGGTAGAGGAACTGCTCAAGGAACATGGCAAGACACCGAATATAGAACGCTGAGGCAGGCCGATAGCCAAACGCAGTCGAATTCTCTCCTTTCGGTTCAGTTTTTTCCCATGCAAGACTGGTTCTCTATATTTTGTATGCGTTATTATGGATTTTCCTGTTTTTGTTTAGCAAAGTCCAGAAATTTTGTAAATGGATCTGTTAGTACGACTATGCCCTTGTATCACTGGACAAAATGTATCTGCTAGATCAGAACTACCGTTTGTAAGGCTGTTGGCAGCCGTTTAGCCAGAAGTTAATATAAAAGCCCCATAACTGTTTTAGTAAAAAAAAACATATACATGAGAAAAACAAGGCATGGTTTTCATAAATAGTGAATAGTTTTCATAAATTATTTTTGAATTTCATTTATGAAATTCATAAATAAAGGCAAAGTGAATGGAGAAATATCACAAGACATGGTTTTTAATGGAAGATGCGGTTTTCAAAAACCAAGTCCGGAATTGATTTTAATGGATATTTTTTATTCCCAAATATTTGAAAATGGATTTTTCAAAAGTGGATATGCGAAAATTTGGGAATTGATTTGGGAAATATTTTGTTCCCAAATATTCATGAGGTGGATATAGAAAATTGTATTTGATTCAAGGTAATATTTCCATATTTGGATACATAGCAACATAGATTAAATATTTTTTCCAGATTGTTTCCATATTTATAGGCAGACAAAAGAGGACATCTGTCAAATGATCATTCCAAATCCAAAGAATTTGATTCCAGCAGCTCCAACAACTCGAGATACTTGGAAGCCTTTTCCATATTCCTTGCAACCTAGTTCTATTTTTAGTATGTAGATTGGATTTGTAACCTAGAAGATAGGAACAATTTGTTAAGGTAGTGGTCTATATAGTTTATGATTTCTAATGAAATGGGGGTTGGAACCCATGAGAGTGAAAAGCATTTTGTAACTAAGCATTTTAAAGTTAATAATTTTTTTGCAGATAAGCAAGAACTTTTCAAAGCAGAGAATCTCGTGTTGTTGTTTTACCGTCTGTATTTCCTTTTCTCATTTGAATGTTATTCATGTTATTTATTTCCATTGTGTTATATTTCATGCTTGAATGAGATTGTGTTGGATCGGAATTCATACTCATATGCCCTGGTTCATAGGATTTAACTATTCACAAACATATTTCCTCTAAGGTTAATATTGGATTCATCTTTATTTGGTGCACATATTAATGGACTGTTCATCTTTCCTCTTTTACCAATAGCAATTAAGAACTTGACTGTGAAATAATAGTTATCCCGCCTCTGTGGAAAAAATTGTATCGCATAAAGCCCTGTTTATCTTTAAAAACTAATGATTTTGACTCCATGCCCAATGGTATCCTCTTGTTTTATCCATTTACATCATTGATTTTGTTATGTAAAAATATCTCTGGCCATTTTATCTATTTCTTGAGATAGCCCTCTCTAGTAGGAAATAAGCCAACTTTCCTCCTAAAGCTTGGTTTGAAAGTTACCTTGGAACTATCCTTCCATAACCAAAGGGTAAATTATGAGTGATAACATCTTGGCGCCATTGCCGAGGAGCGAAAGTTGAATATCCCCTGGGAAAAAACGACAAAGACTAGATCTGATTTCTGAAGGTGAACAAAGGTCAAACACATAGTGGTTGTGCATTATTCTCCTTGGCGACTCCACTATCAGCAGGATCCAAAAATCAAAGTTTCACCGACAAATCCACTGTCTTGAGATGGATTCTCAATCTGCCAGGTATGATCCAATGAACTATGCTCATATTCATGGCTTTCCAAATTGCCTTCCTCGTATAGATTGGAAAACATATTTGGCGAAATTCAGAGATCGGGAAGGAGATGTTGATGCTCTTCATTTGGTTAAGTTTCATATGTACATACATAAATTAAGGGTTGAATTTCATGAAGACTGCTTGATTAAAGTATTTATGGCAACATTAGAAGAAAAGGCAAGATCATGGTATGAAAAGTTACCAATTGCTAGTTTGTATTCCTTAGAAGATTTTCGTTCAGCATTCTATGAAAATTATAAGGAAAGTTAGCCATCTTTATCACTCTTTGAAAATTGTTGTAAGTAAATTTTGAAAATTTTATTCAACACATGGAAAATGATTATGGTGATGAAGAATTAATGGATGAAGAAATTAAAAAGTATTATGAATATTATTTTTAACATCAAGAAGAAATGTTAGAGTGTATCTGCCATAATAGTCAGGAAAATTTTCAGCGGGCAATAGTTTCCCCCTTCATTGTAAATGAATAATTCCAGGACCTTAGTGATCATATTTCTATTCCTTCCTTCCAAATTAATATGGTGATTCAACAATATTTAGAAATTTCAAGAGACCAAGAGAAAGATCAGGATAATCAGACAAATTTTTCCTCGACCCTTTCATTTCCTGGGTCTTTATTCCAAGAAGAATCTTATCAAATTCAGAGTTCTGAAATTGCATGTATGGAAACTCAAAACAATGAGCTCACTTTAAATGGAGATTTAGCCTTTACAATTGACACTTATGAAATAGAGTGTGAGGGGGACTTTGAAAATCAAATTATGGTATTGAATGAATCCTTATGAAGATGAAGGTGTTATTTATGAAAGAAGTGAGTCAATTAATGGAAATCATGTTCCACCAGTTGATTTTGATGAAAATTTACAGCAACCTTTCCAATATTTATGTGATTAAGAGTATAAGGATAATCGTTCATATGTTTCTTCAGATTGTTAATTTTTTTTTTGAATATTTTTTTCAAGAACAAACTTGTGTAGATCAAAATGAGGTTCCTATTGAATTGCATGGAGAAAGATCTATGGATATTCATCATGTACATGAGTTACATGTTGTTGTTTAAGAACATACAAATTCTTTTCATGATGTAGATGATGTTAATGATAAGAAAGAACAAATTGTTGTTATATATTTTGAAAGTGATCTTGAAATTGAAGGTATAGAACATGAACAAACAAGAGTAAAGGATTAAACTTGTCTTTTTCCTTTTGCTCACCGACAAGTAAATGTCCATGTTCTCGAGGATCCTTTTGTACGTCTGTTGGACTCATTAGTAGAAATGGATTTGATAGTGTTCACAAACCATGGATATATTTTCAGATGTTGTGTTGAGTTGCTATCTTTCATATTTTTCATTTTGCTTGAGGAAAGTAAAAGCATAAATCAGTCAAGTTGCCATTTGCTTGATTAGTTGCATTGGATCTCTGTTGTCACATGATTTTACAGATGTTTCAACATGTTAGAGTAGGAGTGTGTGCAATAAACTTGAATACTAAGAATCCTTTTCAGTTTGGTTTGCAGTTTCAGTTTGATTTTAGCAGTGAACAGTTTGGTTTTATTTTGAATTTCTAGCTTGTACAAAGGATGCAATAGTTTTGGTTTGGTTTTCAACAGTTGATTTTCAATAGAAATTTTGGTTTGCAGTTTGGGTTTCAGTAAGGTTGCAAAGTTTTCAGAGTTTGGAATAGGTTATAGATTAAGGTCTTGAAGACAGCTCAATGGATTTGGAACTGGTATACATGTTCTTTGCTACCTCACTGGGAGGATAGCATCCCTAGTTGGAGCCAGTTGTTAGCACAAATTTTGTTTTGAATATTTGGAAGAGGTTTAAGGGAAGGATATATACTCTAATTGAAAATTTTTGTTTTGATATGACGAAGAGGTTAACAAGTAAGGTGCGAAAAGGGAGGGCAAACTTTCCATATGACCACGGGTTGTGTTAAAGGTGACTGAAAATAGTTGATAAAGCGCATTACAACACTTCTTAAAAGAATCGATGGTCTGGATTTGAAAGTTGATAAGATCGATGGCGGACAGGGAATCCGTTAGATGAAGGTGTGTGTTTTATAAATTTGGTGAACTTTAGCGAAATGATCGTTGAAGTGTACTAAAGATGGGAAATAATCAACGACACATGCTCAAAGGAGAGAAGATAAATAGTCGACATTCCTTCCTTCCTTTCAACTAGCGGGGGAGATTAAAAGGGGAATCAGTAGCAGATATTTTACCGCTTACACGTGGTGAGATAAGGATCATTCCGATGGTTGAAAAGTTGTAATGGAAAACTGCCTCCCACGATTCCGAAACCACCATATGGAATATTATAAAAGGAAAAGGGGGTAAATCAAATGATCAAGGTTTAGAATGGGATCTAAGGCTGTGACCATGATCTAGTGGAGAAAATTTCTATATATAGCTGAGCATGTCAGTGAATTGGTAGAGCTTCTAAATTTGGCCAAGGGACAAAATGATGGCAAGACCTCCAAAATTGCCCTAGTCTTTATTGAAAACATAAATATTTTATTATTAATATAAAATTTTTATATTTAAATCTTTATATCAATATGTAAATCCAAAGTGATATGGTTTTGGCACGAATCTCAATGAAAAATTAATACTTGGCAAACTTGAAAGTTTGGAATCAAGGGCGAACATCTATTCCGCTAAATGGTTCGAGGGCTAATATGATGAGGGTGGAGCGGAATTTTACCATGGTTTTCACTTTTTACCACGTGTCACTCCCATATTCATTCCACTGTGAGCTAGACCACTTTTCCAAACCACTATTGAGCTTAGCAAAATAAAGTATGTTTAATAAAGCACTTATGTCCGCTAAATAATATTTATTTTCCCAATGTTTAAAACCTTATGTTATAACCTTGATCCCTCTCGAATGCACCTGCTTCTAATCCAAAACCATAGGAAGAAACCGATCGATGGTTTTCATAAATAAAAAAATTACAATTATATTTATGAACTTTGGGATTCAAGAAACAATAAATGAGGAAAAAATATCTGTGAATTTCACTTATTCATTAATAAATACATGAGAAAACAAGACATGGTTTTCATAAATTATTTTTGAATTTCATTTATTAAATTCATAATTTAATACAAAGTGAATGGAGAAATATTAGAAGACATGGATTTTAATGGAAGATGTGGTTTTAAAAAACCAAGGCCGGAATCAATAATAGATATTTTTAATTCCCAAATATTTGAAAATGGATTTTTCAAAAGTGGATATGGGAAAATTTGGGAATTGATTTGGGAAATATTTTGTTCCCAAATATTCATGAGGTGGATATGGAAAATCATATTTGATTCAAGGCAATATTTCCATATTTGAATACCTAGCAACAGAGATTAAAGATTTTTTCCAGATTGTTTCCATATTTCTAGGCAGACAAAAGAGGACATTTGTCAAATGGTCATTCCAAATCCAACGAATTTGATTCCAGTAGCTCCAACAACTAGAGATACTTGGCAGGCTTTTCCATATTGCTTGAAACCTAGTTCTATTTTTATTATGTAGATTGGATTTGTATCCTAGAAAATAAGAACAATTTGTTAAGGTAGTGGTCTATATAGTTTATGATTTCTAATGAAATGGGGGTTGGAACTCGTGAGAATGAAAAGCATTTTTTAACTGAGCATTTTCAAGTTGATAAAAAAAATTGGAGATCCAAGCAAGAACTTTTGAAAGCATAGATTGTCATGTTGTTGTTTTATAGTATGTATTTCCTTTTCTCCTGTGAATGTTATTCCTGTTATCTATTTTCATTATGTTATCTTTCATGCTTGAATGAGATTGTGTTGAATCATAATTCATACTCATATGCTCTGGTTCATAGGATTCAATTATTCACAAACATATTTCCTCTAAAGTAAATATTGGATTCGTCTTTATTGGTGCCCATATTAATGGAATGTTCATCTTTCCTCTTTTACCACCAATAATCAGGAACTTGATTGTGAAAGAATAGTTATCCCGCCTCTATGGAAAAAATTGTATCACATAAGCCCTGCTTATCTTTAAAAACTAATGATTTTGACTCAATTCCCAATGGTATCCTCTTGTTTCAGCCATTGGCATCATTGATTTTGTTTATGTAAAAATATCTCTGCCCATTCTATCTATTTGTTGAGAGAGCCCTCTCTGTTAGGAAAGAAGCCAACCTTCCTCCTAAATCTTGGTTTGAAAGGTTACCTTGGAACTATCCTTCCACAAACAAAGGGTAAATCCTGAGTGATAACACCCAGAATGACGTTGGTTTCCTCCCAGACTCTCAAGATTAACATGCCTCAACCCTGTGCATGGAGTAAACCTACGACCTTCTCATTTGCCTGTTGCAGCTTGAGCACATTTTGCTTGGTTTCCCTTTGGTCGTAGCTTGAAAACGCTTACCTTCACTTGGATAAACTTGCTTGATGATGATGCATTTGGTCTCTCGCATAACTTGAATTTATAAGAGTCATGTGGGCGGGCATGATCACACCTTGGTTCATGCCTTTGCTTAACGTGCACGCCAACCCAACAAGTGTCAACTTGTGTGCCCACTCAACCATCCGTAGGTGACTCCGACCCACCTTCTAAGTGTGTCGATGCCCCATCTGTTGTCGACGTCCCACACGCTCTTCTTTGTGCCAATGTGCTTTTGAATCCCCGTCGTCCGGGTTGTCAACGCACCAAGTGTGGAGTGGATGATCGGAGTCCGATGCCCACTCCCTTGGTTGCTACGACGTGCGGTCCACTTGGGTGTGCATAGATACTAGAGTCCCACGCCACTTTGTTTCTTACCAGTGCATCCAATGTTGTCAACGTGCTCCATTGTCGAACTTCCCCTCGAGCAAGCTTCTTCCCAGGTGCTCCCCTGTTAGTTTTTACACGATTATAGTAGTATAACTTTATTGCAAATAAACAATAGTATATCTAGAAGAAAGACAAAGCACAACAACAAAGAACATAAGAGTTTATCCTGGGAAACTCAATCAAGAAAAACCCAACAACCTTTGTATAGAGATGAGAACCTCCAAGAACATAAAACAAGAATGAAAGAGAGAGAGAGAAGAAGAAAATCTCTCTAAGAGAAAACTCCCAAAAACACTACTTAGCTCTGGTGTTGCGAACTTCTCCTTGAGTAGGAGAACTTGCTTGTGCTAAGGGTGAGTCAATGAGGCGCTTGGCCTCTCTATTTATACACTTTACAAAAGTGACTTTTCCCTAGTTGGGCCGATTTGTCTAACTAATTGGGCCGACTTGCCTCGAGAAAAAATAAAAATTATAAAATCGTTTTATTTTAATTCTAAACTTCCCTAAGGTTTACATTGATTCTTTTAAGGGTTTAAATGAATGATTACGTCAGTATGAATTCCCGTAGGAGGTACAAAACAACCTAATAAAATTACAATAAGAATAACTTCCGAAGTTGCACAAAATCCAACACTCCCCCTCAATAAAAAAGGTATTCTTCGGTCATGGTCATCATCAACGTCACGAACATCTGGGTCTCATATGTACATCTCATCTATCTCAATCATCTCTATACATACTGAAGATTATCAACACAGTCGTAGTCCATCGAGAGGTGTCATCATGTATTTGATCCACTCAGTCCATTAGTGGATCCATCATCTCTACAACTCTACATAGTCCATCAGAGAGTACAACAATCAACATCCCATATACTATAAGTCTGTCTCTAACCTAGAACTAGGACATGCTTAACATGACCATCTACTACCTATTCGTCTCAAATGCCGATGGGGTTTCTCCCATACCAGGATGAGAACCAGGGTGAGAAAAGGTACCAGTGTACATGACCATCTACTGCCGATGGGATTTCTCCTATACCAGGATGAGAACCAGAACAAGTAGAGGCACGAATGTACACGACCATTTACTACCTGTCCGTCTCAAATGTTGCTGATGGTATTTCTCCCATACCAGGATGAGAACCAAAACGAGTAAAGGCACTAGTGTAGAAGTAAGTTAGATGTTTGAATCATCTTTCCCTCTCAAGGAAGGATACATTTTATTCTACTTGAAGTATTCCATGAAAGTGTTCAAACTCTATCCTAGGAAGAGGCTTGGTAAGCATATCTGTAGTTTGGTCATCTGTCGACAGGTACTATAGCTCGACCGCACCCTTCTGCACCATATCACAAATGAAGTGAAATCGAATCTCTATATGCTTCAACTTATCATGAAACACATGATTCACTGGCATCTGTATATAACTCTAGTTATCATAGTGAATCGTAGTTGGTCCTATAATCTGACCAAATAATCCTGCAAGGCGTTTTTGAAGCCATATTGCTTCTCAAAATGTCGTGTTAGCAGCCATATACTCAGCCTCTGTTGTACTGAGTGCTACTAAGGTATGCTTCCTGCTGCACCAGGAAATAACTAGAACCCAAACTGAATCAACATCCATAAGTACTATTCTTATCTGCAACGCATCCAACCCAATATGAATCTGGAAAATATTGCAATATCAAGTCACATTCTGAAGCATATCTCAATCCATATCTCACAGTGCTATGCGAATATTTAAGTACATGCTTTGTGGTTGTACACTGAATCTGCCTCGACTCACTCATGAACTGGTTGAGAGTATTCACACTAAAACATGTATATCTGGTCTGGTGTTTGTCATATACATCAACGATCCAATCAACTGTGATACATGGTGGGATCAATCAAGTCGGAGTCTGAAGCTGAGTCCCTCAACTTCTTCAGGTTTGCATCCATCAGAGTAGCCATGGACTTGCAGTCCAACATTATGAATCTCTTTAGTGTATCGATGGTGTATTTTCCTTGGCTTAGGAAAATTTCCTTCTACCTATGCCATACTTCTAATCTTAAGAAGTAGTGCATCAATCCAAGATCTTTCATTTCAGACTCAAAGGCAAGCTCCTTCTTACACCATGCAACAACTTCTCATTTCCCGTGAGAAGCAAGTCATCAACATACAAAACTAGAATCAGTGGCTCACCTTTCACAATCTTGTAGTAAATATTGGGATTTGCATCACTCTTGGTGAATCCCAAGATCAACAAGTATTTGTCTATCTGTCCATACCAAGCATGGGGTGCTTGCTTGAATCCATATAGATCCTTTTTCATCTTGGAGACGTGGGACTCCTTCCTATGGACATCAAACCCATATGGTTGTTCAAGATAAACTTATTCCTCGATTACACCATTGAGGAAGGTGATCTTGACATCCATCTGATGCAACTTCCATCCCATAGCTTAAGAAATAACAATAATGGTCCTGATGGAAGTACATCGAGCCACGAGAGCAAATGTCTCGTCGTAATCAACTCCCTCTTTCTGAGAGAATCATATGGCAACAAATCTAGCCTTGTGTTTTTCCACATTGCCACATGCTCCATGCTTAATCTTGAAAAGTAATTTGGAAGTCACATATGGATTTCCCTCAGGTCTCGGTACAACCTCCCATACATCATTTTTCGTGATGGATCCTTATTCTTCCATCATGGCATCCTTCCAAACTTGGTGCCTGGATGCTTCTTCATATGTGGTCGGTTCTGACTCAATGATGTCACTCATCAATTCTACATAACTTGAGAACCTTTGAGGTCTTTTGCTTTCTCAAAAAGTGTCATGTGAAGCTTCATGCCCTTCTGTATCCTGCAACATCTATTGTTCCCATCCAATCCTTTTCCACAACTGCAATGTCCGTGGGAGAATCAATTGGCTCAACTGGATCAATGGAGTCAATTAGTTCTTCCTTTGGCAACTCCCTCTGAACTGCTAGAGGGGGACATGGTCTTATCTCTTCATTATCATCGATCTTAATGTCTGATCCTCTTCCTTTATGGATATCCATTTGTTCTTCAAAGGACACATCCTTATTGACTTCAGTTTGCTTCGATCCTAGACTCTAAATTCTATAGGCCTCTGAAGACTCACTGCATACCACGAAAGTCCCCTTCTTTCCTGAAGGCTCCAATTTTGTCCTTTTCTCCTTGGGCATATGTATGTAGACTGGACATCCAAAGATACGAAGGTGGTCCACTTCTGGCTTCACTTATGTGAAGGCTTATTTCAGAGTCATGTTCTTCAAGATTCTATGAGGGCATTTGTTTTGTACATGGACAATTGTCCTGGAAGCTTCTGCCCACAAGAACATCGATAGACTCTGGTCATGTATCATGACTTTGGCCGCCTCCACAATTGTTCCATTCTTTCTTTCAACAACCCCATTTTGCTGAGGGTTGTAGGGAACTGTAAGCTCCCTCTTAATTCCCGCTTCTTTGCAGACAGCATTAAACTCGGTGGATGTGTATTCTCCACCATTGTTTGATCTTAGAGTTTTGATCCTCTTTCCCGACAAATTCTCAACTTGTGCTTTGAATTCTTTGAACTTGCTAAGTACTTCCTCAGATTCCTTGGTCTTGAGAAAATAAATCCATGTCTTCCGTGAGTGTTCATCAATAAATATTACATAGTAGTTGTAACCTCCCAGCGAAGCAACAATCATAGGTCCACATAAGTCAGAGTACACTAGATCCAATATATCATTGGATATGCTCTCACTATTCAGAAAGGATCCCTTGGTATTCTTGCCAAGTGCGCATCCCTTGTAGACTCCGTCATAGTCCAAGTGAAGTTCTAGTAGACCTATCACAATATTTCTTAATGTTGGGATAACTCTATAGTTCATGTGAGCTAATCTTCCGTGCCATAGCTCACCCTTGCTGGTGGAGTTATGAACTAGTGCTTGAGATGGTGGAGTGCCCAAATGATACATGATCTCCTCTCTTACTCCAATTTATTTCGTTGCATCCATGCTTGAGTTCTTGTGCCAATCAAGCACTTTCCCATTTGAGAATGCAACTTTATATCCCTTGTCCTCCAAGTTAGAGATGGAGACAAGATTTATTTTCATACCAGGCACATAGAGCACATCGCTTAAATGTAACATTTCTATAGATTATAGTTGAAGTGAGGTAGCCCTAGATCCTCTCACAGTATAGTTGGAAATCTTCAAGAGATCATTCTCTTCCAGGATGAGAAAAACTCTAGACTTCCAAGAGATAAAGTTTGTGGCCCCATCAAGACGATCTTCAACCTTCATTCGAATCATCTTGTCTGCAGATCTGAACCATAAACCCTAGCAAGAGTTAGGTCAAAAATGAATTTTGGAATTTAGTGAAACTGACCTCACAGATAGATGCACCCTATCGAGTTGAGAGCAGGTGAGGTCGTGCCAAATTTGTGGACTAATCAACACAAAACTTGAAACCCTAATTTCTGCAGCAATAACAAAATTAGGTCAAAAAATAAAACTTCTTGGAATTTGATTTTTCCTTCACGAAAAGATGCGCCTTCCCTAGAGCGAAGTTTCCACATCTATTTTTTCGCTGAATTTATGAGGGAAGGCCTTAGAAGGTCAAACCCTAGCTTCCGATAATGGCCTCTTATATAACTGCTCTGATACCATGTTAGTTTTTACAAGATTATAACAGTATAAATTTATTGTAAATAAACAATAGGATCTCTAGAAGAAAGACAAAGCGCATAAACAAAGAACACAGGAGTTTATCCTGGGAAACCCAATTTGGAAAAACCCAACAACCTTCATATAGAGATAAGAACTCCCGATAACAAAATACACGAATGAGAGAGAAAACCCCATAAAATATTGTTTCTCTCTAGTGGTGCGAACTTCTCCTTGACTAGGCGGACTTGCTTGTGCTTAGTGAGTGAGTAAATGAGGAGCTTGACCTCTCTATTTATACACTTTAGAAAAAATGACTTTTTCCCTAACTGGGCCGACTTGTCCAACTGACTGGGATGACTTGCCACGGGGAAAAATAAATATAGCAAAGATAAGTTTATTTTAATTCTACACTTCCCCAAGGTTTACATTGTTTCTTTCAAGGGTCTACATGAATGATTACATCAGTATGAACTCCCGTAGGAGATACAAAACAATATAATAAAATTACAATAAGAATAACTTCTAAAGTTGCACAAAATCCAACATCCCTAAGTGCGCTTTTGCCCAAATGCCAGTGTTGGTTGGGTATGCTGGTGAGTGTCTGCATTCGAGAGGCTTTCAAGTGAAGTCTTGGGTGACCAGGCTTTCCATGCTTCGGCACCTTGGGCTTGTGCCCCTCCTTAACACGTCCCTTGTGCTTTCGTTAAATGACCCAACCGTGTCGACGGGCTCCTCGGTGGGTGATGCACCCTGGCTTGCCAAGCCGCAAGTGACTTTGCCTACTGATAGGATTTCACTAGATGGAATAACACTTAGGATATTTTCTAAGTGTCCCGCGCTCTTGTGGACCCAACGAGTCCCAAGCCGTGCTCCTTGGGTGGGAGTGGTGTGGCAAGGTGCTTATGACGTCAAGGCCATGACATTATTGACCTTCATTGTTTCGAGCTTTTACAAAAATAAAACCAACAAAAGACTCAAAATTGTTACCATGGCACTAAAGTCCCACAAAGTGAACCAATAAACACAAACGATGCACCTTAAAATGAGAAACTAACAAACACCACGATTTTCTAGCTAGCTGAAGCAACATTCTTTTGCTCCTGGAGAATACCTGCATGAGTGGGCGCCTAGGGAACGATGATGGGCATTTTGGTTGAGTGTTCTCCTAAGTTGAGGCCTTGAGTGAAAAAGTCCAGCAGAATTTGTTTTGTGCCCGCTATCTGCTCCATGCAGAAGTGCAAGTTTGCGACATCTTTTCTCATCTAAAAAATTAGTTGAAGTCTTTCTTCTTGTAGACGTCTATAGTCGGTTCCCTCACATTGCAGGCATACCCAATTCTGTTCGGAGTAGGGAGCCTTTGGTGGGCATCTCAGCTTCTTAGAATCAAAGTAAACAAAGTATTTGAATTGATGTAATTCTTGCTAGTTAGGAAAGGTGACAAGCTTGGCGGGATTGAAGTGAACATGCACTACAGTTTCATCCCATACAATTTGACAGCTCCACAAATTCGAGCTTTATTCCACGGTGATTTGTTTTCCGTCGACATTTGTTCCATTTGTGGCCCCACGTGCTCATCCTGCTTGGGGATCCCTTCTCCTTGACGATGCCCTTACTTGTTAGCATCCTCCTCCTCACATTCTTTGAACAACATTACCGATTCCATGGAGGAATTATGCCCCTCATCATTACCTTCTTGGATGTCCTCACTACTCGTGCTTTCATCGGGAGGATTCTCCTTGTTGCCAGGAGGCTCCCTCCTTTGTTAGGATCCCACACCCCCCATTGGGGCCTTCCTCTTTCTCTAAAGATTGACATTCCCCTACGATAAAACACTAAGGTGATGAGGAGGAGGCAGAATCAAATTTACACTTTGCAAATGGAGCAAAATGTGACGCTCACTATTCACCATGATCACCATAAACGGGTGGCAAGCCTCCATGGTTATGCTCCTTGAGTGTAATAATGGATCGTTGAACAATTATAACTAATTGCTCAATTATGAACTAATTCCCATCAACTCCGTTGTGAGATCGGGCATTGGAAAATGCCAAAAGAAGCTTGGGAAGAAAGAGTGTGTATTTTCTGCACTGTTGGTAAAGTGGAGACAAAAAAATATTTCATTTTAGAGTGATGAAGCCTTTGAGGACAATAGGGACATGTATGCAGATGTCTTGATGGATAAATCTTGGGATGATTTATTTAACGAGAAAACTGTGGAAAATTTGAGAACGCTTATCTTCAAGTTGAATAAGCAAATGATTGAATTGGAGAAAACAACATGCGAAGTGGTCTCTCCAATAAGCTATTTTTAACCTCAGAGACATTAAAATATTTTCTTCCTCTTCACTAATGCCTAAGCCATTCACATAATGCCCCAAATCTCTCCACACTTAGTAGCAAACTTGGATTTGCCTAATGAGAGAGGTGCGGGTAATTCCCTCTATAAAGACTCCCTCTATCTCCTTGTATCACAACGCTGCTGCATGGCTTGTAGTCTGTCTTATCCTCGGCAATCGAGATTCCGGCGTCCCACTTGGGGGACGTAAAATGGAGGTTAAGAAACAGAGTAAGCTATCTACCCGACCATTTGCACCGGGGCCCACTCCACACCGTGTAGTGATAGTTTACTCGGTTATATTTTCGTGAGACAGAGAGATTCACTGGGTTCTGCTTCTCGCATGTTGATAAGTAAAAACTTATTACTACTTGGAAACTCAGCAAAACCGAGTAAAGATTTATTTTTACCACTTTGAAATGAATATCATACTTGGTTCCTTGAGATTGTGATAATCTTAATCATAATCTTTATGATATGCATATGATCCAATGGTATCCTGTAAATAAATTGTTGATGTACACCTTTATTACTAAAAATTAGTTGGGATTATGGCTCATATGATCATATCATGGTTACGTAACCTGCTAATATACATGAAATGCTCACTATGCCAAGCACAAAACCAAAAAAGTTAGATTGATGTAACAAATAAGTCTTATAAATTAGGAAAAAAAATTTAACCGGAAATTAAGATTTGAGTAAATGATGTTTATAACATGGGATTTAAAGATTTATCTTTACTAGTTCATTTCATCTTGACATAGAAGAATAAAGAAAAAACCAAGAAAGATATTCATTTCGAAGTGGTAAAATAAATCTTTATTTGGTTTTTCTGAGTTTTCAAGTAGCAATAAGTTTTTACTTATCAAAATGCAAGAAGCAGAACCCAATGAATCTCTCTATCTCACGGAAAGGTAACAGAGTAAACTATCACTACACAACGTGGAGTAGGCCCTCTGCAAATGGTGGTCGAGTAGATAGCTTACTCCTTAAGAAACTGTTCGGCATCTATATTGTAATTAGCGATTCATTTAAGTAAAACAGGGGTTAACGATTATCGTTCCCGTTGTAATTTGCGGGTCATTATTTCATGTTATAGAGTTAAAACATTAGTGATGTGTTTCAGATCATGCTGCATTTCACCACTATCCTCTGAATTCCACAGGCCACACGACGCCCCCGCCATGAACTGCAGCTCCTCTACCCTTCCATCCACCTTCCTTCTCGTCGTCCATTCTTCTCCTTATTCATCTACGTCTTTAGATCCCCCTCCTCCAAAACTAATCCAAAACTTTGCCAACAACTACAAAAGTTCGAAACTCCAGTTGTTATTCAACGCATATGGCTGTGCCGCACAGAAGCCATTCAAACCTGAAAATCCTCATTCCATTTCCACTCGCCGTCCGGGTATCCTCACACTCGGACATTCACAGCCACAGCCAAGCAGAAGCCACTCCTCCGGCTCCGACCACACGCCAATGGGTTTTGAATCCCCAACCCCCTCAAATCCTCTGCTGCAAGTGCTCAAAGGAGGAGGTTTAGCGAAATCCCCACAGGGCAACGGCAACAGTAAAAACAACGAGCTCGCCTCCGGAATTATTTCTCAGGACGACAAGAACAAGAACAAGAAGCTCTGGCTCTCTAGCAAGCTTCTTGTCCCGCAGCCGGTGGTGACGGGAAATGCATCATTTGACGATGCTTCTTCGGAGCCTAAAGAGGAAACGTCGGCGGCTGCAGTGGAGGAAGAGAATGAGGAGGGGTTACGGGAGAAAGGGAAGATCTTCGTGGGTAATTTGCCGCTATGGATAAAGAAGGAGGAGGTGGCAGGGTTTTTCCGTCAATTTGGGCCCATCCAGAACGTAATTCTGATTAGAGGCCACGAGGACCCGGAGAGGAATGTGGGTTATTGTTTTGTTATCTACGGTGGTCCTAGTGCCGGTAATTGTGCCGCCAAGGCCGTGGAGTTTGATGGAGTGGAGTTTCATGGTAGGGTTTTGACGGTGAAGTTGGACGACGGCAGGAGATTGAGGGCTGTAGCCGAGCGCAGAGGGAAGTGGGTTCGGGGGATTGGCGGTGACGACGAAGATCAACGTTATCGTTCAACATGGCATGAACACAGAGAAAACGCTTCCAAAGAATTTAAAAGGATTCTTGAAACCTATCCCCACAAGTGGCAGCAGGTCTTAAATGCATTCCTTAAAATCAACAAGGTAAGCCATGGTATGGATCATGGATATCGTTTTAATATATTTTTTCACTCGTTCACAATTAGTCACAGAAAAGTTACCACATTGCATGCCTGCATACCCATGAAATTATTTTGTCTCTCACACACATACTGCCATCTAAATCCATTACCATAGGCAGCGCTGGCTTTTAAGAAAAACATGACTGTTTTATACCAATGCAACATTTCACTCCCATGGTCCACGCCCAACCGATGCCACTGCACGGAAAACCACTTAAATTACCAACTACTATGCCGGCGGGCTGTATCTACCGCATTGATGGTTTTGACAGGAAAAGAGGATCTGCTGACTAAATTTTTAAGTTGTAGACTAACTGTTAGCATCAACGAGGTCGAATACCCTGCTGAACCCTGTTGACTCCGGGAAATGTCCCTTTTTCAACTTTCAAGGGATTCGCCAGGTTGAATGTAATATCCCAAATTGATATTCTCCCTACTGATGTGGTTGAGGTATATGTTTATAGGTTCAGAGTTTTTGATGTTTATAACTAATAAAATTAATTTGCATGTAACATCAAGATGGTGCACAAACCCCAGATATGATAAAACTCCGATTTATAATGAAACAAGCTTCAATGAGACTGTAAGAACATACCAATAATTATAGCTTGGACTGTTGATAAATAAGGAAGAGACATGCATGCTATCCATCAAGTAGAAGGTATAGAACGTGTTGCTGCCTCAATCAATTCGCCCATGCAAAAGAGATACGCCTCTTTCTTTGTAGATCCTTCGTAATTGCTTCAATAAGAGTAATGGAGTGCCGGAAATCCACTGATAAGATAACAGAGGTCTTCTGGAGAGAATGAGTGCAACATGCAAGACTTCTGGCGACAGTTGATCAAGATACGAATAGCTTCCTGAAGATTAATTCGCCCATGCAATTAATACGTCTATCTCTTCCTTGTATTTATTCACTACTGCTTTGGATGGACAAGGATGGTCTCCAAAATTTCAAGGTAAGGTAAATATGGACCTTCTGAAGAGTTTGGTGAAAACATGCAGATGATATGAGGTCTCCTGGATCAAACACAAATTGTTCCCAGCTATTCAATTCACCCATGCAAGAATTCGTGCCTCCTTGTATAATAGATTTCTCTTGGCCCTTGGTTGCGCTGGATCTCTGATGAATACTGAATAATCTTGAAGAACTAATGATAGATCTGAGTGATCTACTCTGGAAGTGATTAGGGCAGATAGATTTCGCTCCCGAAAACACCTGTTAGCCAAGGACTTGTGTCCTCAACCCCAACTTGCTCGCCGAGCTCTTGAAACCAATTCTCAAAAGTGAATAATAATCATGGATGCCTTTAGAGTTCGATCTGCCTTCATTTATAAAGTTGAGGTTGCATGACTTGATTTTTGCATGCATGCAAGTTAGCAACCTAATTGCTACATGTCACATGCAAGGTGAATTAAGGTCTGCATGCTCCGCATGCTTGTTGATAACTGCTCCGGTGGCCTCTTTTAGTCTACTGATGTCTTAATAACACTGAAGTATTGTTATTTTCTGCTCTTGGTACTATTGATCCTCAGTCAATTCCCTTTTTTATCAATACCACGCGAACCTATGGGAATTAAATAGGTTAACGAGTGTCTCTAGGTGCTTAATTGTTGAAATTTAAAGGTTAGTGATTTTTTAATACAAGTAATAAACATAAGTGCATGATCATATAAATTCAGATTCAGAATAGTGTTGCTAATAAAACTTTAAGCTGTAATAAAGCAAGTACATAATTTTCATCTCTTTCAACTTAACGCTCTGCTGGTCACTGCGTTTAACGCTCTGCTGGTCATTGCGTTAAGGTAGTTCATTGAGATGTTATGCTATGTACAAGAATAAATAAATAAAGCACAGGAGACATAACATTACAGAATCACAACCATTATTTGGATCCGCCTTATATTCAGATAGTTCTGAGTTTGATCTTGTCAGCGAAGGGACAAGTCAAACTGGGTAAACCATATACGTACCTTGAGAGAGAGATTTAAAGCAGACAGAAACTTACCTTAGACTCTTAGTCAACAGGAAGAGAGGTTTCAATAAAAAACACATGCTTAAGTAATTTAGTCATGCTAAGGACACACAATCACTTAGCACAAGAGACACCCAGTTATACTGAGCAGAGTCATATTCCCTTGACTGTCATGTTGAGAAAACCACAGTCCACACTTGAAGGATAACCTCACAGTCACTCAGGTAAAGAAACCCAACACATAGAGGTAAGACCCATAAGAACTCCCGCTGAGATAAACCGTAGATACAAATCATGAAGGTAAACCCATAAGCAATCACACAGAGATAAAACCGCGAGGATAAACCCATGAAGATATCAAGCAGAGAGCATAGATCACGGTGGATAGAAATCGCTGAAGATAAACTCACAGAGATTAATTGCAGAGGCAAGACTCAGCTCAAAAACGTAGAGGTAAGACTCAGCTAAAAAACGCAGAGCATAAAACTCAGTCCAACAAATCGCAGAGGTAAGACTCAGTCCAACAAATTGCAGAGGTAAGACTCAACTCAAAAATGTAGAGGATAAAACTCAGCTAAAAAACGCAGAGCATAAGACTCAGCTCAAAAACGCAGAGGTAAAACTTAGCTAAAAAACCCAGAGCATAAAACTGAGATGAGACTTAACGTAGCCACAGGGTTACGTGAGTGAAGGAGTCATCCGCGCTGAATAGAGTTCACTCAGTGGAAAGACATCATGGAGACATGCAGACAGAGAGAGCCCGATGCGTGGAGAATTATGCCGGCGGCAGAGGTATGACAGGTGCAGACCAAGAAAAGATTCTATACCTCTAATGCTATCTTAAGACTTTAATTTATAAGGTTTAGACAAAGTTAGAAGTGGTCCAAAAAATCCAAAGATTTTAATAAATAAAAAAACATAAGGTAAATTAAATGGACCAAATGTCTTTATTAATAAAACCATAAAGTAAAACTAAGACTTAAGATAGGATAAAGTAAAAGTGTCTTTATTAATAAAACCATTAAGGTTTTATTAATAAGACTATAAAGTAAAACTAAGACTTAGGATAGGATAAAGTGGTCAACAATAAAACAACAAATAAAATGGTCAAGAAGTAAAGATAAAAGGTCCAATGATTTTATTAATAAAATCATAAACAATAAGTGGTCCAATGGTCCTTTAGTAAAACTATAAAATACATTTAGGATAGTGTACCAAATAAAATCCATAAATAGGAGTCATCATAATCAAAGGTGCACACAAGTAAGAGTGCCAGGACCAAGTAAGGTAAAGGACCGAGAGTCAACAAGGGGACCATAATCCACACAACACACAACCATAAGAATAAGGTGAACCATAAGGGTGGATAAACATTCAACAAGAGGACCAAAGACTTTGCTCTCTTTCAAGGTACATAGTTTAATATATTTTGTCATCACTATATAAAGGGGAAGATCCAAACGGATGGTATAATCCTTTTGTCCATAACGCTGCTCCTAAGGGTTAGGTACTAGGGACATCATCAAGGGGTGGCCAGTCCCTTGAGAAGCAACCTAGCAATAATCGATTAGGAAGGGGGACATCATTATCTTCCATTCTTAATGAATGGCTTTCAGCCTTAGGCTGAGTTTCAGTCTCATACTGAATCAGGTTGATTAATCCCTAGACCTTGACTGGGTCCTCCATTCTCTCGCAGAATGGTTCTCAGTACTAAGCTGAGTTTCAGTCTCACACTGAAAGTTGATCAACTACCTGGAGGACCTACTTGGAAATCGTGTCCCTGGTTCAAGACCAGAATATATCTCTGCCTCTACCTGTAGGCTCTACTTGGACATCGTGTCCCTTGTCCCAAACCAAAATACCCTAGAGCCATATAGGGGCCCTAGCCACATGCTAGGGCCTTTGCCATGGCATCAACCTACTTGGTCCTAGACCAAGAACCCCTGGAGACTACTGGGGGCCCTAGGGTACCTTCTAGGGTCTTATTCTATCCTAGTCAATTGACTAGGGTACCATCCTCTATGAGAGTGGGTCTCGTAGCTACACAAACTTTAATTCTCCCTCTCAGCAAGAGAGGCATTCTCAGCAACACTAAGCTTGTCACGAAAGTGCATAGACTTCAATAGAGGCTTAGTCAACACATCAGTAAGCTTGTCTACTTAACAGTGTAGACTTCATTTTGTTCCAGACATGGTTAACCTTCCTTTTGATGTGTACCTACCTGTTATAGAGCACAGGGTTTTCTGAGAGCTTGATCTTTTATAGATCCACTTGGAAGTTGTAATTGACTTCCAACTGAGAAACACTTTCCACATGTCATTTGACATCCTCCAAACCGTGATGTTTGGTATCCACCTTATTAATGACGTGGCTCATTTGAGGTATTATGAACATCTCAAAGAGATCAACTAAAGACTCCTGGATCTCCTCCCTCTGCTCATCTAATAGAGATGATTCATGGACTAGGCTTTCTTCCATGTTTGTATGACTAGAAGTTCTCTGAAGACTTCCTTCAGGGGAGATTACAACTTTTCTTTGCAAGCAACCCCATTTTGCTAGGGATTGAGAAGCACTTTTGGCTCCCTCTTGATCTCTAAACTTACCAATGTTCCAACAACAAATGGTAGTTTAATCTTGCAATTTGTGGAGCCTCTTGCTCCCTCTGTACATGTGTACCCAACTCCCTCTTGAGTTGTGCAGATAACTTTAAGCATAAACATAATTGGTAAGTATTCATTGCTTGTCACATCATCCTCCTTTATAAGTTAAGATTGAATGTCATCAATTTCACTTACTACCATGAGTTTATCATTCATAGACATACACTGCAACTATCTTAAAGCTGTCACATGATATGACAATACTGAGAGTCAACATGAAGAATAGGAAGTCCTCTCTATTTCTGCTCTTATGCAGAAATCACAGGAACCCATAATATACATGCAATGGTACAAATTTAGATCATAATCCTAGACAAGAGATTAAGCTCTAGGCTTCACATTGATTGATGTATAATAAACAATGGTTAAGCATTCTATGCCACTATCTTTTAATCCTGAGTATGCACTTCTTAAACATAATAAAAAATGATCATAAACTCTAACTTCAATAATACTTAAAGACTTCCATCAATGAGTCATAAAAACTCTTTTGCACAAACCAATGATCAATTATAAGGTTAAGGTATCATAATTAAGTGGGCTTGTCATGGGTTACCTATTAAATCCATTTTCTGGTAACACTTGTTAGTACTATAGATTCAAGCACAATTCTTTGTTCAACTTTTATTGTTCTAATCAAACATAGATGTAAATATCAATCTCTTTACCATCTTATCACATTGATGGCTAATGAACTCCTTCACCAAGATCTGTAAAGTTTAAAACTAATAAGTTAAGTCCTTATGGCAACCCTTACCTTATGATCATGTAGAGTTTGTTACCCTCAAGACAAGCTCTGATACCATGTTGAAATTTAAAGGTTAGTGATTTTTTAATACAAGTAATAAACATAAGTGCATGATCATATCAATTCAGATTCATAATAGTGTTGCTAATAAAACTTTAAACTGTAATAAAACAAGAACATAATTTTCATCTCTTTCAACTTAACGCTCTGCCGGTCACTGCGTTAATTTTAACGCTTTGTTGGTCATTGCATTAAGGTAGTTCATTGAGATGTTATGCCATGTACAAGAATAAATAAATAAAGCTCAGGAGACATAACATTAAGGAATCACAACCATTATTTGGATCCGCCTTAGACTCAGATAGTTTTGAGTTTGATCTTGTCATCGAAGGGACAAGTCAAACTGAGTAAACCATATACGTATCTTGAGAGAGAGATTTAAAGTAGACAGAAACATACCTCAGACTCTTAGTCAACAGGAAGAGAGGTTTCTATAAAAAACACATGCTTAAGTAATTCAGTCATGCTAAGGAAACACAATCACTTAGCACAGGAGACACCCAGTTATACTGAGCAGAGTCATACTCTCTTGACAGTCATGTTGAGAAAACCACAGTCCACACTTGAAGGATAACCTCACGGTCACTTAGGGAATGAAACCTAGCACACAGAGGTAAGAACCATAAGAACTCCCTCTAAGATAAACCGTGGATACAAATCATGAAGGTAAACCCATAAGCAATCACACAGAGATAAAACCGTGAGGATAAACCTGTGAAGATATCAAGCAGAGAGCATAGATCATGGTGGATAGAAATCGCTGAAGATAAACTCACAGAGATTAATTGCAAAGGCAAGACTCAGCTAAACAACGCAGAGGTAAGACTCAGCTCAAAAACGCAAAGCATAAAACTCAGTCCAACAAATTGCAGAGGTAAGACTCAGTCCAACAAATCGCAGAGGTAAGATTCAGCTAAAAAACGCAGAGGATAAAACTTAGCTAAAAAACGCAGAGCATAAGACTCAGCTCAAAAACGCAGAGGATAAAACTCAGCTCAAAAACGTAGAGCATAAGACTCAGCTCAAAAACGCAGAGGTAAAACTCAGCTCAAAAACGCAGAGGTAAAACTCAGCTCAAAAACGCAGAGCATAAAACTGAGATGAGACTTAACGCAGCCACAGGGTTACGTGAGTGAAGGAGTCTTTCGCGCTGAATAGAGTTCACGCAATGGAAAGACGTCACGGAGACATGCAGACAGAGAGAGTCCGATGCGTGGAGGATTATGCCGGCGGTTGAGGTATGACAGGTGCAGACCAAGAAAAGATTCGATACCTCTAATGCTACCTTAAGACTTTAATTTATAAGGTTTAGACAAAGTTAGAAGTGGTCCAAAAAATCCAAAGATTTTAATAAATAAAAAAACATAAGGTAAATTAAATGGACCAAGTGTCTTTATTAAAGGTTTTATTAATACGACCATAAAGTAAAACTAAGACTTAGGATAGGAAAAAGGGGTCAACAATAAAACAACAAATAAAATGGTCAAGAAATAAAGATTAAAAGGTCCAATGATTTAATTAATAAAATCATAAACAATAAGTGGTCCAATGGTCCTTTAGTAAAACTATAAAATACATTTAGGATAGTGTACCAAATAAAATCCATAAATAGGAGTCATCATAATCAAAGGTGCACACAAGTAAGGGTGCCAGGATCAAGTAAGGTAAAGGACCAAGAGTCAACAAGGGTACCATAATCCACACAACACACAACCATAAGAATAAGGTGAACCATAAGGGTGGATAAGCATTCAACAAGAGGACCAAAGACTTTGCTCTCTTTCAAGGTACATAGTTTAATATATTTTGTCATCACTGTATAAGGGGGAAGATCCAAACGGATGGTATAATCCTTTTGTCCATAATGCTGCTTCTAAGGGTTAGGTACGAGGGACATCATCAAGGGGTGGCCAGTCCCTTGAGAACAACCTAGCAATAATCGATTAGGAGAGGGGACATCATTATCTTCCATTCTTAATGAATGGATTTCAGCCTTAGGCTGAGTTTCAGTCTCACACTGAATCAGGTTAATCAATCCCTAGACCCTGACTGGGTCCCCCATTCTCTCGCAGAATGGTTCTCAGTACTAAGTTGAGTTTCAGTCTGACATTGAAAGTTGATCAACTACCTGCAGGACCTACTTGGAAATCGTGTCCTTGGTTCAAGACCATAATATATCTTTGCCTCTACCTATAGGCTCTACTTGGACATCGTGTCCCTGGTCCCAAACCAGAATACCCTAGAGCCATATAGGGGCCCTAGCCTCATGCTAGGGGCTTTGCCATGGCATCAACCTAGTTGGTCCTAGACCAAGAACCCCAGGAGACTACTGGGGGCCCTAGGGTACCTTCTAGGGTCTTATTCTATCCTAGTCAACTGACTAGGGTACCATCCTCTATGAGAATGGGTCTTGCAGCTGCACAAACTTTAACATTAATTAGAAGAGGACATTACATTGAAATTCCCAAATTAGAATTCTCACCCTACAACGATCCCTGTTGACGTGGGGAAATCCCCTCAAATTTTCAATGGTTTCACCAGGTTGAAATTCCCAAATTAGGATTCTCACCCTTCAACGATGAAACCTGCAGCTCACAGTGCTGCCTACCAGATTTGTGTTGAGCTTTTCTGATATTTTACCTTTTTTTTTGTATTTTAATTGTTTGATTTGGTGTGTAAATGCATAAAGTACAACTTCAGATATGATGAATTAAGCAACTCAATGAAACAATACAAAGCTGTAAAGAACTGCAATCTCACACTTCGACAGGTTTTAATCTATCGTATTTGTCAAGCACAATAAAATGCGAATTGAACATTCATATATTCCATTGAAAAATTAAGGCAAACACACCAGTGATTACAAAAACTCGATGAATATCATTCACAAGTAAACATACCCACAAATTAGCGATTGAAATATTGCAGTAAAAGAGAGGATACCAATGTTCACTGCGAATCCACCTGGCTTGTATTATGTTTACCAAAATGGGAGCTTGGAATGCAGATTATTAATCTCCCTCCCAAGTTCCTTTTTCCTCTGCATAACAAGACTATTTCATTGAGCCATTACATTAATTTATACATAAACCAAAAATGGAAGTTACAAAAGAAGACTGTTCACATACTCCTTAACTCTATAAGCAGCTTGAATATCACAGGCTTTGACAAAGACCGTTCCATCATTAATTCATTTTACAATATCAAATCTATGGCTAAGACTCTCATAAAGGTGACTAGTTGTGGGCGCAAAGTTCAGCAAAATGCTTTGCTGGTCCCTAGATCCTTAATACACTCGTTGATTATTTCTTGAGTGAT
The DNA here is from genome assembly GCA_001517045.1 of Pseudotsuga menziesii. Taxonomy (NCBI): domain Eukaryota; kingdom Viridiplantae; phylum Streptophyta; class Pinopsida; order Pinales; family Pinaceae; genus Pseudotsuga; species Pseudotsuga menziesii. Next base: position 281,492 of record LPNX010596927.1, read on the forward strand.
GTTAGAGATTGCTAATACATGCTGCCTCTTATTTTCCTGCAACTTTTGCGAAGTGTCAATAAGTATTGGTTATGGGATGAGCTTACCATCAATTCAGGATGGAGGTATCTTATGTAAATCAACAACTTCTTCCATATTTGGAATGTGGCTGTCATTGTTGCTCTATATCTTCTGGAGCTCTTGGTTTGTATCCATCGTGGAGGCTTTGACATGATTGATGCTAGCAGCCCATTGGCTTTCCTTGCCAAGCCCAAGTGGGTGCACATTCACAAGAATGGGCTTAAAACCATCCTGCCATGCCATTATGTGGTCAAGGTCCTGCGCCATCCTTCCCATGTTTGTCAACCTCCATTTCAATTGTTCGACTAGAATAACCACATTTATAGCGAATTCTCCCATCACAGTTTCAGATCACCCATCATCTCAATAATCTTTTGCTTGATCGCTTGTATTGTTGTTGTTATCACGAATCTTGTAGTTGCCTTGTAGGGTGATCCTATCCAGGATGACAAAGGAAAGGTAACTAAAGTCGCAACCTATGATATCCAAGACCTCTGAAAGAACTTGGATGTCACGCCAGTCAAGGATACCGACACTTCGGACTCAGTGAAAGTACTGAGCCCAAGGGGCGTCCCTATAACCAAGATCCTTAAAAATGAGGAAAGAAAGTAGATAGTCCAGGGAAACTTGATTAAATCTCTTAGTATTATGTTTAATTAGAGTTTTGTACCATTACTATGAGATTAAGAGTATGTGAGTAAAAAGCCCCAATTTACCCTAGGGTTTTGATCATGGAAATTTAAACCTAGGGGTAAATGGTGCAATTAAGCGAAATTGGACACTCGGATTAATAGCTAGGTGTAAGATAAGGTGATTAGAGGCGAAACTAGCAATACCCAGTTCGTGGATCTGAAAATACCCACTCCTCCAAAGGAAGGCGTCTTCCCCTAAGAAGCAGACCAGTGTGTTAAGTGGGAAAATGGAGTCCGATGATCATGAAAATTTAGACTTGGGGGTTTTATGATTATACCAAAGTGGGTTTTAAGTTTTATACCCCACCACAAACTAGAACCTACAGATCTACGAAATGAGGGTTTTAAATGAGGGTTTGATGAAAGGAAAATGCAACCCCAATTAGGTATTGAGAAAAAATGATAGATCTTACCTAGGAGAAATGTACCTGATGTTTCCGAGGATGAATGCCAAAGTGTTGAAGATTATTTCCGTATAGATCAAGTGAAGCAATGATGAAAATCTAGCTTTATTGAAATTGCTTAAGGAAGCCAAATGCGCCCTCTCTCTTGCCAAGCCAAGTAAATAACAATGGGAACGACAAGAAAAAATGACAAATGCTAATGAGAAGTGAAAAAATGAGAGAGTAAGAAATCATAAGATAGAAATACTCCCTGTAACCACCAATCCAGAAAGAAGAGCAAGATGGACGTCTCCCACAGGTGCGCCCCTCTCCAAATTGACTTCTCTGTCAAACAAATAAAATGAATCCAGAAAAAATATGCCACAGATTCACCAATAATCTCCAATGCAAACGAGAAATAATGTCAGTCATTCACAAAGAACATTCTTCAATCATCCACAAAAGACAAGAGATCCCAGAAAAATTTCTCTATTATTCCTTAAGAGCCAATGGTGCCGAATTTCTCGATGGGATAGAATGAGGGTCTTGTCTTTATATAGCTTTTGAGAGACGCAAACCCTAACTTACTTTTACATCTGACGGTTGAGATTATAACATCATCAACGGTGGAGACCAACTTTACATGGATCAATACATGGATCAAGTTGACTAGATCAAGGGGGGCACACTTTTTTCCCAATGATGCCTTGTCTAAGTCAAAACATAGGATAACATAAGATATAGCATGATAATACATCAAAGGGGGTCACTAGGGGCTTAATTCTTCCTAGGCCCCATTACAACATCAAATCATAAGATATAACAATGTGATACATCATATAGCCAAGGTGAGGGGCGCCCCTTGAGGGACGTCCTCACCAACTGAGCCAAATAAATAATGCCAGAGGAACTGATGACTGAAATTGGTGAAGAAGTGTTCGAAGAGCTATAATACATCATTTGGATAGACTTCCATGCCATTTCCTTGACCACACAAGCCAAATCGTTTTTCCCAGTGGTTTCTTAGTTCATTTTATGAGGGTACAATCTCTTAAAATCATAAAAATAATCATATCTTCCTTGAGACTGAGAATTGGGGTAAACTGACTGCACAGGAGTATATGGAGACATAGTAGAATGGTATAAGTGACTACTCATACCCCTTAGAACACTGTGGTGCTCTAGGAAAACCAAAATCATTGCAATAATAATATAATCTGACCAATAATAAAGCGATTACAATCACTGATCATGCAATCTGAGGCCAAACTCTGAAAACTGAAACCATAGTATTGGTCCTGGGCATGTTTTGAGTAAAGATAAGCACTGCCAAAATTTTAGCCATTGCCTTGGGAACCGTGTTTGACTTGGTCAACTGGGTTGACCAGGTCAAAGAACCCAAATTGAAGGTGAGATGCTGAACTGAACTGAACCTGCAGGCATCGAAGGTAAGAACTGCTCCAAGATGTATATTAAGACCCAACTTAAATCATGTTATTCAGAATCATGGTGACAATAAATAATAATAATCAATAAGATATACCTATGTCTTTGAGTGATCATTGAATCTTTTGGAAGTCTCTTACATATGCCATACTTACAAAGCTTAAACAATCTGCTAGTGCTGGGTGAAGGTGGAAGACAAGGCTAAGGTAACATGGGAATGACTTATAGTTGATTTTGGCCATATGTTCTCTCAGAATGATGACAAGTACACACAACTACAATGACATATGTATGGCGAATAAACAATAGGGAATGGTGGTGTCTCACAAGTGGATGAGTTGATCTGAAACAAGTGCATTCAACTTTAACAACATGTCTACAACTCACATCCAAGCTAGCAATCAAGCTCCGTGAGGATATTTTCTAGGACCCTTGCGTTGAGTACACAAGAAACTGTAATGAAGAGATCTTAAGGGACACTTAGAATTAGCTGTCCCTTACTCCATCTCACTTCAAAACCCGCAGGGTCCGTGATGAATTAATCATTACATTTCAATAAGATGGCCAACAGTCTTTAGATTTAACATTTATTTATCCATTGCTTTATTGGGCCTTTCACGATTTCATTTCATAGCCCTTTTTGAGTTGTGTCTAAAGACACAGTTTGCAACTTTATTTGAGGGCTTGCATTTCTCAATATATAGCATATAACACATAATGCATGTAATGATGGTAGACATATTGCTTCAAGTTTTAGCTGACACTCTTCGGGCAACTAGGGGGGAATATCCACAGTTAGGACCAAACATTGGGGGCAATCGACCAGAGAGGTCAAGGCTTCAAAAACCCAACTCACCTAAGCTTAGGAACCAACACCAGTGGGTTCTCCTGGCCCAGAAGGATGAAGGATTCAACAAGTTTTGTTGCACAACTCAGAGCCGAGACTCAAAACAACACGGGATCCATCATGCACAGGGGTCAAAGTAGGGAAGATGATCTTCAATCTCATAGGTCTCCGTCAATCATAAGTCATGGGAGGAAAACAAATTATGGATGAACTGTATGGACGGGGACAAGTGATACATGGAACCAGCAAAGCACTAAAGTTTAAAGGTTGTGTAAAGTATGACATAAGCAATAGTCTTCAACATTAGAATCTCTAATCATTCGCAACACAGGTTTAAACATTAGTACATATAAGCACAGGTCACCATTATCATCCTAACATATCAAGCTTAGGTGTTTAACATACATCAAAAAGCAAAATCCAAACAAGGAGCAATATACCCGATCTCACCATATACCATGTCTTTATCTGATATGCCCATCTGTAATTGTGTACCATGTTATGCTACTCCACTCGAATGAACTAGGTCACCATTGAAATCATCTCAATGGACAAGGAGATCCCAGTCTTGGCAAGGAAACAACCCGAAACTGCTGCTGAACAAAGGCTCTGGATGGCTCAAAAACTCAGTGATCCATTCTATAACCCCATCTGAATGAATAGCTCGGAAAATAAAGAGATCAATATGTATGCTGCATCATGGTAGCCCAACTGCAATATATATGTGATAACAATTGCCATCCCAGTGATTGCCATGACTGCTGAGTGGGTGGCATTCACACTGACTACCACTGACTTAGTAGTCTCAATTACGACTTGACTGTCTTTATCTTTCTTCAGTTTATGTGTCTGTTTCTTTAAAACTTTCTTTCTTATGTCTAACACTGAAATTTCCAGCACAACGACAGGTTCATCTTTAAAGAAGGTTGGCAACTCACTGAATATGTCCTCAAACCATGAGGCTGTCCTAGACTTCTAGCGCCACCAATGGTCAGTCCTGTCAGTCCCATGCCTATGTTCATGCTTTCTCCCATATCTTCACTAGCACTAGGGCTTGTGATGGTTTGCTATTCTTTGTTTGGGCTGGGTTGAACCTCCTTTGCGGCTGTAATGCTAGTATGAAAATTTTTATTTTTTGTTGAAACTTGGCGATAATTCTTCCCTTGTCTAGTACAAGGGTTGTTACCACCTGCATTATTTGGATTGTTGGTTTGTTGTGCTAGCAATTCTTCCTTCTTTGTATTTATTCCTTCATTTGTAGTAGTGATACTTTCTTGGGCAACAGTTGAAGGTTGCCTATTGTCTAGAGGTTCCATGTCTTTTGGGATTGCCGTGAGTAGGCTGTTGAGTGCTTGCTGCCTCTCGACAACCTCTTCCCTTTGTGCCAGAACAAGTTGGTCATGTGAGGCTCTCCTGTATATTTCTTCCTCTTGGCAACCATGGTGTCAGTACGACCAGGTGAAACCTTGCTGTTGGAAATCACTATGTATTTTATCGAGGGGATCATGACTTTAAAATTGCCAAATCACATCTTATAAAATTGATTCCTCTTGCCTCTATTCGGGAAAATCTGAAAATCGAAACACTTAAGACCTCGATGGTGATGGGGTACACTAGGAACATCCCTTTCTTCAGTGCTTTCTACATTGTTGCAATTTCACACCATACCTGGTTGTTTGGTATGCTATATCTTTCAAGACTAACCTATCTGGGACATGTATGGATAGCAAGTGGGGAGACTTACTAGCTTTGTAGATGCATATATAATTAACATTTCGTTCTATGTAGCAGTCGCTAATTGGATTCAACACCTTGGGAGCTTGTTTTTAGATCCTTGGGCAAGTTGTATTGAATATGAGCTTATACAAAGGAGTTAAGAAGTTGTCTCATATTTGCTCATTGCTGGTTGAGTACTTATTTCTCTAGCAGTAGATATGGACGAGACTCAAGAGGGCAAGATGGATTCCAATCCTAGCCCCATTTTTGGGAATGTGTTAGGGGCATAAAGAACATCCATTAGAAATGAAGCCACGTGGAACTTAACTGCTTTCTTTATCCCCAAGTCAAGCTTAAGGAGGGATGTTGGTTAATCTTGACTTGGGGTTATTAATATTATGTATTGTACATCATTAGTGAGTCATTAATGTGCCCATAATGGTTGTTAGGGTTAGGGTTAGGTATCTACCCCTAGCACCTATGAATGTGGTTCTCACCAAAATTTTAATGATTGAAGTGTATATGATAATCTACTTATTTGGGTATGAGGGCACTAACCAAACACTTGTGTCTATCTTTGATATGATCTTATTATATCTTGGGATATATACCATATCTTCAACACATCTGTAGTTCTATGATATAGAGGCAAGATTATAAAAGGTTCAAAAGCACAAACTATAATACCAAGGCCATATATTAGTTTTCCTCAGAGGTCTCCACTCTCTCTGAGAAGTCAGGATAATCAACTTGGCCACAATATTCCCTAATCCAAGTTGAAATACACTTCAAACGAATTTATAAACTTGCAGCACATGAATCCTTGTAACTCATAAACAACCAGGCAATCACACATAAGACTCATAAATTTATCCTGGAATCCCCAATGGGGAAAACTAGCTACAATGGGGCTTTCTACTTTCTCGAGTCTAGAGCAAATAAAATATAGAAGAGGTACAATAAGATTTAGAGAAGCAACTAGTGAACCTGAAGGGCCAACCCCCTAGATTTGCAGCAGTTGCAGCTGCTGCTCTTGGAGAATGCGCCCCCAATAGTACACCCTCAGGCTGGATCTCTCAAATCTAAATATGCCGATCACTGGAAGTTGTACACTCTGACTAACTCTCATAAGAATGCTCCCTTAGCTCTATGCTCTGATATGCTTTACTCCGGAAGATGAAGAACGTCCTCAATCATTGAAAACGTCCCCCAGCTGTACAATTGCGCCCTCACTTCTCTGAGGCACGTCTCAGCTGATTTGCTATCAGTCTGACTCTGACTAATCAGTGAAGACCTCTCCTCAGTCACTGATGAAGACCCTCATCTCTCTGGGCCCTCTTAGCCTCCCACACGTGTGCATCAGCTCCCTCACATCCCACACGTGTGACGTGTTGCTGCTCACGTCCTCCTCCAACTACTCACACTGCTGCTGCTCTTCAGTCTCTGAAGATGCTCAGTAAATCACTTCTCACACTGTACAAAAGAAAGGACTCTTCAATCTCTGAAGATCTGTCCTCTCTGCTTTCTTAGGAATGCGCCCCCAGCTGTTCCAGCAGTATGCGCCCTTCCCTTGATTCGTGTAGCCTTGATCCATAATCTTGTGTAGATGAACTCTCTGCCTCTCTGCTCAAAAGTGTGGTAAAACTAAACACTCAGACTTCCTTTATAAGTCACTGAGAAATTAGGTTACCAAAACCCTAATTTCACTTTCATGCAAAATTACTCATTTGCATATTTCCTTCTTATTATTTCAACACTCCCTCTTAATGAGGAAAGTGTTTTGAACAACTCCCATTTTGTCCCTGAAATATACAAACTTACTTTTCCCTAAAGACTTTGTAAGAATATCTGCAACCTGTTCACCTGTAGGCAATTTATGAAGCTTAACAACTTCTTTTTGAACATGATCACGGATGAAATGATATCTAATCTCAATATGTTTGGACCTGTCATGCTGGATTCTCCGTGAGTTTCATGCAACTCTGATGATCGCAGTAGGTCACAGTTGGCTCCAACTGAGAATCAAATAAACTCACCAACATTTTGTGAAGCCAAATAGCCTCGCAGCTAGCTAGACTGGCTGCCATGTATTCTGCCTCAGCAGAGCTCAATGCTACCGACTTCTGTTTCCTGCTAGACCATGACACAACTGCCAAACCCAAGCTGAAACAATACCCTAAAGTGCTTTTCTTGTCTACTGCACTTCTTGCCCAGTCAGAGTCTGTATGGCTAGTCAACTCTATTCCATCCCTCTTCTCATAGTTTAATCCATAGTCTATAGTACCTTTAAGGTACCTGAGCACATGCTTTGCAGCCACCCAGTGCGCTCTCTTGGGTTCCACCATATACTGACTCAAGGTGTTGACTGCGTAACTTAGATCAGGTCTACTATTAACCAAATACATCAGAGATCCTATCAACTGACGATACTTGGTTCGATCAATCAACTCTCCCTCAGACATGGGTGAAAGCATGATGAAGCTAGTGGTGAAGAGCCTTGCACTCCTCATCATACCACTGGTTCATGGGGTAGGGGCTAGGTTTTGTGATGGTGGGAGTGGACAAGGTGGATTGAAGGTAGGACTTTAAGGCTGCTTCCCAAATGGTGGATGAAACTAAGTGTACTGGGAAGAGGATGGATCAAGTTTTGTTGTCTATGAGAAATGAAGAGGCGTTTCTTGTAGTGATGGAGGCAACGAAAGGAAGCTTTAAGGATGGGGTAGGAGGGCAGACATGGGTGAAAGCATGACGAAGCTGGCGGTGAAGAGCCTTGCACTCCTCATTGTACCACTGGTTCATGGGGTAGGGGCTGAGTTTTGTGGCGATGGGAGTGGGCAAGATGGAGTGGTTGTAGGACTTTACGACTGCTTCCCAATTGGTGGACAAAAGGTAAGCGTACCTGGAAGAGGCTGGATCAAGTAAAGAGAACTGGGATCATATCGGAGCATCTAAGAAAGGTGGGAAGAGAATATGTCCGGATCCCCATCGTCTAAAAGGATAGTAGTATGAGGTTGTTTTAGGGAGGGGGGTATGGTGGGAGGAGGGGTGTCAGCTCGGAGAGAGGAGAGAAGAGCATTGGCGGCAAGGGGGATGGGGCAAGTTGAGAGGTGACGAATGAAGGGGAGTGAGTTTTGGCTAGAGAGGATAGAATCAACTATGTTCTCGCCTTCACCATGAGGCCAACAAGGGAAGAAGCGAGAGTTTGGGAAATAAGGGAGCTCATTTAGGATTAGTAGCTCTTGAGATTCCCCCAACTACAAAGGTACTGACCATAAGTTGTAGTAACCCCCAAAGCATCGTTGGATATTCGGTGAAGCCCCACAGACTTTGGATCTATCCCCTAATTGCTAAACATGTCCTCTGACTGATCAAGGAGAGGAATTTGGAGAGCTCTAGCATAGGTGTTTAAGTCATCTAAGAGGATGATCCATCCAATCGCCGAGTACTAGTATGTCGGTATACAAGTCTATAAAGGGGTCTTCGTCGGGACCATATGGATAGCAAATGACAAAGAGGATGGGGAAAAGTAACATATTGCAATGTTAATGTCCCTGAGAGGGGTCTCTGCCTCTAACCCAAACCCACATAAACTTGGCAAACTCATTTGCGGCCACCAAAGAAACTTTGCTTTCAAGGGAGTCCCTTGTCAAATAAGCAGCTCCACTTAAGCCTTTGATGCCACTCGAGCTTCTCATCTCCTGTCTATAAATTGAAAAGCAATGGTAACTTGAAACGTTTAGGAGAGGTTGAACAGGGTTCGCATGAGTCTTGGTAATGAAGAAGATTTTCGATGACCAAAAGCATTGTAAATGTGATTTGGTTGGGTTACCACTCAATTTAACACCCTTGATTGAGGTCACACATCCTGGTGCAATGAGGGGTAAGTACGGGAGAAGCTAGCACCCAATGTGGTGATGCCACCACATCTCAGCTGCTCAACACTTTAGGTCAACTCCTAAGGCTAAGGGGAGTCCCTAACACTGGTAAATGATATTTCCAATCTCTCTAACAATACAAATACCTTTCACAAAAAACCTCTTGGCTAAGACTAGCGCCTTATGGAGTCAAACCAATGAAACATATAATGACACTAAGTGAGATGGAGGAATTATAACACTTTATTATGAATTTCAAGATAGATAACCTCAATATATCACAGCTGTTATGAAATTGCAGCAGTCAATAACACTTCAGAAAATGGATGAAAACCAACCAAAACAATGCCACCTGACCACATAAGATATACCTTGAGGGTTAGGGAAAGTAACATGCCCCAGGAGGATGAAAGGAAGCCCTAAATCAGATCTGAGGGTGCTAAGTAGATCTGGTTTAAGCCCTAACCAATCCTCAAATAGATGGTGGACCCGCTTAAAACTTTCCAATAGATGTCCAACCCCCAAGGGTAAATCTTAGGCCTTTTCCTTGCTTTTTTAGGCGTTCAAAGCTTGCTGATTTGATTGATGTACCTACTATATCAGATCTGAAAAATGCCCTAGTAACACAGAACACAGTATAATCCTTAATACAATCATAGGAGTGGGATGCCCTTGAGGATCCACTAGGAAACCTACTAGGGCGCACTTTTCCAGCAGAGCACAATTCCAAAATTCATGATATTTTTTGATATGAATTTTCTATATTTTTAGGGTTTTTCCAAATATTATATATTTTTTATTTTTGTAATATACAACAAAAATTTGATAAGAAAAGTTCAAGAAGAGAAGGGGTTAGACCTTAGTCCTTAACCCCAGGGCATTAAGAGATGAAGGTTAATGCCCCTTCTCAATTTGGTTATTCAAGATTTACCAATTAGGGCAAAGACTAGTAACCCTAGGTAGGTCAAAGTATCTTTAGCGTAATTAGGGTAAACAATGAATTCCGATGCTCAACTATGGAGAGCTCCTTTAAGAGGAAAGTCTCAAACAAGATTGACAAGATGCAAGCAAAACCGTAACTTTCCTTGCTTAAGGTGCATAAGAGCAATACCGAACAAGAAAACTAAAAGAGCAAGAGAGGGCTAGAGAGAGGTCTTAGGTCTCTCCTTAGGGATCGACCTTGAGAGATAGCAAAACCCTAGAAATTTCATCATACAACCTTCATCACAAGAAAATTATGCCGAAGATAGAGGTGCGCATGCCTTAGAAGCTCCAATATGCCAAGAGAAAAAGCAATAAGCTCATATTTGAACCTTTGTCTTGTTACAAAATGAGAGTAGGAGTACCTTATTTATATGAGGCGTCCTAGTCTTTTTGAGTTTTAGAGCCTACGTTACTAAAATATAAAATAACTTAAAATTAGGGTTTGTCACCCACAAGTTGGGGACTAAACCACAAAGTGACATAAAACAACAATAAAATGATGCAAATGGCTTCAACCAAGTGAGTTGTTGAGCCTAAAGGAGGACGTCATGCCCCAACTAACCCCAACGATGTGCTTGTCACTCAACTTCCCTTTTGTTAGCAAGGTAAGGCTTTTTTCAAAGGATGACGTCTACATCATTTTTGCACATAGAGACCAAGGGGGGTAACCGTAATACAACAAAAGAGAGGACTAGGTGGGGATAGATGAGGTGTGTTAAAGCGGGTATGACAACCCTTACAAGTGCAATCACCTCTACATAGCATTACTACAAGTGTTGCTGGGAGCCCCTGTGCCATGTGTCCTAATGGGTCCATCCCAAGAAGCACTGGAGCACCCACCCAGGGCACAAATGCCCAACATGATGGTGGACTTCTGTCCATCAAGGGGTAGTCAAGAAATCCACAAGGCCAATACTCCATGAAATGGGAACTAAGTTAACCTGCTGTGACCAGACCAAGAGTCTTGAGCCCAAACTTGGCCTTTTACAATGGCAAAAGAGCCCTTCACTCTGGTACATCTTGAAGGGCACGCTACAAACAATCTGGGGTGTAACAGGGTGCAACCCAAAAAATGATTTGTAACGTCATTTATGATGTACAAAGGTGTGAGAATAACCTTGTTTTAGGCTATGGGTGTGAGCAACAACATTTTTGACTACAAATCTGCATGAGGGTGTCTTAAGTCGTGGGAAAAATAGTAGTTTTGTAACTTGTTGCTGAGTGGGGTGACAGGTAAGTATATTGTTGGATGAGTAAAAGGGAGGAGAGGCAATGGAGGTGTTACTTCTTGAAATGCATGTGCATTTTGAGACATTCTTTCCAGCAGTACAATGATGAGGATGTGCATTAGTGGGAGCTTGGTACTTTATTTTTTCGGGAGCCAAATCAATAAACATTAGAGGAATTTTGAGGTCTAAAATGGGCCTCATAAGAGACATAATAAAATATTACGAGTTAGTCATTTTGTGGGGAAGGTATATTTACAACTCACCTCTTGCATTACAATCTATGTAACTATGGTTAAGTTAAATTGAAAAGATGTCTAGAAATAAAATTATAAAAATGGCCTGTATGAAATGACTAGAAGTAAAAGTACTTTTAAGACATAAATGTACAAAAGTAAAGTACTTTCTAAATAACTAAAGTAAAGTATTTTAGTTTTGTATTATAAACTTAAGTTAAAGTTATATAAATAAGTTGATATATATATATATATATATATATATATATATATATATATTCCAATTTAACTTATATTTATGAAATAAATTTTAAATTTATNATTTAAATAAATAATTTTAAATAAGTTAATGTACCATAAATACTAATTTTTTTTAAGTAGGAACGGTTGAGAAGCTTTGATAAAAATTTTGAATCAAAGATTACATAGATCTGAGTGCAGACTATTCCCAAAGGAGAACCACATCCGTGACTCCTTGTTCATCCTTTACCAACCTATACTTCTCATGATATTTCCCTAATCTATGGAGACTGTATCTCCTGACAAACTGCCCAAGTAAAAAAACACAAAAACAATACATAAAGAAAATGGTGTCACAATTAAGGTATCCAGTTTCTCTTGTATACCTTTTAATAGCAAACTAAGACGCTACAGTCTAGGTCAACACCCTTGTTAGCCATTATGTCCGCTTGCTGGTTGTTTGCTCTCAGCAGGTGGAGGAAGTTTATAGCTTTGTATTCATTAACCATTAATATTAGGATGTGATGTGTCTTGGTCGCGGGGTTCTTGCGATTCTTCGTTAGATTCCTTGCTTCACTTACGGCCATCATCGAGTCACCAAAAATCACCAATTCCTCTATGCCAACATTCCTTGCAATCCCCAGACCATTGATTAGTGCTAGCCATTCAGCACCATTGTTTGTCTTCTTGCCAATTCCCCATGGGTACTCTTTCATCTTGTTTCCTTTAGAGTCGAAAAGAACTCCACCCGCACCTGCCAACCCGGGATAAATACTATTTTATTTTAATTATAAGTCTATAATTATTTAAAATTTAAATTTAAGCTTAAACAAATAAATATATTTATGTACCAGTTTAACAAGTTTATTTGTTAAAATTTGTAAACACATTATAACAAGTTTATTCACGAAGAAATTAACACATTTTCATCACAATGTTATAACCAATATATATATACACTTAACTACCACATATTAATCATGGAAACAATATAACAAGTTTATTTGTTCGGAAGTTTACACGTTTATGTTATAACCAATATATACACACCTAACTGCCACGTTTTACTATATGGAAACATTATAACAAGTTTATTTGTTAGGAAGTTAACAAGTTTATCTTATAACCTATATATATGCACACACACACACACACACACTTACCTACCATGTATTAATCATATGGAAACATTATAATAACAAGTTTATTCGTGAGGAAATTAACACATCTTCATTATAATGTTATAATCAATATATATACACTTACTTATCACGTATTCATTGTATGTAGGTATGATTTCAAATTTTGAATTTAAATTTGACTTTTGGTATCAATAATATATTTTATATTTAAACATTCATTATATAGGAAAGTACTTCTCTTTATAAGCACTCTAAGAGTACTAAGTATATATATATATTATTCAAAAGTAATTTATGAGTACATTTTCCATTATGAGTATGGTTATCTATGGGTTTTCATTCACCTTTCATTCACCGTTTAGAACTTGACAAGTGTCTTTAACTAAAGGAATGCCACCTCAACCATAATGGATGATGTCATTCTCTAGAATGTGATTAGTTCTTTTAAAGTTGATTTTGACAGTACACTTTTTGTTTTGAGGTCCATTTTAGACCTCAAAATTCCTCTAATGAGGGTGCTGTCTTGTTTAAAGTACTAGAATGGTCTAAGGGAACCAATGGCAGCACATGACACAGCATGTAACCGCAGCAAAGAGGGCACACTTTAGGAATTTTCCAGATTTATTGACTTCTTTTTTCTGTGATGTCAATCTAATATTTAGCGTCCTCATTTCAGAGATTGAACAGTATTGTGTTTACGGTTAAACAAGTGTCCGACCTCTCACTGGACAAGGGTGTCATGACATTTTTTCTTTGGTGTTGCAAATTGAGGGTAATACTGCTGATTTTATGACGAGGAGCCAGCATATAAATAAGACAGCACTCTTTGATAGAATCTGGTATTTAGTAAATCTGGTTTGCTGCTATGTTTTGATCTTGTCACTGATTCCATGTTGCTGCTTGGCATTTTCAGTTGTATGTAGATGACATGGGTGATTGCCTTATTTATTTATGGTCAAGGATTGCAGGATCAAAACGCTTATATTCACAAGTCTTTTGTGGACTATTTGCTGTCGTTTTTCCTCTATCTATTATGCATTGTGTACAACAGATTTCAAACCAACACTGTCTTATAAGTCAGGGTACTGGTGATGAAGGAGCAGATCATTGGCATACTTGATGGTTTTCTAGAACGACCTGCCTTGTATGGACAAGGCATGGAGACTTTTTAAGGCACTACTATTGATCATAGATGAATTTATTGCAGCATCTTGACAACAGAGGGAGTAGAAGGTGTGGACTAAAGTTTGAATGTGCACGTAAGTACAATGTGGGGCACATTGATGCTGAAGATCAAGAAACAAGTGTGGAACAGGGCTGGAGTTATGGAGGCTATTTGGAATCTATGTCCTTGGCACTCTGCATTGAGATGTTCTGTTGTGTTGTTGCCAGTGCACCAGTGACAGCATGGGATGGAGACGATACATTTTACACCAATAAATATATGGGCTTGCTAGCTAATAATCCTGCGGGTGATTAATATAGTTCTGTTATGCATCATGAGTCTAGAATTAGAGGTAAGTTTCTCCTTGTCCATGACATGATAAATGAAAAACTGCACTTCAGATACACTGTCAAGCTGTTGAATTCATCATAGCAGCTGTCCATCATTAAACATTGACAGCAGTTACATTCTGGCCTAGAAAGGAGGAGCACCTAGCATGTGTGGAGGTCTTTTAAGGCATACTAATTGAGGCTCACTTGCTCCAAGGAAGAAGAACGTTCCAGCATGGAAGAAGTCTAATGAATGTATCAACTTATCAAGGCAGATTTTGAGGAGGAATGAACCATTGTAAGGGGAGTGCTGTATTAAGGGGTTGGTTAACTACTTGGCACACACGTTGATGGGGCATTTGCTCATCTAAGGGAGTGCCCCTATTAAAAGCATTTGATGATACATGGGCACTTTATCCAAGACAAGGAATGACACATATCCCTAGAACGCTCTATTTGGAGGCCTTGCTAGAAGGAGATTGGGGTTGTGCACATCGTTCCACTTTTTTTGCATATATTTTAAGGGGGCCACATCTTGGGAGGTTGTTATAACAACCAACGGGCTTCTCTTGCACATATATCTATGAGGTCCATTTTTGTGGGGCACATGTATTTTGAGATCCACCTTACGAGAAATCAGTTAACCTTCTTGGAGAGTGCTTTTCAAAGGATGAAGACACATGGCACCTCAAACCTTTACACGTGGTCAAAATAATCCTATATCATAGAAGTGTGTTGATTTGAGAGGATGACATGTGGCCTTGGGACTCATTCAACCCTATTATCATGCATATTTTATCATTTTGTCGATCAACTAGCCTTGAGAAGACTTATGATTTATATTTTTAATATATTTCTTCTTGGAGGAATTTGTGGATCTAGAAGGCACATATTATTATTTTATTGTAAGGTGATTGAACTAGAAAATCTATATAAGGATTAGATCTCTCCATTGTTTTTCATGGGAGAGTTCCCCTTAAGCCTAGTTGAAAATCTTTTGGGAGGAGGAAGTCAAGGGGCAAGCATATGTGAGGTTTCCATCTTTCTTCAGATCTTCTCTTTTGTCTTGGATGATTAGGGTTTTATTCTAGAGTAGCTATTTTCTTTACTTCTGGAAATAATCTTTGTAAGGGGCAGTTTTGCGTATGAGAAAAGATTAGGGTAGAGGCTCTCAACCCTCTCTAGGGAAATTTCGAATCTTGAGGGAAATTTCTGCTTTATATCGGATTGGCTGTTTGCACATGCTAATGGCTCATTTAATCTCATCGGATTGTGATTGAAGATGTGATGTGTTGTTGGGCTGTCCATTCTTTAGAAGGTTGTCTTACTTTGTCCTCTTTTCTTATGGTCTCATATTACAGTTGTTTCTTTACTGTTTAAGGTTGCACATTATTTATTGCTGGTCAGTTCATGGTTGTGATGTTGCATCTTCTATCAGGGCTCTCACTTACTCTCATATATCCTGAAAATCCACTTGGACTAATTATGTCACATCATTGTATGGCTTAATTACGTCTTTGCCATATTCTCAAAGCCTCTTTGTTTGTGGATCTTGACCCCATCACCCATCGGATTGGCACTTGTCTTCGTCCACCATCCCATCTATTTTTAAAGTCTATCTTACAGTTTATTTTGGGATGCCCCCTTGGTGCCAAAGGAGAGGCAGCCTAAAGTGAGAGAAAAAACTGCTGTTGTGACAGTGGGCGGCCTTCCTGAGTTCCCCTTGGGTTGCACTTATGTTTCGGGGCTTTATTGCTAGAGTTCAGGTCCGGTAGGTAATAGGAGGTAAGTGTTGAAAAATAAAAGAAATTACCTTTTAGTTTAAGGTTTGGATTCTAAAAAAAATCCTTTTTAATGCTTGTAGGTTGGTGTGTGGATTTCTAAAATGATGAATCTACATCTCATCATGCTGTTATATTCCCAAAAGTTCAATAAGTATAATTAATAATATAATGTCCATAAGTAGAATATGATTACAATCTTGGAATACAGGACTTATTGAAGGTCTCAACAAGTAGGTAAGGTGGCAAGGGATCCATATGATGAGGATTAATAAAAAGATTAAAAAGCCAAAAATCAGGAGGTTGTAATGTTATTAAGTTATCAGTTACTAATGATATGCTTTCAGGACATGTTGCTACAAGGCGTGGAGGAGATTGATGGATCTGCATGAGTCTTCATATAAAAGTGGGTCTCTTTACATAAAAAATCTACTTTATTTTATGAAGCTAAATGGAAATTCAATTTCAGAACAGTTGCTGAAATTGAAGGATGCTACAGACTGGTTGCTTGCCATTAGAAGGGGAGATAGATGTAAGGGATATAGTAGTATTTTCCTTAAGAGTTCGCATCTGTCCTTTGTGCATTTTAGATGCTGCATAATACTTCCAAGTCCACTCAGATTAATTTTGCAAAGTATCAAGTTTGTTGTTGCAGGAGCATTGGAAGAAGCAATTTGGAAATTGTGGTGAAATTTCTTAGAGTGCTTTCGCTGCCAAACACAGGCAAAGGCAAGTAATAACAAGTTGGAGGGAGGAGCAATCCAATCAGTTTGATTAACTGTTAAGACTAGCTTTAAAAACTCAAGGTGCTAATATTGTATTAAGTTGGGGCATCTAAAGAGAAATTGTTGGAAGTGATTAGGGGACTTGTAATACAATGAAAATCACCTTGGCAAAAAGCAAGGTAGTGTGGCAGAACATGAAGAAGTAGAGGAGTATGCTTTTATTGCTTCATAGGAAGGAGGTAAGTCATGAAATGACTGGTTTTTTGGTTTTGGAGCTTTTAAGCATATGCTTAATAAGAAAGTCTGGTTCGTTACTTTTGTTGAAGACACATCAAATAAAGGGATTGTGCTTGTAGTGATGACAGGACGTATTTTATGGAAGAACATGGAGATTAGATGTGTTGAATACTAAGAAATTTACTTTACATACCAAGTTTATACAACTCTTCTTTTAATTAGTGAAACAACGAGACAAAATCCACATTTGAAGGTCTTATTAACTGTTGAAAAATGTTCTGTGAAGACATGAGTGATAACGTGATTGCATTAGGTGTCTATGGGGATGGATTCTATAGACTTGTGGAGGGTGATGTGCCAAAATCATATGCTTTGGTTGCTGGTATTAATAGTAGCAACAATTCTTTATGGCCTCAAAGCTATATGCATCTTCATTTCTGATACCTCTCTTTTGAATAAATTTAAGATGGTGAATGGATTGATCTTAGTTCAGGGGGAGAATTATGTATTTGTAGCATGCATTGCTGGAAAATAGAGAGACATGGAGTTTGAAGGAAGTGTTGATTTGGGTCTATTATGACCTTGTGGGCCTACAAAGACAACTTTTATATCTCGTGCATGGTATTTTTTCCTTGTTGATGATTTCTAGGATGATGTTTTGCAAAAGTGAATGGATTTAGGTAGGTAGTTGTTAGCCAAGAGAATTAAAATCCTCCAACTGGACAACTTCCATATCAAGAAAGGGAATAGAACTTGGTACCACATTGGTTTGGAGCAAAGTTGGTGAAAATAGTTAGACCTTGGATAGATTCATGATACAACTACCTCTAGAAGATCCAAAACTAAGAATTTCTCTAAATGGAGAACAAACACTGATAAGGATCCAAAATCTCAAGGAAGTGCCTTGTTGTTGAATTTAATTGAAGAAAGAGAGACAAGAACATAAGACTTTGATTCATATATTAGAGAGGCAAGTAGAATATAAGATTGAAGAGATAAGGAACATTTGTAAGTGAATCTGTTGATATAGCATGCTAGACAAACATTCATGAAAGGGAAGAAGCAAGAGAAATTGATGAAGACATACTTTTTGACGAAAGTAGCCTTGTTGTTGAAAACACCAATATAGTTGAGAGTAGACAAGAAATTGGACGCTGTAGAAACCTAATCTTTTTAGTACCCCTAACGATAGTAAGTACGCTAGAGCTACGCCTTCCCTTTGCTTATTTATGAGGGGGATAAGGACCCTAAGAGACTAGTTTGTCTATCAGAAAATATGAAATGCAACAAAAACGATAGATGAGACAATATAGATGGCTCGGTTTAGTGGCTCACTTAGAAACATAGGGTTGCATGGTTTGTGACCTTCATAAAAGAAAAAATTCTATCAAAAGATGATATTAAGAAGGAATTTCTAGCATTCTTTAAGTCGCATGAATCTAAACATCTAGCAGCCTAAAAATTGAAAGAAAGAAAACAACCATTAGAGACAGTGAGAGATTAAAATAGAGGGTTCAAAGTCATTGAGTAAAATACCCAAAGGGCTAGACCTAGAGTTGCTTCGATAATGTTTTATGGATGGGATTAATACAAAGGTTAAAGGACCATAGAGGGTCAACAAAGTGGAGACCGACGAAGAGTAAGATTTTGATGCAAGTTTAGATAGGGGTAAAAACAAACCATAATTATGTAGTATATGCTTATGTTGAAAGTAATATGCTCAACCAACCAACAATGTGGCAATAACTGTTGGAACTCTAGGATCTTGAGAAGAGGGAGGGTTGCTGGAAGTGGCAAGGGCCTTTGTGCAATTTTTTTGCTTCATGAAGCAAGGAAGTGGGTGCTTTTATTGTCCATATGAAGTATTGTCTTTAGAGCATCGACAAGAGTTGAATCCTCAGGGCACAAATCTTTTGACAAGTGACAGGGCAAATTTAGGATAGTTGCATCGAACACTAGAGGAAGAAGATTTGGTCATGCTAAAATGCTAGGGCATTATTAGTTGTGTGATAGGCATGCTAAAACCAATTCACTAATAATCACACATAATAGTAAGAAAGATAACCCAAGTACACTAGATATGTACGAGTACAATAAGTACTCAAGATAATATCAATGATTCAATAGCGATATATTTGTTCAAGCGAGACAATTACAAATGAGCCTTCGGTCTCTTTATAGATAGTAAGGTCACTTATGGTATGGATCTTAACTCGAGATGTGGTACCTTAAGTGGGTGTCCACTCAAATCAATGTGGTTTGTTACCACATATGTTGTATGAGGTCCTACACTTATGATTCTCATCACAAGAGCTTGATTACAGGTTGATGCAGTTGGTGAATTCCTTAGGTTCTTGATGCTAGAGCTATGATTCATAAGGTGATGATGCCCTAGATTATGATTGATTGATGGATGCTCATGATTTATTTGTTCTAGTGATTATTGAATGTGATATCTCCATGATGTTTGATGTGGATGTGATCTTCTATTGATGATGTTGGCATACTTTTTGCTTGCCCATCTATGGTTATATGTAAATTCACCCATGCGTTGATGTTCTTTCAAAAATTGACCAAATCACGCTCATGAATTATGAAGATGACATCATGGTGAGGCACCTTTGTTTGACCAACAATTGCATAGAGATGCCCATATGTTATGTAAAGCATGCGTGCATATGGGGGTTGATACAACGATTGCATGGGATAAAAATTATATCATTTTTAAATGAGCTGTGGACCTCATGTTTTTGTTGACCCTCTAGTTGTTGTATTATGAAGTTGCCATCCCCATGAAGTGTAATATGGAAAGGGTTTGCACCACACCATGGGCATGGATGTAAAGCGTGAAGTAGTGGGCCCTTGAGCCGTTCATCATTTTTCAATATTGAAGTTGTAGGTCCTCGTGGAGTAGCTCTCTTGAATACATTATGGAGAGGTCGATGCATTATTTAACGGAAGTAGTTCACATCACATATGATGTGGGGAATAGAACCAAGCTTTAAGCTATTTGTTGACTAGTCGACGTCACAATGAAATTAATGGGTCATTTGCTACCTTCATGCACATGATATTCATATTACACGAGGATAAAATTGCATGGGTCCATGGGGTTTGAAATTTCTTTGATCGCTTTTACTGTGGTGATAGTTTGTCTCATACATATGTGGAGGTGATGGCATGTTTTTTTTGTAATGTGGAGCCTGTTGCAGCTTGAACTTACATGCGTGATTAAAGCCCCACAGGATAGGCTAGCTAGATTATAACCTAGAGGTGTTACCTCGATAGCCATCTCTCTGCACTTCAGGTTGGCTCTTCTCCAACTCAAAGGGGGCTTTTCATCATAAAGTGCACATATGTGACGTTTTTCTTTCTCCCAGTTTCACTAAGCCCATACCTAGATCTTTCGGACTTTATCTTGAAGGGTGTGGGTTTTTGTGATAACATGGTCCATAAGTGACCACCAAGGGTGTATTATAAATGACACGTAAGGGCCATTAGGGCCACAAGTCAAGCTTAGCCAACATCTCTTGAGGGCCATTAGTGCCACAAGTCAAGCTTAACCAAGATATCTCCAACACCCCCTCTTAAGATTGAAATAGGGACACAAATAAGGAAAGTTAGCATAAAGGGTATTTGACCAAGTAAATATTAGGTCCAAACATCTCGCTTAATATTTATTTAGGAAAGATGTAGTAGAAAAGGTTTGGCCAAGTAAACATTACCATAATCCCCTCGTAATGTTTATGTGGGTAGGGAATAAAATAATGATGAACATGACATCTTGATCATCATAAGGTGTAGAGACAACTCTGAATAGAGAGTCAGTTTGCATACCTATAGCCTCTAAAACCTTCTTGGAACTGATAAAACGAATAGATGGTCTTGCTTCAATATTTGTAGATCCAAAAAATTTCTTCCCTTGAACCTCTTTAGAACCAGTGAAGCAAACATAAGGAAACTCAAATCCAAGGGTAAAAGAGTATATGTTGGATTCAGGAACAGTTAGAGTAGGGAGCTCAAATCACACAATGAACAATGCCCAAAATGACATAAAGGAATGCAAAGAGAACGCTAAAGTTGAATGCAATCCGATGAAGATGCTAGTAAGGAAAGAGTTTCGAAAATTAAGAAGATTGCTCCAAGAAAGCAAACCAAGAACGTGATCATCTTCTCATGATAGTGAAAAGATTCAACATCTGCTCCAAACAACACAATGTACTAGATGGTCTTCCCTTCATAAAGTGCACATATGTCAAATTGAAGCCAAAAATAAAGGCTTCCCTGAAAACCGTTAAACACAAGCTACTACTAGGGTCAAACAATCAAAGATAGCGATGAGTATTTATGATTGTACAATGCATAATACAAGTTGTAATGAAGTCCTCAAAGCAAGTCCTCAGATGTCCCCATGACCAATCATCATCCCAACTACAATAAGTTGTAGTATCGGGCACCAATCCAAGATTCCAACCACAATAAGTTGTAGTATTGGGCATCAATCCAAGTTTTTTCCATTTTACTCCTCTTTTCACTCTCAATCTGTATGAAGAGCAACTATCATAGCAATGGGTATGGAGGTCAAATTGTCGATCTTGGATGCAAAATGAGAATGCCTCTAATCACTATGATTAAGATGTCGATACAATTGAAATGTAGATATTGAAGAATATGGTTTTGGTTTATCAAAAGATGTAGGATGTGTTTTTTTGTGAATCAATAGTAGAAGAATCATAAGATGATGCAAACTCGAGCTCTGACATCAGGGATGGAATTTGACGGGTAAATACCCATCATGAGTCAATTTACTCGTCAAATACAGCTAAGATTTTGCCGAGACAGTCAAAATCTGGCTTAGAATACAGAAAACGTTTCAGATTTTGTTTGTTACCGGCAATTTTGACGGGTGTCCGTCATTTGAAATTCCAACCCTGTCTAACATTATCGGTAGATGGCATAGGATCTGGTTCTTGCAAAACAATAGTAGATGAGGCAACATATGTAGGATGTGGTTCTCGCAAATCAATAAGTACATAGGGATCAAGGTGAATTGCATCTGGTGATGAAGTCTTAAAATATCCAAGCCCCAGTTCTCATTGCTCTCATCTTAGGCTGAATTGTAGGAACAATACTTTGTCCATGTTCACCTAGTCCACTTTTGTAAATCATCTGATGAGATAATTTGGAGCCAATGCCTCTAGTTTGTTGCCCATGATTAGGAGGCAATGATGCATGGGTAGCCAACGGTGCATGAGAAGATGCTTCAAAATTCTATTTGACTTGTTGTCACATATATAGTAGCTGGGCTACCATTGTTCTTACGCAGTCCTGGGCATATCTTTGAGCCAATCCTTTACTTTGAGATCAACAGATGATGAGCTTCTAGTTGATGATCACTCTTATTTAGTGGATCCAGAGCATTTGGATTGATTAGTTCTATCCCATAACTGAGCCTCATGACCCAGATTTGATGACTGAGTTAGCCATTTTCATGACCCAGAGTAGAGTCTATGAAAGTGCCCATGATGTACAGCAACGACAGTGTTTTGGTGCCTTTTAGATTGTTCAAATCGGATGTAGGTATATGACCCAGGTGATATATGGATTTGTACATATGGATTCTGATTGTGCTCTGTTGTTTATTATAGTAGTGAGACTTGGTTGATAGTGGTTGTATGTTGGTGATATTTTATTGGTTTTACTGGAATCTAAAATATAAGTGATCTACTTGCTATGTCCAAGAAATTCTTTTGTATACTCATTGGTCATGCCCTACTTCTAGTATGGATTTGGTCAATTCCCTCTAGAAACACAACTTGCTAGCCTTGGCATCATCTTCACTGTCTCTGTCCATCTGTTGCCTTCCCTTATTTCTGTTTAAACCCGACTTGTAACTTGACTAGTGACGTCTAGGATTTCCCCCACCTCCACCTCTATGTTGGAATAGGTCTCCATGCTTAAATTGTGTCTTGGTGTTGGTTTGTGTGATTTTTCATCACAGGGATTGTCTTACTCTGGGTCTTGAGCACAAGTAGTCTTTACCAAAAGTCTCTTTAGACACAAAGGTGTTAGAACTTAAATGTTTTATCTAAATGAATGCCTATCCAACAAAACAAAAGTGTTTCTAAACACTGGTGTAAATTAAATATAAAAGTCAACCAATTGCCAAGAGACGAGCACTCATCCTTTGTATGATGTGAGGTTGTTTTCCCCCAAAGGACAACAAGGTGGTCACTCCATCGCACCTATGGACGGTGGCGGGCAATGGAGGTCATACCGAGTCATTATCTGAGGCCCGCCAAGCTATTCAGGGCACCTGCTCTTGGAGGATGAGTTAATAAAATAATGTCTGAAAAAGAGTTAATTGCCAGAGGATGAGCACTCCTTCATTGTATAATGTACAACTCATTTGCCCTACAGGGCAACAGGGTGAGTCTGACCTGTCAGGGTTATGTCTTTGTCATTTTCTGAAAGCCCAGAAGGCTTTCCATGGCACCTGCCTTTAGAGGTTGACTAGTGTCTTATTGTTGTGCAAATAAATTGTTTCAAAAATGTTGCTTGTCTAGACTTTAGTGGAGCATTCTCATTATTCCACCCATTTGTGAGACACCGCCATTCCCTATTATTCACCTAGTCCAACTTATGTGTTATGTGGATCCCCTTTTCCTTCAGCCTAGATGCTTACAGTGTCAAGTGTCAAGTCATACCCTTGGCCTTACCTTGTTTTATTCACCTTCATCCTTGACTAGCAAAATGGCCAAATCTATAAATGAGTATACACTGGAGGTTCCTGTTTATAACAACTAATTACTTTGGTTTGGATATATTATTTATATATGTATTGTGCTTATAATCACCGGTAGAAGCCACTTGTACTTGAGTCTTACTGCTAACATAGATAATTACGCATGCATATCCATTTTGTGCTTTGCAGTTTCAGAGATTTTTATTTGGGTCATCTTTTGATCATTCTTGACCTGGTCAACTTAGTTTGACCAAGTCAGCAACAGGGTTCGGGATGAGTTTTGGCCTATGATGGTGGATTATGATTATTTGCGACCTATCAGTGTCCATTAGACATATTTATGCTTCAGATGATGGTTTATTATGATGGCTTGTGTTATTTTGATGGTTATCAACAGTTACAGGGTTTATATTATCTTTATTTTGGCATGGATGGGGCCTCTGACATACCTTTTTGATGGACATATGGTGTATGAGTACTCATTCCTAGTAGATTTGGACATTCTGAGCCCATTGCAGTTTTCAGTTTCATGCAATTGCCTTTCACATATGGGTCATTTCATCAATTTGCAGCAGTTTGGCCTCAGAAAATTAAAATAAAATGCTTTTCAGTTGGTGGTTGGATCTCCTACGGCGCCAAAGGGGCACATAAAGTGTAGCCAATCGATATTACCATATTGCTATGGTGTCAGGTCCATATTTGTAGTCAGTTGATGTCCAGGTTCAATCAACAGTGAGATATGAGCAATTTTATTTTCTCGAGGCAGTATTTTGATGATGAAAATGGCTAATGAAGAAATCGATTTGGGTAGTTGAGGCAAGGAAATGGCATGTAGTTGGTTCGAGGCATATTGTCGAGGTCATCTTTATCCTCCGACATTAGTTTCACTCTTCATGAGGCCCAGACGTCCTAACATTTGTTACTTGGTGGGCATTTTGATGTATTTTGAGGGGCACGACCTAGTGACTTAAGTCACTTTATGTTATGATTGGTGATTATGCTTTATGGCTGTGCAATGGGGCCATGCTAGAGAAGGGCTTGTATCACCTCCTAGCCCCCACCATGTGCTATGTTATGTCTTATTCATATTTTTTATGTGGTGCGCCCCTCCTTAGGCGTCTTAGTGGGTGCGCCCTCCTTCTATTAGTGAGTTGATCCATGTACTTGCTATTCAGATAATCTTAGCCGTTGATTAGAGTGATTGTATCTTTTGATCTTGGCCCTTGATCTTTTTGGATCTAGGTTTTGCGTATTGGAGAGATCTATATATTGAGATGCTCTCTCATTGTAGAAGGACTCTTGGCTTTGAAAATATTGGAATACAAGAAAACTTTTGGAAAATCTCTTGAAATCTTTGTGAATGTTCTTGTATGTGATTGTTATGCCTCTTGCCTAGACATTTCAATGGATTTTGCATGCAAAAGACATACTTTTGTGGAGGCCGTATTGATATTTTGCAGAGTAGCGACTTGCTTGAGGGGAGATTGTGGAGGCGACTTGCATCATATCTTCTTGCGAATTGTTTCATCTTCAGGGAGTGATCAATTGTTACTTTGTGCATTGGATTTTTCCCTTTAGATGACGTACGTTGCTTATCTTTTGCTCTACCTCCTTTGGGCAAAACGCTTTCATTTCATGCTGGATCTAGCTCGAAATTGTAACTAGGTGGAAGGATCATTGACATATAAGGCGACCGCAAGTATTTTCAGGTATGATCTACAAGGTTAGTATCATTTTCCATATTTTTATCAAATTGTCACACAAAACCCTCTTTGCTGAAACACTAGTTTCCTAGATTTGATAGATCGAGTGCTTATTTGATGATGACCATCATAATCCAATTAGGAATAAATATCTAAACCCTAGATCTAAAGTTTCAACTCAATCAGACTCCATTTACCCTTGTATCTAGCACTAGTCTTCTCTAGGTGGGGCACCCTCCTTGGGCTTTTGGTCAAATTTTTCAGATCTATTAGTTGGGTATGCTTGAACCCACCTCAAATCACCAGATCTACTCTTCAAGCATCTAGATCTAGTCATTTCATGTCTCGATCTTCTCTCTTGGGTACACTTCATCCATAATTGCATAAAGCCTAGGTGGATCTAATTTGGGTACCTTTCATTTAGACTAGATCTATCTAGATCTACATCATAAAACTCCTTGTGGTACCTTTCACTATAAGTTGGCCAATTTTCCTTTTCCTTAAGCCTCCCCAACTTTGTCTTAACTGTACTTACGACATCAATTCCTTAGATCTAGATTTACTTACTCATTATTCATCTCTCGTATTCATTGCATACCCCTTAGAGTGTCTTGAGTAGGTTCGCTATCCCTCATAGGCTAGTAGGGTCTTCCCCTTTATCATTCTCCGGATTGATCTAAAGTGACAAGAGCCCATCCGATGTGACAACTACCTTTCATCTATAGTGGATGAGGCCCTTGCGGTGTCACTGGTTAGCTACCTTACCTCTACTGTCCCAGATAGGATACTTCCAGTAAGTAGCTACAATTTGTGTGATAACATGACCTACCTTTGTGGTTTGATCTTGGATCTTGATAAATTTACTGATTAATTACTTTTCCTTGAAAAGAGAAAAGAGCCAACTGTGAGAGGATTCGCTATGAGAAACTTTCTTTCACTATGAAACAAATGCTAATATTAGATAAAGCTTATGACTGTTAAGAGAGGCTTGCACTAGAACAAAACCATCAATGAAAGAGCAACAATGGTATGCTTCCCACAGTAGTTTTGCAATCACAAACTATACCATAAGCTTATTACTGTCAGGAGAGGCTTGCAGTAGAACAAAACAATCAATGAAAAAGCAACAGTGGTATTCTTCTTGCAGTTTTGTAATCACAAATTATACCTAAGCTCATAAATGTAAAATTGTGACAATTGCTTGAAAAAGGACTAGGGAAGTCCTTTGTTGTTTCTTTTTCTTTTTAGCTTTCTTTAATATATACAGGTGCATAAAGGGGAATACTACATATAGTAAACCTGCTTGACTTAGAAACATTGCTCACCCATTTTAAATTCAAACAAATGAAAGATTATCCAAGACTGCATCAAGAAGTTTTTTCTTTTTCTTTTCCAATGAAAATTCACAATTTCTATTCAGGTGAGAATGGAAATCGCACTTATGTGCATAATGCATAATACAAAATGAGAAAAGATGGAAAGTATGAATGTACTTAGTATAAAGAACACTGAGCATTGACTTTTCCCTATCGCAAGACTAGAAAAAACATATTTACGTAATAAGAAAAAGAGGGCCACAATTTGTCCTTTTTTTGTTCCCATAATACCTCAATCAACTTTAAAATATATCCCCAAAAGTTCTAGATACTGTCATTTTGATTCTTCAATAAACCAATCAAGTTATTAGCAAGATAAAGATGGAAGCAATTATCTGCTATAGCCACCAAAATAGATGAACAATGAGATTCAAATATCGAGCATAGGAGTAATAGGGACTCCATCCCTTGTTTCTTCAAGGACCACATAACCTGCAGCTAGAGCTTGGCCTTCTTGGAGAGATTATCACCTTCCTCATTAAGTTCTCGATAAATGTGGATGAAAGATAGATGCTGGAATACTTGTGCCACCTCCTTTAATTGATATGCAATGGGCCTTAGGACAACATCATGGATCTAAGATGTTCCTTGCATCCAATTTATAACCAAGGAAGTCACCATAGATTTGATTATGTTTGACATCCCTTTCTAGAGCAAATTTAATAAGAGAACTTAAGAGCCATAAATTCTACATAATTATTTGACTATGCTTAAAGAAAATATAAACAAAAAATGGTTGAATCTGTCAGGAAACTTTTGTTAGCTTTTGGGGTTACTCTAAAAGTGTTTACAGTATGGTTGAGGGTGCTTTGTGTGATCTGAAGTGCATGCTGTGTGGACTACCCTTGGTTGTATCTTAGTTGACATGCACATTGGAGATAACTTCCTCATGGATTGCTATACTTTGATTTGATGCCTATGTGGTGCACTTACTTATGAGACCTATGTGGCATGGTGATATTCCTCATGAGGTGTACATGCAAGGCATAATTACTTGCTTGAGAGGAGGACCTACTTGGAGAAGCATTGAGCATTTAGGAGGAGGGCATTGAGCCCTATGTTGCATGGGGCTGTTGAGTTGCTTACATGGAGGCTTGTGCTTGACTTGAGGATGCTTGGGTTTGTAATGCCCCTTTTTGGAGTTTTGGAGAAAATTACAATTTGAGCAATTTTCGAGCTTTCCTAGTCAAGACTGTAGGGGGTTCCAATTGACTCCAAATGGTCTCGAATTTTAAATGTAAGGGTATGGTGAGTCTTGCAACATCCCAACATGGTCTATGGACACTTTGGATCAGACTTTAGGCCTCTGCATCTTGGTTTGCGGTTAAGGAGAAACAATGCAATTTCACTAGGAAATTGTGATGAAATCCCCCCCAGGGTGAAGGCCAAACTGGCTGTCCAACTCAAGTATGAACCTCCCAAATTTCAGAACAGAGTATGGGGATTGATATAATACCTCATGGACCATCATTACACATGGTTATTAGTTCTGCAAACTGGTTATAGAGTTCCACATTCGTTTGATAACTTTCAGTGAAATTGCATAACTAGCTCGATTTTGACATTTGAAAGGTAGAGTTAAAGGTTCAGATCAGGATGTGACATATAGAGACCATATACAAAATAAAAACTGCTTCTCCAATAGTATTAAACACCAGAGAAATCCCTTCATACAAGTCTTGTATACAACTCATTCAGTATGGGAGTCAAATACATGAAAACTAGTGAATTAGTAGCATAGAATTGCAAGAGTGTCACATATGGATTTCTTGGATTTCGATCCACAAAGCCTAGGGACATGAAATTACAGAGTAACACATCATATATGACTGTCACAACATCATCAAACTCAGAGAAGAGCCCTTGTACAAATCTGATATAAAACTACTTCAGGATTGAAGCCAAAATCCATGAAAACTAGTGATACAATGGCATAAGAATGCAAGCTTTTCACACAGGAGTGTTTTGGATTTCGAGTTGAATAGCATATGGGAATGAAAGTACAGAGAATTACATAATATATGGCTTCCCCAACATCATCAAACTCATAGAAATGTCCTCATACAAATATGATATAAAGCTACTTCAATATTGAAGCCAAATCCATGAAAACTAGAAATTCAAGAGCATCGAAATGCAAGCCTTTCATACATGTATTTCTGATATTTCGACTTATAGAGAATATGGACATGAGATTACAGATCCATACATATTTCACAGCTTGGGCACAAAATATAATCAGCAAAGCGCAAGCACCACTCCAACAAGTGCACCCTCAACATGAGAGTGTGGGGGAATGGAGAAGAAGGAATGAGAGAATAGGGGAATAAATGAGAATTCAACTGGATGGTCCTTCAACCTGCAACTAAAACTCCTTCATTAAACTCCAATGAGAGGTCTGAATGGCCTCTCCATTAACCAACTTGGAAAGGAATCCAACTCCCTCGAAATTGGTTCACAAGCAAGGAGTGTGAACACTCACGGTGCAATGGATAAGCAAATGCTCTCCAAAATTCCAAAGGCCAATTAACAAATGATCAAAAGCTATTCTCATTCCTCATGATATCCTTTTATTAACTTCATGAGGCCTCCTAAGGTCGAATTTCCCTCCATGGGGTTCCTCCAACTCATCTTAGTGGTTTAGTAACTCTCATGACACTTGTCTTCCTCTTCATGCTCCAATTCTTTCCCCAATTCAAATGGCTGCCTCTAACTCCCAAATTCGACCTCTTGGTGGCTATTTTTAGCCCTTTCATGTCAGATTTGTCATATGTCTGCAATCAGGTCTGATATTGTCATACTTGACATAGAATCTTTCATCGTTTGTTGTCATAGAGTGCATGGAATCTCCTTCCAAGTGGCACACCTTATCTTCTAGTCTCTTCCTCTTCCATGGGAGTTACTCTCCTTTACCTATTTGAATTCCTTGGCTCATTATATGATATTTGACACCACATCACCCTCCAATAACGTTACATTACCCATGTGTTCGAATTTGGATCAAGATCATGCCAAGTGTGTGGGGAATCTAGTCATCCAAAGGCTCCACAAGCTTCCAAGTGTCTTCATGAACCCATGCCACCTTATTTTCTTAGAATTTATCATTTATGTGACCCATTTAAATGTTAATATGGTAAACTAAAGTCCTTTTGGGTCCCATAGCCCCTTATTACAAAATTTATGTCTCCATCTCAACCTAGGGAACTAGTAGGTTGGTGGAACATTATTTCCAAGTAGTCTTATTTGGAAATTATTTAATTGGGGACATGACAGGGTTGAAGAGTGCTCATGGAGGTGTGGTGGACCCGGAGGAGCACATGGCTTAGGAGGTAGCATTGGAGCATTGTACACCTTTGGAGGGGAGTGTTGGACATTTTTTGTGGAGCTCTCACCTTCAGACCCTTGCTTGATGGACGTGCTTACCTTATAGTTTGACATGTGTCACTTGGAGCGATTCATTGAGGACCCATCTAGTGATTAGTTATGTTGCTTGTTTGTGGACCTTGTCCACTTTATTATTGTTGGCCACTTTCACCTATCATATATATAGTGAGGAGAGAGTCTTTTCATTAATATATGATCATATACTTGCTTTAGATGTGAGAGCTAGAGTGAACTTGTCTCTTCCATTTGTACTTTTTTATTGTTCTTTGCACTCTTCTCTAGTGCATTAGGGTTCTTGTGTTGATGCAAGCAAGATATTAAGGTTAGGGTTGCTCTAAGAATACAAGGGAAACAAGGGTTTGGGAGAAACCCTATAGGAGCAAAGGGACCAATTGTTCATGCAGTTCTTGTGAGAGAAGAAGACTAGGGTTTTGTGGCATTGGAAACCCTAATACTACTTGGAGTGCTTGATGTGGAGAACATAAAGGGAGACTATTTGTTTTCTCTTGTACACTTATACAATGTAAGTGTAGGTGCCAAAGAGACCTTGCTGGCGTGTATGCTTGCTTGATGTGGATCTTTGGAAGAGTGACCAACTTTGGTTGAAAGTAATTCCTAGCTAGGAGGAGTTGGTGGCTAAGGTTTGATAGTTGGTCACTTAGCTAGGGTTTGGAGAGCATTTGAGAAGTCCTAGCTTGTGATAAGCTTGAAGTACTTTCATGCACCAGCTTGGGATAAGTTGTTGCTATGTAGTATGTACTTGTAGCTTCATCTTATGTATCTGAAAACTTCTTTGCTATAGAAACTTTCTGTACTTGCAGACTGATTCTCAGCTTATGTTCTCATGGCGACTGACTAGTTTCTAGTGCTGGTTATGTATGTTGATTTAACATAATAGTGAGTATATTTTGTTAAGTGGTTCAACACACATGTAGAAGCTAAGTGGGTAGATTTATGATTGTAATAAATGTGTTGTATTAAATAATTTTTAGATTTGTTATATGTTGGGAATTGGGGCTGAAAAGCATTACCCTTGAACTACATTCTTGTCTATTTTCTTGGGATGCCTTGTGTAATTGGTTGGATAGAAGTGAAATATATCCAACAGTAATTTATATTTCAGCTTCAGCCTTAAGGCTGAAAGCATATAGGATTTAGATCTAGGGAACCTCAAGTTTGAGATGCAGTTTCTGAATTTGCATTGAAAGCCATTTCCAACCGATTTCAACATGGTATCAGAGCGAATCTCATTGAGATCGCTTTATTGGTGGCGCGAAGTTGGCTATTTCAATTGTTTCATACCTGGGAGAGGTGCTTGACCTAGTACAGGTGTCGGGTATGAAACCTTAGTGCGCTTTGGAGGAATTGATTGAGCTTTGAACCCTAGAATGGTTTCTACTTGATGTGTTGATGATTTTTGTGTTGAGGTGGTTCAGATTTGTAGGGATGATTGCTCTCGGTCTTAGACAGTGTGACAACTTTGGATGGTGCTTCCAATTTTACACCTTGGAGATGTAGGTTGCAAATGCTATTGGAAGAGATTGAGCTTTGGAAGCATATTGAGAAAAGATCATTGCACCTACCGATTTGAAATTGTTGGCTATGCATAATAAGGAGGTCAAGCGAAAGGGAATTATTCTTCATTCAATAAAGGATCATTTGATCACCCATATTGTAGAGAAGACGACAAGGAAGCAAATGTATGATGCTTTGGTTGGATTACACTAGATAAATGAGGTAAGCTAATTTTATTAATTTTTGACCACAAACTAGAGTTCAAGTGTCTCTAGTGAGATGCTATTGAGAAATAAGCCTTCAGCCATTTGCATGAGTATCACAAATACAATGGTGAGCTGACTTGCCAGGATCACATAGTTGAGAGATCAATTGGTTGCCATAAAAACTGTTATCACTCAAAGTGTAGCTGTCGCTAAAGGTATCCTATCCGAGATGGTAGACATGAGAATCTAACTAAGTGACACCACAAGGGTCTCGTCTACTACTGATATAGAGTAGTTGTCACACCAGATGGACTCTTGTCACTTTAGATCAAGCTACAAAGCAAGGTAAATGGGGGAGACCCTAGTTAGGCAATGAAGGCTAACGACCAAACAAGACAACAAGCCAAGTAAACCAAGATGAAACAGAGATGCCTTGAATGGTGGTGTTATCGCATATATTGTAGCTGGGCTACCTTTATGCAACAGATGGACGATTTCTCTATTTTCCAAGCCAGTTCTATTACATGGGGATATAACATGGATTGATTATTAGCATGAGCCATATTCATGAACTTTACTTCAGATGCAGAGCTGTCCCATGCCATGACTGAGATTTCTTAGTCCATTGAGATGACCATGGTGATAACATAGTCCATTCGAGTAGAGCAGTAGAGAGGGTACATACTCGACAGATTGGCACTTCAGGAAGAGACATATACATGGTTGAGCAGGTATACAGGTAGTATTTGGATTTATGTTGTCTCTATTGTTTATTTTAGTAGCTATGAATTGACATTGATTAACTTACTGTGGTACTATATTGGTTTGAATGACTTATATTATGATTGACTAGGTAGTCTTTTATGTAAGGCCTTTATGTATGCTCATCTTGAGCAAAGTTTTTCTATCATGCTGTTTTGGTACCATCTTTCGCTTTCTCCACCCATCTGTATCTTTCATCTTGACATCTACCCCAGACTTGAACTTTGACTTGTGAGATTGAAGACACCTTGTTTCTCCACTTTAATTTATGATGATAGACCCCATGTTGTTTTGTGTCTCGGCTTTGACTAGTTGTGTGACAAAACTTGTCGAAGCCATCATCCTTTTGGGCCAGGAGAACCCGCTATTGTTGGT
Source organism: Pseudotsuga menziesii (assembly GCA_001517045.1). Classification (NCBI taxonomy): domain Eukaryota; kingdom Viridiplantae; phylum Streptophyta; class Pinopsida; order Pinales; family Pinaceae; genus Pseudotsuga; species Pseudotsuga menziesii. Next base: position 314,642 of record LPNX010596927.1, read on the forward strand.
TCCTGAGTTAGGTGAGTTGGGTTTTGAAGCCTTGACCTCTCTTGTCGGTTGTCCCCGATGTTTGGTCCTGATTGTGGGTATTCCCTCTAGTTGCCTGAGTAGTTGTTAACTAAAACTTGAAGCAATATGCTATACCATCATTACATGCATTATGTGTTACATGCTTTATATTATGAAATGCAATCCCATGAATAAATTTGCAAATTGTGTTTTTAAACACATATGGAAAGGGCTATGAAATGAAATGTGAAAGGCCTAAACAACAGTGGCTAAATAAATGCTAAATCTAAATACTGTTGGCCATATTATTTTGAAATGTAATGATTATATCCTCATGGAGCCTACGGGTTGGGATGTGAGATGGAGTAAGGGACAACTAATTCTAAGTGTCCCCTAAGATCTCTTCACTACAGTCTCGTGTACTCAACGGAAGGGTACTAGAAAAGATCCGCACGGAGCTGATTTAAGCTTGGATGCGAGCTATAGACATTTGTTAAAGTTGAATGGACACTCTTCAAATCAACTTATCCAATTGTGAGACACTTCCATTCCTTGATGTTCTTTGTTTACCATGAATGCAAGTGGATTCCTGTTTCCCATTTCTAAAAGATCACTGTGTTAATGTCAACAGGTCTCCCCCTTTATCTTTAGCCTTTGTTTCACCACTTAACCCATCATCACCTAATTGTCTAAATTTGTAAGTGAGCATACTTAGGGGGCTTTATAAAGGAATTTAATGGTTACTTTGATTTAAGTTTGATGTTTATTTATGAAGATGTACCACTTTTATGCTATTAATGTTTTAAGTTTGGCTATTGTTATCCTCTAAGTTGCACTTAGGTGGATTTCCAGTGAGCAGTCAAAGACTCGAACAATTCAATTGTTCATCACATGTGTTTAGATGTCCATTCGACCAATCAGTGGCCCTTTTTTTAAAATATTTTTACATGTTCATATCCTACGGGGAAGTGTAATAAATGACTTAGCATGATGAAACTATGTAAAAGGTTTTGGTTTCCTAGGACTTAGTCATCAATACTTTACTCTATGGTATTTTTTGTTTGTTGAGAATTATATGTCGTATTTTAATGGCTTATAATTTTCGAGTATTTCACCTGCTCCTCCAAAGCTAGAGTAAGTGGCTTGGTGGGTAGGCCTTAGGGGGTTATTAAAACTTATTTGTCAATGTATATTACCACGCTACTCATTATTTTAGAGTCATATGAACATGTACTAAGTCCCCCCTAGTTGTTTTTATTATTTCGGAAAATTTTAATTTTCCCGTAAGAAGCATGTCTGTTTTAATTACAAATATTCACTAAGGCATAAAAGTGTGGTTAGGAGGAGGAATTAGGCATGGGGGTGCTCGTTTTCCAACTTAGAGCACCCTGTTAACCCCAAACCCACTTTCCCTAAGTTTTCGAGTTAATATTTATCTCCAAAATTAAATATTACTAAAAAATGGTAAAATAGATGAAAAAATGGATAAAGTGAAAAATTCGCCAACTCGTAAAATAAAAGTAACATGTTGAAAGTGAATTTTCTGAGTTGGCAAAGTAAAGTGGAAACATTCCTAAGGTTTCTAAAACACTCGGTAAGTAAAGGCAAGATGATTTTTCTTTTCCAAGTGGGGCGCATTTCCTCATAGGGAGCGCACAACTCTCAAGAAAAGATAACAATTTGTAAGATAAAGCAAAGTTGTTGAGTTAGGAATTGGAAGAAAGCTAATTTTCAGCCTTTTCCAATCTATTACAAGTCACGCCAACTATTGAACCAACTTAGCAAGTGCGCCCCTCCTCTTGGTCTCATTTTTCTATATAAGCAAGGCAATGCTCCACTGTTTAGGAGGAAATATTGAACCTCTGCTCTTGTAATTCTTCTTTGATTATTTGATTGTCTGTCAATGAAATATATTTGAAGGCTTTGGAGGCCAGATGTTGTGCAATTGTCCTATTGGATGTGCTTTTTTTAGATGTTTTGAGGTAATATCCGGCTAATCATATTTCATTTGTGGTAGTTGTGGATTAATCTAGCTTAGTAGGCCTTTGTGCCCATAGAGTAAGCATTCATAGTATTGATTTGCTTATTAATGTTTGATTATTTAGAGATATTGAAGTAGCAGGTGTATTCAGTTGTACTAATGCCCTTTTAATCTCTTTTAATTATACATTCTAGATTTGATCTTTCTATGCAAGTGTTTGTGACAACGCAGGATAGGAAACTGAAGGAGGAGGGTGAGCTCAACTGCGTCCTCATCCGCCTTCAGTATTGGTTTTGCTTTCGTTTAATCTTTGTTGTGTTGCAGGCATTCCTGGTCCTCCATTCTTTCAAGCAAGGGATTGGTTCTTGTTTCGTCTACCTTCTTAAAAATTATATTTTCTTGGTTATCGGTTCTTTTCTCTTTCAGATCTAATTCTCTTTTTTAAAGTTAAATTTATTTCAGATCTGATATACATCTTGGTTTTAAAGCATATTTTTGTAGATCTAGCATAGCTAGTTTTTTCTTTTAAAGTCATTTAAAAGTGAAATTTTAAGATTTGAAATAGAAGTTAGTTTTGTCGATTTTAATTGAATATTTAGCAAATATTAAAGTGCTTTAATTGGTTGCTCCAACCGGCAAGCCAAGATCCCAAGGAAAGCTTGCTTTCCTTGGTTCCTCTACTTGTTTTAATCATAGTTTAACGTGTCATTTTTTTGCTATTTTTAAGGGCTGTCCAAAGACACTTTAAAAGTGTTTTTTGGGCGTCTTTCATCACTAATAGCTCGCTGTTTTTGCAGCATTAATGAACAGATAGGGGGAAAATTTGGCAAAAATTTGAATTTTTCAGCCATCCGGAGCACCCCGAGTGCTTCTCCCTTTTCTAACAAATTGTAATGTTAGTGATCCTATTTTTCAAAGGATCACAAGCATTTCTGATCTTGTAATAATTAATAATAAAAAGAGCAAGTGGTCTACACAATGCCCACACTCCATCCCCCCTTGGGGGTTCACAATGTCTCTTTTCGTGGAGTGTTTTTTCTGTTTTTTCTTGTAGTTTTTAATAAACACAAGCACGCAATCATCTTATTAGGCTGTATACTTTTTTATAAGTGATTTTAGTTTAAAGTTGCTTTAATTTTTGTTTGTTTGTTTGTAAAGAACACTAACCCACTATAGTTTCTCATAGTATCGAAAGGGAAAATAAAATCATAGTCTAGTAATTAGCCTCACAAGTTTGATTATACTTACACAAGCACTCAATCTGTCCTAACGGGTTGTATCCCTTTGGCAAGTAGTTTAAGTTTGCATTTTACAATTTAAATTGGAACAAACATTTGCCTATTGCGTGTATGCTCTACCGCTTGTAGCCTTGTCTGAGACTTGGGGATATCAAAAGAGGGGGTAAGCTCAGTTAATTCTTCAACATTTAATTAAACAAGTCATTTTAATAAAATTAACAACCCACAACATTTCAAAAATTTGACGTAAAAACAAATTTGGTAAATAGTGGTCCAATTCTTTAGGGAAAGCGAGAACAATTAGAAAGTGACCGTGGGGTCTCGTTAGGCTACATCCACATTGGTGTAGTGTTGAACACACCCCCATGACTCCATCTAGCCCACATTTTTCTGTGCGGAGCCATTTTTTCCAAAATCCGGACATATACTCCGTACCATTCGATATACCTTTCCCTTTAGTTACTCATCATTTTAATAATTAAAACTGACCAAGTACACGACAAAACATTTTCCTATTTTCAGCAGCATTTATTATTTTGACTCCATGAAGGCACTGGTTTAATTCTTGCAAGTCTATTTGCTTTCAGTCATATTGTGATTATTTGTAATATTCGTATCTGGATATTCTCGAAAGCTATCTCAATTGAATAGTCCAATAGAAACTAGTTCCATGCTGGATAATTATATAAGAGTAAATATGAATATGAATGACGATGAAAGATTGCAAAGTGAGTGCCATATATATAATAATCATAAAGGCACTTTGGAGACCATCCATGAAAGGATGCGCCATTTTAGAATAGTTTACTAATAACTATTTATGTGTTATTAAGATTTAACATTTATATATTTATTTATATTACATTCATTCTTATATTTTGTTTATATTATATATAAAACATGTTTATTTATATTTATAACATTGCCTTCCTCTTCAAAGATGCTTTGTCCTCAAAGCATTATTGAAGAATCTTGCACGTCTTTACTTTTGGCCTTGGTGTATATTTTGTCATAAATGTGGCTACATGATGATATGAGCTGGTAAGTGCCGAGCACAACTTTCGAAATGAAAAAGGATTAGTCCATCCTAACTTGATTATTTTCGGAGTGTTGCACTTCCACCAGAGGGTGACGTCTTGGAGTTCATTTGCGGTAGTATACATATTTTCTGTCACTTGTCTTCGACTTTCACGATCTCTGCTTTTATGATGTGGATGGCGATAAGGTACTCGAGTCGCTTGTGGATTGTTTATAGGAACTTCAACCTTTTGTGCTTCTAGCGATTTATTGGTTGATAATAATTCCATTGAATGTGTATTTGTTTCTTGATCCTCAACTTGAATTTGTTTTCCTAAGAGTCTAGATGATTCCATCTAGATTTGCTGTAATTTATTCTCTAATAGATTATTAACATATTGAATATTCTTGAACTTTTCTTCTTGCGATTGTTCATTATCTTTTAGCTTCTTAATTTGTTCCTCTAGTTCTTGATTAAGATTTCTCAGGCAATGATTTTCTTCTTGCTTTTTGAATATTTTCCCTTCAACATCTTCATTAACTCTTTCTGACTTTCGATGCATTTTTATTTTTTATTTATTTTTGTAACTAGAATTTTTCTTATGGTTTCTCAGTCGAAATACTTCTTCAGTATTTCGTGATAACTTATTATTGATTTTCGTAATTTCCAACTTGTGCGCCTTTTTAGTGTCGTCATATTTCTGTTGGAGTTCTTTCATGTGTTGTTGATGTTGATATATCTCCGATTTTTGACTTTCTAACTTCCTCTAGACTTGCGCCAATTCATTATCTTTGTGCATGATGAGCTTTCTTATACATTTTATTTCTTCTTCTAAATCGTCATTGCTTCTATTGGGTGACTCTTTGTCATTCTTTGACTTTCTGATATTTTCTTCAAGGTTTTGATTGTGACTTTTTAAATGTGGCATTTCTTCGTCTTTATCTGATAATATTTTTTAAAATTTTTCATTAGCTCTTTCCAACCTTCGATTTTGATCTTTTAGGCAATAGATTTCCTTAGTTTGTTTTTTTATTGTCACTTGTTAATCTTTCAATTTGAGCGGTTAAGCGACTATTCTCCTGTTTGGTTAATTCCTTAAGAGTATTCTGCTTCTTAACCTCGAATTGTAGATGATTATTGGTCATTTCATAATGTTCTAGTTCGACCAATACTGCTCGTAATTGCGACTGCAATTCTGATTTTGCAATCGCCATAATTCATGACTTTTGGTCTTCTTTTCTTCGATAATAATTGTCACAATTGCAAGGATACAATGTAGTCTTTATATCTTCTTTTGACCCTTTGACTTCTTTTCTTCTTAAAACTTCTTTATGGATTGTGTGTAGATTGGGTGGTTGGGAGGAATGATTATTACCCTTCCCACCCGTGTTCAAATATCGCTTTATACCTATGAAATCGGATTCGTGTAAAAGGGCCTGCGTGTCCCGTGTCCGCGTGTCGGACACGGACACGCTGACAAAACGTGTCCGACACGTCTTTGCAGCGTGTCCTGTTTTCGGACATGCATGTCCGAGCGTGTTTTGTTATCGGACACTCGTGTCCGAGGATTGTCAGTGCGTGTCCGAAAAACAAGACACTTTTTCCACTAAAAAAACGCCCAGAATTGCTTTAAATAAAAAATTTCACTTTCTTTTTATTATTTGCAAGTGTGGAGAGGGTTGTAAAGTGTGTTTGGTGTGCAGGTGAAGAAGATTTGAAGGATTTAAATGTGTAATTACTAATGTTAAATGTGCATTGATTTTGATTTCTATGAAGGATTTAAATGTGTAATTACTAATGTTAAATGTGCATTGATTTTGATTTCTATTGAATATTTGTAAAAATTTGGATCTATATGTCTATATTTTTAATATATATAATATTTCAATATATATATATAACGTGTCCTACGTGTCCTAATTCCGGGGGTCACCGTGCCCGTGTCGGACACTCGAATCCCCGTGTCCTTCGTGTCCCGTGTCCCCGTGTCAGGTGACTTAGCTTTATACCCTTCTCTTTTATATAAAGAACCCCTTTTTATCTCACTCTTTTAACTAAATAACACCTTCTCTTATAAAGTAGTAAACATCTTATTAAAATTACTCTTCTCTTATAATATATGTATAATCACTCTCTTTAATTACAAACTCACTTTTATATCCTTTTTTTAATCATTTGTATATTTACTTCTCCTTATTTATGTTACTTCAGTGTAATATGGTGGGTTAAACCATGTGGTTTTAAGAAAACCATGTGTTGGTTTCTTTTCTATTTTTCTTTTTTTACTTTCTTTCTCTCTTTTATTTTTATTTTTTGAGTACGGTCAAAGGCCTATATAATTCAGAAACTCAGATTTTCTTTCTATTTCTCTTTTATTGTCTTACCTCTTCTCTTTTTCTTTCTTGGTCAAAGACCACAATTTCAGGAAAACCCTAGGATAATGGTTAAAAACCAAATTACACAGTGTAGATAATGGCCAAGGGCTGGATGGCTTTGATACCAATGTAATGTTTGTATCCGAATATTCTCGAAAGTTATCTCAATTGAATAGTCCAATAGAAAATAGTTCCATGCTTGATAATTATATAAGAGTAATATGAATATGAATGATGATGAAAGATTACAAAGTGAGTGCCATATATATAATAATCGTAAAGACACTTTGGAGACCATCCATGAAAGGATGTGTCATTTTAGAATAGTTTACTAATAGCTATTTATATGTTAACATTTAAGTTTTTAACATTTATATATTTTATTTATATTATATATAATTAATGTTTATTTATATTTATAACATTATTGATATATCTTGTTATGCTTTTGAATTAAGCTCTTTAATTTTGCAAATTGTCTTGTCAACAACTTACTCATTGAAACTCCTAAAACAACCCCATCCAACACTTAACACACTTAAGAGCCTTAGAAACTCTTTTTGTAGGGACCACCCCCCTTGGCTTCGTTAGGAGTTGAGCCTAAACGGAGGAGTCAAGATCAGGTGACAGTACCTAACTTGAGACTTGCCCCTAAGGACACACGTAGTGGCTTGAAGATTTCTGTTGCGTTCCCCCCCCCGGGTGTGTAAGAGGCGACAACAACTACTAACACAATCATGTGAGCTTCATTCATTCATGATGTACTTAGGATAATCCAGATTATTGCTCGACTTTCATTTTGGGTATTTTGACCCGGTCAACCTAGTTGACCAAGTCAAACACGGTTCCCAAGCCAATGAATACAAAAATCAAGATTTGGTTATTTTTGATCCAGACATGCCCAACATACATACTGCAGTCTCGGTTTTCAGGATTTGGCCATGAGTATCAGTGATTATTATAACTTTATTATTGTTCTGGTTAGATTTTATTATGAAATGGTGTTGATGATGGCACTCCCTTGGCGATATAAAGGATTAACGGGTATGAGTAGTCACTGGTACCATTCTACTATGTTTTCGGATCCATTTTTGTAGTCAGTTTGTCACAGGATGCGACAAACAAAGAGTTATGGGCATTTTATTATTTCCGGAGGATGTATCGGCATCAAAATGGACTACGAAATTACTTAAGGAAATCAATTTGGCTAGGATGGTCAAGGAAATGGATTGGGATTGATTTATGATGATATGTGATGGCTCCTCAGATCATTTTGCTCGAGTTTCACTCAGCATGGGGGCCCAAATCACTGATTTAGTAACTAGGAAAAATCACTAGGGCATATTGGACTTAGAATTTCAATTTTTTGCGATTTGGGTATTTGTTGCCATCATCCAAAAACTTTAGATATTCCAAAGCGTCACCATTATACTCCATTTTCCCTTCTGGATTAGGCACTAGCCTCTTAGGCGATTCGCCCACCTTGGTTTGATAGCGATTTTTCGAGTTTTTGTGTTCCGATTTTGCTTGGGTCTTGGACATTGTCAAATATTTTGTGCAAGCAATTAATCAAAGTGTGTTAGAAAGCCATAAGTTCACATTTCAAACCCTACCTTGGGCATCTCTTTGATTTTCCATTTCAATCCCCCTAGGGTAATAGGTTTGATCACTTACACTAACACATAAATCTTGGATCTTTCAATTAAATCTAGAAGTCATTAAAATAAACAAACTGGGTGACTTGATCAATATCTACAACTTTTTCACTCAAGCATTTCCCTTTTTCGGAAAGCCTTTGACTCTGTCTCGAGGGAAGACTTACTACAGAGACTTAGAGATATTGGCATCTTGACGACCCTACTGACAACTGTTATGTGCCTATATGAGTCTGTCCTTGGTTGTCTTCGCACAACTCACAGAATGTTTGAGTTCATCATAAGTACTATAGGGGTTAAACAGGGTTTCTCGCTGTCTTCCACCTTGTTTGGGATTTATATTGATGAGTTGGAAGCCTTTCTTCACGAGAATATCCAAGACACGGATGGCTGCTTTCTTCCATAGGTGATGATAGCTATCTTACTATTTGCTGATGATATAACACTCCTCTTGTCCTCCCCAGAAGGATTACAGAGGCAGCTAGATGCCTTAGCTCTATTTTGTGACCTCCGGCAGTTGATGGTGAATTTGAGTAAAACCAAGCTTATGATCTTCAATGGGATGAAGAAAAACCCGGACCTTCACTTCCTATTCAAAGGGGAGGAGGTTGAGATCATCGACACCTATACTTACTTCGGGGTGCAGTTCTCAAGTCCACGCTTCAGTTTGCAACCAACTCTTCAACCTCAAATCAACAAGGGGTATGGTTCCTTAGCCCTGCTTGAGAGACAATGTTTTCGTCATCACTTCTAGGACACCTCGTCTAAGATGAGCCTCATGGATACCTTGATCCGTCCAACGGTCCTATACGGGTCATAGATTTGAGGACCATCTTTACTTGAATCAGTTTGGGCCTCATATAAGGGAGTCTAGACCCATCTTCTTCGACACATCATCAGATGCAAGAAGACTGTACCGTAGCACATCATCTTGGCCGAGTTTGGGGCCCAACCCTTCCGCCTTGAGACGACCTTCAGACTAGTTTCCTTTTTGCATCGTGTTCGGGAATTTGCAGACTCATTAAAGTGTTAAAGGGTCGGGACAGGTATCCGTATTTGGCATACTGCTCTTTTGAGGCTATTGCCTGTGCTACCCACTCAGGCAGAGCCAAATGTTGGTTCACAGGGGTTTTTGACCTTCTCGAATCGGTAGAGATTCAGATGGATCGTCTTCCTTCGTGTCGGTATTCTCTAGATGCTCCCGACCACCTTCTGCCTACCTGACATGAACTAAACAAGATTATCAGAGAGGATATTTACAGACAATTTATCCAGGTTACCTGGGTCAATCCTTCGGGAGGGTTGCGCCCAAAGATGGCCTTTTATGCTGAGCACTTCCTGGAAATAAGAGACGGGCTTATTCTCCGACCCCAATACACGTTTCGTCACTAGATGCATGCTCTTTGTATCCCTCTCGGGCAGTTCAGAGTAGGATCCCATAGACTTCGGGTAGAGTCGGACCACTAGATTGATAGACCAGACAGGATCTGCTAAGTATGTCATCGACAGATGGAAACCGAGATGCACTTTATTTTCAGATGCCCCATATATTACGAGATCAGAGGACGATTCCATTGTTTGTTCAGAGGTTCTCAGACCCTCGTCGACTTTTTCAGGTACCTTGACCAGAAATGTTTAACACTATCTACAGGACGCTCTCATGTTTCGAGCACATACTCTTCAGCCTCCCACCAGACCTGGCAACGCACAGAAGATCACGATATTCTTCAGCGTGCTACCACCGGTTAGAGGCACCAAGAGACTGATCGACATGGATACTGAGCCAGCTTCCAGATTAATGAGGATCCGTGGTACCGCATCTCGACCCACGAGATCTCAGCAGCAGATCCATACCAGATCTCTCCCTGAGAGACGGACTAGGTCCTCCAGACCTCAACACCATACAAACTCTTTCGATGACAACTCAGTAGACAACCCGCATCCTCATCAGGCTAGCAGACTTTATTGAACTTCCCTCAGTTTTCTTCATTCAGCCTCGGATGTTAGGAGTACTAAACCTTGGTCCTATTCGCTCTAGGATCTTCTTCGCCAGAGCACCTCCGCCCCATGGCAGAGCTCTGGAGATGTGGTTGCGGCCGAAGCTCTCTCATCCTTCATCACAACTCACTTTGCTTACTATTACCTTCTGCACTGTATTTCTTTTCTCTTTCTAAACGGAGACTGTTTGGTCCTCTCGCTCTGTATGAATATCATCGTAACTTGCAGTCTCGTTGACCTACTTTGTGGTCATTAGTTGGACATAAATACAATTATCTTATCTTATCTTATCTTTTTAGTGACTTCATCTTCTGATCTAGGGTTTAGTGGCTACTCACCTTATGTATTCTTGGCTTATAGTTTGATTTGGTGATTTAGCTGTAGGTCTTTCCCTTTAGGATAGATTTAGGTCTCCCCCTTTGTCACTTGGGCTTTAGTGGCATAAAGCGAAGGGTTTCTCAAACCGGCGTGACAATCGATCCATTATCTGGGGGTTGAGACACTCGTAGATAACCTCTTTGGTTTCTCATCCCCTCAATTGTCCTGAATAGACCTTTGTGGGGCAACTACAAGTTGTGTGATAATAGGTGGAAACCCTAGATCTATGGAAAAACTATGGGATCAAGAAGGCTAAGCTTAGGTTGAAAAGGTTTAGCCAATGAATACTTATTACTATCCAACCATGAAAATATAATCCAATAGCAAAAGATAGAGTGAGAGATCTAGGGAGAGCAAGTGCCTTAGCAAAATACCCAAACCGAACCACCTATGGTTTAAGCAAGGAAAATGATGATGGCCACAAATGAGGGTTTGAATTAATGAAGACCCTTGAAATTGGTTACTTGATGCAAGATTGGACGGTTTGATAAGGTTCAAGCAACACCCAACTGACATATCTGGAAAAATGACTAATAACCCAAGGAGGGCGAATTGCCTAGAGAAGACCAGTGCTAGATCTATGGGTAAGTGGAGTTGGTTTCGGTTCAAATTTGGTCTCAATAGTTTTTTAGTAATTTAAACTTGGGTTTTGATTTATAAGCTCAAATAATCACTGGATCTATCATATCTATGAAACAAGGGTTTTAACTTCTAACTTTGAATGGTGACAAATGGAATAAATCCCGGATATGCAAAAATACAATGAAAAATACCTAAAATACTCGCGGTCGCTAAGTAAATTGATGATCTTCCCAATCCGAAGCAATTATGAGTGAGGTCCAAGCCTTTCTAATTAACATCGTTGTGCTCTTCAAGTGACCAATGCATCCCTCTCCTGCCAAGAAGATTTACAAGTGAGAATCGAATCATACGAAAGAGAAACTATAAGATATATAAGACAAATCGCGAAGCATCAAGATGATCCTAAGATACAATAGAGACACTCCTTGAATTTTAAGACGATTTGGAGGAGTGATATGGGGTTTCCCCACAATAGCGCCCTCATCAATTCGCTACCTACACAATCCACACGACCCCTGCAATATAGTTATGAAAATCACATAGATCCACAAGAATGTCGAAGAGAAAAGGCTTTCTAATCACATGCCAAAACATTCGATAAAGCTTCCAAGATTTTTCATAAATATTCGCTTTATTATGTCGGAAATCTAAGAGCCAAAAGTCCCTTACAAATGAGAGAGTTTCCAAATATATAGAACTGTCTAATCAAAATCCCTAGCTCCAAAATGATGGAGGGCTAGGATCAAAAGATAATACATCAAGATCAACGACTAACAAGTGCCAGATAGAAATATACATGGATCACTCAAAAAGGAGGGGATGCACTCCCTCAATGACGTCCTAGGGGGGGATGTAAGACAATACAAGTGACTAGGTACATCATAATAATATCATGGGGGGGATAGGAGGTATGAGATGTCTCCACTAGCAACCCATATACAACACCAAATCATAAGATATAACATAAAGTGACTAAAGTCACTAGGACGTGGCCCCCTCAATACAATAGAAGACACCCCCAAAAGACACGTAAGAGGACGTATGGACCGCATAAGTGATGAAGATCATACTGGAAGGTGTGGAATGCATCAATGATAAGCCTCGAACAAATTCATGCCATTTCCTTGCCCCAATAAGCCAAATCGATTTCCTTGGTAGCCATTCTTTAATTAATTTTATGCCTGAAATATCATCATGGAAAGATAAAATGCCTGTAACTCAATGTTGACCAGTCTGGGGCCCCAGCTAAGTCCAAAAATGAATCTGGGAATATATGAATATGGAAATAACGAGTGGTCACACCAATATGTCCCTTGTAGCGCCCTAGGAGAACAAAATACATCTATGTAAATAATAAGTATGCCATTTTTATATGGCACTCTGCATCTGGATGATGAATTGACTAATATATCAAATACCTGTGCCCGAAACTGAAAACTGAGTGTGCCAATGGACTCAAAATGTCTAAATCAAGTAGGAATGAGTACTCATACTCTATGTTTCCGTTAAGAAATGCATCAAAAGGTCCATCCATGCTTGGATAGTAATAAACAAATGGCCTGTAAATGCTGATAATAATAAAATAATGCAAACCATCACATGAAACCACCATCTGGAGCATGAAACCATCTAATGAACTATGAAAAGCCATGAATAAAGTATAAAGTGGCATTTTAACTTGCGGTCATGAGTATAAAACATGAATAATAAGTCTAGACCAAAGTAAACAGTCACTCCAAACAAGAATCTCTAGTGTACACTCATTTATAGACTTGACCATTTTGCTAGTTATGGGTGAAAGTGGGAGAAGCAAGGTTTGGCTAAGGGACTGACTTGACAACCTCAACATTGTGACCATCTCGGATGAAGGACAAAAGGAATGCACACTATACATATGCTGGAATAAATGAACACTAAGGGATGGTGGTGTCTCACAAATGGGTGGAATGATGAGAATGTTTCCACTAGACTCTAGACAAGCAACCTTTATTGCATTTATGCATGTAAAACTTTACACACTTCACGAATTTAGCATTTAAACTGTAACTGTTTGATTAACTAGCCATCCTCCAAGAGCATGAGCCCTAGATAGCCTCGTGGGCCTCAGATAATGACTCGATATGACCTCCATTGCCCGCCAACGTCCATAGGTGTGATGGAGTGACCAACCATATACCATGCACATGTATCATGTGCCTTGAGGATGAGAAAGAAGTACCTAATAAAGTTTTTTCAAGCGAGGCAACTCTTCTTATGTTTTCTCCATGAAATTTCCGCACCCCTGCGGGGGATTTTGTAATGATACGTCACCATGAAGGTCTAGTTTTTGTATAACTTAAGTTATCTAGGACTTTTTCATTAGGGAAGTCCTTTATAGAGTTTTTTTTCCCTTGGATAATTAAAATTCCTTTTTAGTGATTTAAATTATCTGATTTTTTCACTCAAAAATAGCTCCAAAGTGGTGAAATACATTTTACTGATCGACTCCACGAGGTGACTAAGGTCCGTGAATGTTCTATGTAACCATGCTAGACACTATCTAGAGTCTTGCGGAATTTCATTAAGTTTTACCTAGGATTTTTTAATTTTTGGTGATTAAAAATTGCCCCTCAGCATAAAGATGTTGTAATGAAAAGAGGGTTAAGTGGCACCTAATGTCCACGAGTAGGGGTATGGGTACTCAAAATTAATGGCATGAGTCCCCCTACACCCTTGGGCAAAGTTTGAAGTCATTCAGACAAGTCTTGCTAGGGTTTGGGACACATTTCTCTAAGTTAGTTAAAAAAATTAGGAAAATTGGCAAATAATTAGTAAGACAAATTTGGAAAAGTGCCTAAAGTCACTTAGAGAGTGGAAAAATTGTTTCCTTCAAGTTATGTTCCTAAGGTGACATTAGAGGCAACCCCCCCCTCCCCCCCATGCAAGTGTATCACAAGTTTGAAGTTGCCTCCCTAGGGGGGCGTCCTCCCTCTTCATGGAATTGGGATAATTAAAAAGAAGCCAAAGTAGGGGGTCCCACTTTGGTGGTCCCCCCCTTTGGGCCTAGAATGATTTCTCCCCATTTCTATTTGATTTCTCACCTTAGGAGGTGCCCCCAAGAGAAGTGTGTTGAAAAGTTACCTAGGAAATGTTTGTCCACCTAGACTTGCCTTGGGGTAGACAAGGACACTTAAGTTGTGACTCCTAGTCAATTTGCATTTAATAAAGTGAGAAGTACTTTATGTTTTTAAAGTGACCTTATTAAAAACGCTAAGTCATGGTTTTCCTAAGTTCATATCTAAATAAAGTTAAGTGAGTGATTATTTTAAAAGGGGTTGTTCTAACTTTATTGAATGACACGAGGTGCACTAAATGTCATTTAATTAATAATTAATGGAGCATTTAATGTGAACCCTTCATCTAATCTAATCTTGACCATTAGATTGAAAGAGGAAGTTACCATGAACAAAAAGGGTTGGGACAAGGCATTCATTTTTTTGTTTTGATCATTTCCAAAAGAGATTTTTTGGAGAGAGAAGAAGAAGAGAAAGAGAGAGGGTTTGAAGAGATTTCAAAACCAGGAGAGAGAAATTAATTTCTAGCACAGAAATCAAGGAGCAACACAGAAATCGAGAAAGGGCATAGATTTCGAGGAGGGCACTGAAATCGAGAAAGGGCATAGATTTCGAGGCTGTCATTTCTGCATAGAAATCAAGGTGACCGTATTGTATGGTCTACACAAAAGTCGAGGAAATCCGTACTGTACGGATTCGGCATAGATTTCGAGGTAAAGTACATAAATCCGTATTGTATGGATTCTGCACGAATTTCGAGGTGAAAAGTACAGAATTAATTGCTGCTTGTACAACAGTTGATTGGCACAAATTTCGAGGCGGTGTTTGGCACGAATTTCGAGGAAGGAAAATCAGCAGTAAAGGTTCAAATTTTGAGGCAAAAAATTGATAAGTATTGTTGATTGAGTTTCTGTATTTTTACTGAAGAAATAATAAATCCCTCTTAGAAACAGGTTTTTCCTCAGGGGTTTTGTCCTAGACCATTGGTAAAAACCAATTGTCATTTTCATGTGTGTTTGGTTGTCTGAAAATTTCTGAGTTTGAAATTTTGGTAGAAAATAATTTTTTTTTGAATTATTTAATTTTGGGAAAAGAACTTCATGTGTTTCAGTTTCAGTCAAATTTTGTTTAAAATTTGTGCATAGAGGGCTTGGGCATTAAACTATGCAGAGAAGTCAAAAGGCTTGAAACCAGGTTGGGGTTCTTGAAAAACTTTCAAGGTGCACCCCCCTCTTTGGTCTCCCACTCTCTCATTTTGACAAGTGGATTGCATGCACTTGGGCTCTCTCCTCACTCATTTCCTATTTAAGGAGGATTCCCCTCCCCATTTGGGTTACACAATCTTGGAGGCTCTTGCTCACTCTCTTCTTGCTCTCATTCTCTCCCATTTTTGGGCCATTGTAATTTTCAGCAATTTGGCTTTAGTTAATTGAAATCTTTGGAGGAATCTTGTGTCCCTTTGTGTTCTTCGATGATTTGCTTCTGTAATGTCCCCCTCTAATTAAGCACCCAAAATACTTGCTAACCTACTTAATTCCCATAAGTTCGAGTGGGTACTGCATAAGAGGGAATTGATTGAGGGCATTTGATACCTAGAGCAGACCAGGACATTCATTTAGTGTTAAAGTCATTAGTCGGATTAAAGAAGCCTTATTTCTTTAGGCTTAAAAGTCAACAACAAATTAGAATTGCATGCATGTAAAAGTGAAGCATAAATCCTAAAAGTGACATGCAAACCCTAAAAGCACATGAGACTCTATTTAAGATGGTTGTTGGACTAAAGAGGATATCTATTATTGTTATTGTTGATTTGGAGCTTTTGAACAACAATACAATGTCCAGCCGCGATAGTTGGGTTTGAAGACGACGTCTTCAGTTAACGAGGGTTTGACAGTGAAATATCTGCCCTAGTCTCTTCAGGATAGAACATCCAGGTTTATCAACGACTATCATCTTATACAATCGGTGTTCAGTGATCCAACACACTCAGAAGGATTATTTGCAGGTTCACGTTTTGCAGCTGGAAATAGCTGGGAAACCTTAGAAGGATTTGCTGGGACTCCAAAAGCTAGTCTTTCCTCTGCATGTCAGTTTCCTCTTTCTCGGCAGAGTCATTCCACGTCATAGAGTGACTATTAGCTACCGGTTTGTCTATCTAGGGCAGTTATCAACACTTCAGTGGAGGAAGGGGCGTGAGCACTAGAGAGGCAAAATAATTCGCTAGGGCACTTAGAGGAGGCCAAATCTCTGCATGCGGCAGTCCATCTCTTCGACAGGTGAAGACCAACAAGCCTGCAAAGTTTCGGCAGCAACTGACCATCCCTTCTCCAAAAACGTCACCTTTAGTCTGAGGAGAGCACACATGTGCAGCTGGGCGTCAACCCCTGAGGAGGAGCAATATTATCCCGCCTTCGTGCATGCAACAAATTTCTGGAGGACTCACAGCGTTTATTAGTGGTAAGTGTTTACCTTCTTGCAAAACTTTGCCTTAGATTCAACTATAATTTAGGGCCATTTGCCCGGTACCTTGCATGCAACTTTAATTTCAGTATTATTGTAAATCCTGAGGCTACAAGCAAGCCCTAGAATAGAAAATAGTAGAATATCGGTATCTGGGATATTACAGTGGTATCAGAGCATGTTCCTTGCCAGTTGTGGGCTTGAACATGAGAAGTAAATGAATACAGAAGAAGACACTTTTGTAACCTATATGAGAAGGAAGGGTAGGTACACGGAGGAATTTGAGGATATCCAGCTAGAAGATACCAACTCAGACATGGACCCAACAGGTATACACTCTGACAGAGGGAAAGGAACAAGAGATGACGAAGACAAGATGGAGTTTCGTAGCTTGGTAAACGCATTGCATGATCTAGCCAAAGGGCAAAAGGAAGTCTTGCATGCAATAAACAGGTTGGCGACGAAACCAGAACCAGGGCATAGCAGCGTACCTCTTTCACCAGTAGATAGAGGGTCTATAAGTAGTAGTGGGAAACATGCATACACCAATATGCAAAACACACCCCACATATATAACAGACCTTCGAGCAGGCCTACTATGCCTCACTTCTTAGCAGATGCCGTAGCAGGACCAGTGATGCCAATAGAACCTAGTGAACCATTTGGAGCCTATTTACAGGAATACAGGGATGGAGTTTCGTAGCTTGGTGAACGCATTGCATGATCTAGCCAAAGGGCAAAAGGAAGTCTTGCATGCAATAAACAGGTTGGCGACAGAACCAGAACCAGGGCATAGCAGTGTACCTCTCTCACCAGTAGATTGAGGGTCTACAAGCAGTAGTGGGAAGCATGCATACACCAATATGCAAAACACACCCCACACATATAATAGACCTTCGAGCAAGCCTACTATGCCTCACTTCCTAGCAGATTCCGTAGCAAGACCAGTCATGCCAGTAGAACCTAGTGAACCATTTGGAGCCTATTTACAGGAATACAGGGATTTGGGGGATGAGTTTCATGCAGCCATGTCTTTCTCAGACTTCTGCAACATGAAGAGTAGGAATCGATCCATTTGGAGCCTATTTACAGGAATACAGGGATTTGGGGGATGAGTTTCATGCAGCCATGTCTTTCTCAGACTTCTGCAACATGAAGAGTAGGAATCGACCCAGTAATTTCAATAGAGGGTTTAATCAGAACTATGAGTTGCAGAAAAGCTTGGGTAGATTGACCATCCCAAACTTTGATGGGGCTCGCGGAGGTTCAACGAGAACATGGGTTCGAAAGTTGGATACTTATTTCTAACTCAACCTCATGACAGAGACAAATGCCATTAAATTGGCTACATTACACCTAGACAGAGAAGCTCATGAATGGCGGTACCACAGACTAGTGACATTGGGTCACAACACCATTAGTTTCTACAGTGAGTTTACATAGAAGTTCATGGAGCGGTTTGACAGGAAGGACTTTGAGATACACTTTAGAGAGTTGGCTCAACTCAAGCTGACAGGTAGTGCCGAGGTCTTCATCTCTGAGTTCCAAAGGGTAGCTTTTATGGTAACAAATGTGTCGGAGAACAGGCTGATTATGTTGTTTACTGAGGCCTTGGCAAAACCACTACGAGGGTGGGTGAAAGCCTACAAACCCTCCACTACAGGATGTAATCAATAACGCCGGGGATCTCCAAGACTCGGTTTCGAAGAACAGGTTTCCACTCAAGACCAACTTTCCAGTTAGAGACAAAGATAGGAAACCTTTCTAGCAGGAAATACCGAAGAAAATTTGGTGACACAAGGAAAAGCTTGAGACGGAAGAAATTGTGTTTTACTTGTCAGGAACTGTGGGTTCCAGGACACAGGTGCTCAGGAATGGCCAAAGCCCACTACATAGAGGTATATTCAGACAATGAAGGGGAGGACTACGAGCAGGAAACAACAGAGGAATTGCGGGCAACAGAGGAGGAGTCACTCCAAGGGGATACACAAGAGGGAGTTATTGCGACATTATCCGGGGTACCTAGGTTTCATACTCTCAGGGTCAGAGGAGTAGTACACGGCCACAAAGTAGGAGTATTGATTGATGGGGGAACAACCCACAATTTCATTGATGCAGCATGGGTGGCTAAGAGGGTTATTTCGACAAAGAAGTTTGAGGGATTTACTGTAGCAGTAGCAGGAAACAATAGCATGGAGTGCAACTATTGGATTCCTAAACTGAATGTCACTTAAGGCAACTACCATATGACAGACTCATTTTACGTAGTGAATGTAGCCGATACAAATGTAGTTTTAGGCGTCCAATGGCTTTATTCAATAGGAAAATATACTACAGATTACTGGGCAATGGAAATGGAATTCCAGGGACCGGATGGGAAACAGGTAGTTTTGAGGGGCATGGACACTTATCTCTCAAAACCAGTCTCTTCACAGAGAATGGAGGCTGTGCTCAGGCAGGGTGACATAGAATGGTCAACAGAGTGCTTGGTCACCTTTAGGAAACCTCCAGAGAACAACACCTAACACCCAACGGATATTCAAGCATTATTGCAGAAGCACGAGAAGGTATTCCGAGATCTTCCAACAGGTAGACGACCAGACAGGGGATTTGAGCATATCATTGAGTTGGAGGAGGGAACTCAAGCAGTCATCACCACTCCATACAGGCATCCCGAAAGATACAGGGATGAGATCGAGAAGACAACCAAGGAATTACTAGAACTATGATATATTTGGCCGAGTTCTAGTCCCTTTGCATCATCAATGGTCTTAGTTAAAAGGAAGGATGGCACATTGCGAATGTGTATTGATTACAGAGCCCTCAACAAGAAGACCATCAAAAACAGGTATCCCATCCCCAGGATTGATGAACTAATGGACGAGTTACGAGGTGTGAAATACTTTTCAAAAATCGATCTCCAATCAGGGTACCATCAGATCCGAGTAAGGGATCAAGACATTCCCAAGATAGCTTTTCGTTGCCACTATGGACACTGAGTTCTTGGTCATGCCTTTTGGACTCACCAATGCCCCAACCACCTTCCAGTCGTGCATGAACCACACTTTCAGGGCTCAGTTACGAAAGTATTTGGTAGTGTTCTTTGATGATATTTTAATTTACAACAAAACTTGGGAAGAACATCTGAACACTTAGATGAGGTATTGAGAATTCTGGAAGAGCACTCGCTTTACACGAAGATGTCTAAGTGTGAATTCAGCATGAAAGAGATGCTGTATCTAGGACACATAATCCGTGTAGAAGGGGTACAAGTTCATATGGAGAAGATTAGAGCTATCCGGGATCTGCCAACGCTGAAGACAGTTACTGAACTGAAGGGTTTCTTAGGCCTTTGCACCTACTACAGGAGGTACGTTAAGGGATTCTCTCAATTTGCCGCACCACTCACCGACCTCACCAAGAAAGGGGCATGCACTAGAATTGGCACAACGTACCTTTGAGGAAATGAAAACCATCATGAGTTCTTGCCCAGTTTTGGCCCTACAAGATTTATCACAATCATTCATAGTGGAATGTGATGCTTCAGGAGAAGGGATAGGAGCCGTACTGATGCAAAACCATCACCCGATTGCATTTGAAAACCGAATAGTGAAGGACTATGAGCGCCACTACTCCATATATAACAAAGAGATGTTAGCCATCTTACATGTCCTTACTAAATTCAGGCAGTACTTGGTGGGAAGCAAATTCAAAATCAAGACAGATCATAACAACCTCAAGTACTTCTTGGAGCAGGAGTTAAATGAGCTCCAACAGAAATGGGTCAGCAAGGTGCTTGCTTTTGATTTCGAGATAGAGTATCTGAAGGGTAAGAACAATGTAGTAGCTGATGGCTTATCCAGACGACCAACTTCATTATCTCTCATGAGTATATCCACAGATTGGAGGTCTCTTCTCTTAGTAGAGTACTCCAAAAACAAATTTGCTTGTGAGTTATTGGATGGACAGATCCAGGGTGACAGGTACAGAATTATTGATGACATCATCTATTACAAGGGCAGGATATACCTCCTCCCAAAATTAGCTTTAAAAAGGAAGATCATACAGGCATCACACGACTCGCCGTTATCAGGGCATGAGGGTTTCTTGAATACCTACAGGCAGATCCGAGAGAGGTTCTCATGGAAGGGCCTCAAAGGGGAAGTAATGTATCATGTTCGGGAATGCGGCATCTGCCAGGAGAGCAAGATCGAACACACTGATTTGGCAGGGTTACTTCAACCATTACCAATACCGGAGTAGAAGTGGGAAAATATCTCAATGGACTTCATTACAGGGTTACCCAAGGTATAGGGACGAGACTGCTTATATGTAGTGGTAGATCGGTTGACCAAATTTGCTCACTTCTTTGCTATCTCTTCTGATTATTCAACAACACAGGTAGCCAAATTATTTTTCAGAGAGGTTTTCAAACTACATGGGCTACCCAAAACCATTGCCAGTGTTCGTGACAGTGAATTCACCAGTGCTTTCTAGTGGGAGCTATTCAGGTTGGTAGGGACCGATCTCGTTACAAGTACAAGTTATCATCCGCAAAGCGACGGGCAGAGGAGATTGTCAACAAATGGGTTGAAGGGTATCAGCGCAATTATGTAGCAGGGCAACAGAGGACATGGATTAAATGGCTACACTTAGGGTGACACCATATGTCTATTAGGATGACACCATTTAAAGCACTGTATGGCTATGAGGCACTGAACTTTGTGGATTTAGATTTTGGAGACAACAGAGCACCCAAGGCAAAAGATTGGGTACAGGACAGTCGGGATATTCCTAAGGTCATGAGGGAAAACTTATAGGCATCACAGAATTAGTAGAAGCTATACGCAGATAGACACAGGATTGAGAGGAGTTTTGAGGTAGGAGATGTGGTATATTTATGGCTACAACCCTACATGCAATCTTCCATCAAGAAAAAAGGAGTGGAAAAACTAAAACCTCGCTTCTATGGTCCTTATAAGGTAGTTCGGAAGGTTGGAGAGGTTGCTTATGAATTAGAACTCCCGAAGGAGAGCTAGATTCACAATGTGTTTCATGTGTCCAATCTCAAGAAAACATTAGGACAACACATTGCTCCATCCACCGAGTTGCCTCCCTTAGATGATGAAGGGCTGCTGGTACTGATTCCAGAGATAATCCTACAGGTGCGAGAAAGGAAGCTTCGAAACAGGGTGATTCGAGAGTATTTGGTAAAATGGAAAGAATTACCTATGAAGGATGCCACATGGGAGGGAGAGCAGGTATTGCAGCATCCTAGTTTGCAGTTGCTTGAGGACAAGCAATTTCAAGTGGGGAGGACTGTAATGTCCCCCTCTAATTAAGCACCCAAAACACCCGCTAACCTATTTAATTCCCATAGGTTCGAGCGGGTACTGCATAAGAGGGAATTGACCGAGGGCATTTGATACTTAGAGCAGATTAGGACATTCATTCAGTGTTAAAGTCATCAGTTGGATAAAAGAAGCCTTATTTCTTTAGGCTTAAAAGTCTACAGCAAATTAGAATTGCATGCATGCAAAAGTGAAGCATAAACCCTAAAAGTGACATGCAAACCCTAAAAGCACATGAGACTCTATTTAAGAGGGTTATTAGACTAAAGAGGATATTTATTATTGTTATTGTTGATTTGGAGCTTTTGAGCAGCAACACAGTGTGCAACTGCAACAGTTGGGGTTGAAGACGACATCTTCAGCTAACGAGGGTTCGATAGTGAAATATCTGCCCTAGTCTCTTCAAGATAAACCATCCATGTTTATCAACGACTATCATCTTATACAATCAGTGTTCAGTGATCCTGCACACTCAGAAGGTTTATTTGGAGGTTCACGTTTTGCAGCTGGAAATAGCTGGGAAACCTCAGAAGGATTTGTTGTGACTCCAAAACCCAGTTTTTCCTCCACATGTTAGTTTCCTCTTTCTCTGCAAACTCATTCCACAAGATAGAGTGACTATCAGCTACCGGTTTGCCTATCCAGGGCAGTTATCAGCACTTCAGTGGAGGAAGGGGCGTGAGCACCAGAGAGGCAAAAGAATTCGCTAGGGCACTTAGAGAAGGCCAAATCTCTGCATGCGACATTCCATCTCTTCGGCAGGGGAAGACCGACAAGCTTGCAAAGTTTCGGCAACAACTGACCATCCCTTCTCCAAAAATGTCACCTTCAGTCTAAGAAGAGCACACATGTGCAGCTGGGTGTCAACCCCTAAGGAGGAGCACTATCATCCCGCCTTCGTGCATGCAACAGATTTCTGGAGGACTCACAGCGTTTATCAGTGGTAAGTGTTTACCTTCTTCTTGCAAAACTTTGCCCTAGATTCAACTATAATTTAGGGTCATTTGCTCGGTACCTTGCATGCAAGTTTAATTTCAGTATTATTGTAAAACCTGAGGCTACAAGCAAGCCCTAGAATAGAAAATATTAGAATATCAGTATCTGGGATATTACAACTTCCATGCTCAAGTAGCAAACTTCTTTGCCTTGGTAAGGTTTATGGTAATTTCTTGCCATCGATTATGTGAGTTTCGTTTTTGTAGTAAAGAATTTCATACATTTTCTCGGTTGAAGTTTACGATTTCTTTGCTCTTTCTATGAACCTCACCCTCTTTTAGTTGTGTAGCGAAGATCTTACAAATTGTAGGTTATTTGGATTGAAAAGTGAGATTTCTCGGTTGGATGCTCCATATTTCAAATCTTTCTCGGTTGGATGCTCCATATTTCAAATCTTGAAGAGAAAAGGGCAAAATTTCTCCTTTTCACATATAAATTTCTGAATATTGTTTTTAGTTTCGTGAATGTTTTAAAGCTGATTTAGCCTCTCATATACACAATTTTATTTGAAGTTATTTACTTGCAATTTTGCAAAAACATTGTATATATTTTTCACTAACATTCAAACTTCCCCAAAGTGATTTTGGGCATATTCTATAATTTTCAATTTGCTGGTTTTTAGCAGGATGGTGATAAAACAAGGAGAAGCTATGCCAAATTTCAGCCGTAGAAGTGTGCAAAGGCCACTGTAAAGAAAGGGCTTTGAGGCCATCACCAAGAAGGGGTGAAAATACTCTTTTTCTACCTCTTTGTTCTCTTTCTTTTCGTTGAAATTTTAGCCATTGTAACAAGTCCAAGAGAGTCTCTTGGACTTGATTTTCTTTTGCATTTCAATTTGCATTTAATTTTTTTTGTTGCCATCCATTGCTTGCAATAGAAGTTGGGCTTGCCCACCTTTACATAAGTAATTGTTGATTGGCTTGGGGTTAGTTTAGTTTGTATTTCTTTTTCTTTTTTCTTTTTAAATTTTATTTTCGCACACCTTGCAAGTGGTTCGGCTTTGCCATCCTTGCAAAAGCGTGCTGGCTTGTATTGCATTTTCTTTTATTTTCATATTGCCCACACCTTGCATGTTAGTTGGCTTCGCCACCCTTGCAATATTGTGCTGGCTTGTATTGTTCATAGTTGTTAATTATTTGTTTTGTTTAGAGTGAAATAAACCTTGCCTCGCTTTGGCCCCGTATTCACTCCCCTTGCCAGTTCGTGCGATTCTGTGTGACAAGAAAGGGCGAGAGATTGGTTGACTAGAATAATAGGCATTTTAACCATTTATTGCAATATTGAGAAAATAAGGATTCATTGTGGAGCTAGAGGGGTAGAGGTTGTTGGGAGCCTCGTGGCACTTAGTGCCCACCTATTGAGCACCCTACTTGTCCTTGGGACTGACTTGTGGAGCTAGGGGGGAGCCTTGTGCTCTCTTGTCGAGCACCCAACAGTTTCTCTCAATTGAGGGATAAGGGTTAGAGGTAGACACACTAGTTAGCTTTACTTTTCTTCTACAAACATTAATCCCCTAAGTTGAAGAAAGACTGCAAAATAAACTAAAATCTATAGGACCACTTGCAAAACATCGCATCCTTTTATTCCATTTACTTTCATAGTCCTCTTTATTATTTAGTTCAATCTCATACAAGCATATTTCGTACATATTGGTTCATTTGCTTAAAGCATTTTACATGTGTTGAATGTGGTTATTTGACTATTGTGGTGAATGAATGGTTTTGTGTAATCTGTATATTTTGGCAAATTTCATTGTATATTTATAAAGTTTGTGACTCCATAACTCGAACTAAGTAGGCACTGGTTTAGTGATAGTTGATTATCTTTCTCTTACAATTGTATTTGGTTCATGTACAAAGAAGGATTGCTTGTCATTATATTATTGCACACTTGCATGGTTTTTTGCCGTTTAACTAGTGGAACATTAATAACTTACAACTCCTAATTAAACTTTACAAATAAACTTAGTAAGTAGGGACTACCTCCCTTGACCTTTTGGGAGTTGGGGTCTACATGGAGGAGTTAGGAATCGAGGTGACATTGGGTTCTAAACTCATAGTTGTCCTCAAGAGCACACAAAACAGTTGGGAGACTTATCTGTGGTGAGGTGTGTTTTAGGCGGCAACATCCTATAGGGGCAAACAACCTCACACCATACAAAGGATGAGTGCTCGTCTCTTGGTGTTATTATGTTATATAAACAAAAATGTTATATAAATTTTTTTTAATCACCAATAATTATTAATATTAATATTAATAATTAATATTTAGTAAAATTAGAAATAAACAAATAAATAATTATGAAAAGTCAGAAGACATGAGTTATATTGAAAATGTGCAAAATGACTTATAAAACCCACGACAATGTAATTGTAAAACATCTATTATTTATATCAACCAAATATTTATCAATTTTATTCCATTCATGGATTTCTTGGCGTATTTATGCTGGTTATTTCTTTAAGAAACAATTTTATTGTTTCATTTGGTATCAAAGCCAGTCTTATTCGGCCTTTGGCCATTTTTTCTGGACCTTGTCTGAATCGGCTGTTAGCCACACCCATTGTATCATAGTTTGTTTGTTGAAGGTATTAACTAAACTCACTGGCCCTTGGTCATTCACAGTGAAGAAAGAATGAAACTGCTGCGACGAAGATCTGAAGGAAGAAATAACCAGGAAAACAAAAAGAAAATTCTTGTTGAAGAAGAAACCATTCTGCTGCAAACAAAATCATTCCGCTACAAAATCAAAACCATTCCGTCTATCCAACCATTCTTCTAGCTCCACATCCCTGCGTGTTTTTTCTCGCTCCCATTCCTTTTGCCTACTCTAGTCCGACGCACTTTTCCTTCCATGCTCTTCCTCCAGGCCGCCCTTCCATTTCCCCTGCGCATTCCTTTTTTACAACAACACATCGTCTGCCCTTCACGCCACCCCCACGGGTTTCACGTCTGTCCTATCACTGCTCCCACGCTGCCTTAATTACATCTACGCTGTAATGTCCTCTTCCTTTTAGGCCTGGAGGCCCAAAACCGCTAACCTATGTGATTCCTGTGGGTTCGAGCGGTTACTGATAGCTAGGGAATCAGATCAGGACTGATGCCATCCATAGAAGATCTAGGGCATCCTCACTTGGTCAAGAAGGGCCACCTGGGCCAAAGGCCACCTTCATGCATGCCATCCGAAGCATTATTTAATGATGCATGCACTTTTTAGGTCTCCATCCGTATGCATGCAAGTCAACGGCAAATTAGAAGATAAAGTGACCTAATTAGGTCAAAGATTAGGTTTTGCGCAGTTGAACTTTATAAATAGAGGATAAAGCAAGAGGAGACCTCACTTATGATGATTATTATTTTGGGAAGCTCTTGGATAGCAGCACAGCAGTTGGGGTTGGAGACGGAGTCTTCAGCTAACAGGATTTCGGCAGTGAAACATTTGTCCTAGTCTTATTCCGGGTAAGCCATACTGGTTCACCAT
This sequence comes from Pseudotsuga menziesii, assembly GCA_001517045.1. Classification (NCBI taxonomy): domain Eukaryota; kingdom Viridiplantae; phylum Streptophyta; class Pinopsida; order Pinales; family Pinaceae; genus Pseudotsuga; species Pseudotsuga menziesii. Next base: position 341,208 of record LPNX010596927.1, read on the forward strand.
TTGTTCTTCATTCATTCATAAGTTATAGAGCACAGGGTATAGATTGTTGCAAGGGCACGGTGCAGCCGTAAGGGGGTTTTCAGCCAGAAAGCCCTAATCAGCTGTGGGGCCTCCAGATCTCAATTTCCTTCTGAAACTCAGGCCCCAGTCTTATCATCAGCTACATACTCCGGTACTCTGTGATTATCAGCTCCATCTGAGCTCATCCGAAACCGTTATCAGCATTTCCGGACTCCCAGGGGCGTGAGCAGCTGCCTCACTGAACCTAGACGCTATCCTGCTTAGAGGTGTCAGAACTTCAACATACTCCAGCCAATCTCTCCGGCACAACAAGGCTATCAGCCCTGCAAAACGACGGATCCATCGTACACCTCCTTCCTTGAGGGCGTCACCTTTTTCTCTGATTGGGCGTCTTGCTGCTGGGGCATTCACCGGAGGCAGGAGAGATCAGTTCCTCTCCGATCCAGTTCTCAGTACTTGCAGACTGTATCTGAAGTAGTCCAGCCAGTTATCAGTGGTAAGTGTGCATTCTATCTCACAAACCCTAACCCTAATTTTTCCTATAAAATAGGGATTTTTGCATGGCAGTTTACATGCCCAGTTGTATCCGCATAATTGTTTAGAAATAGAAAATATCGGGATTTGGGATATTACAGTGGTATCAGAGCTATTTTCTTGGCCAGCTGTGGCCATAAGAGATGAAAAGTAGATGAATACAGAAGGAGATCCTTTTGTAACCTATAGGAGGAGGAAGAGTAGATACACAGAAGAATTTGAAGATATCCAGCTAGAGGATACCAATTCCGACATGGAACAGACAGGTATTCATTCGGATAGGGGAAAAGGAACTGAAGAAGAGGAGGATCGGATGGAGTTTCACAGCTTGGTCTCTGCATTGCAAGACTTAGCCAAAGGACAAAAAGAAGTCCTCAATGCAATCAACAGACTGTCAGCGAAACCGGAACCAGGTATCAGCAGTACACCCCCCTCACCGGTAGAGCAGGGATCTTCCAGCGGCAGTGGAAAGATGGCGTACACCAACATCCAGAACACTCCCCACATATACAGCAAACCTACTATCAGGCCTACCATGCCTCACTTCTTGGCAGAAACAGTAGGGGGCCCGGTCATGCAGGTAGAGCCCAGCGAGCCTTTTGGGGCTTATTTGCAGGAGTACAGGGACTTAGGGGATGAGTTTCATGCTGCTATGTCTTTCTCAGACTTCTGCAACATGAAGAGCAAGAACAGGCCCAGGAATTTCAACAAGGGTTTCAATCACAACTATGAGCTGCAGAAGACCTTGGGCAGGTTAACCATCCCAAACTTTGATGGGACTCGCGGAGGATCAGCGAGAACATGGGTCCAAAAGTTGGATACCTATTTCCAACTCAACCCCATGACAGAGACAGACGCCATTAAGTTGGCTACACTTCACTTGGACGGAGAAGCTCACGAATGGTGGTACCACGGACTGGTGACATTGGGTCACGACACCATACATTCTTACGGTGAGTTCACTCAGAAACTCGTGGAGAGGTTTGACAGGAAAGATCCAGAGATCCATTTCAAGGAGTTGGCTCAACTCAAGCAGACTGGTAGCGCAGAATCATTCTTTTCAGAGTTTCAGAGGCTAGCCGTTATGGTAACAGATGTGTCAGAGAGCAGATTGACTATGTTATTCATTGAGGCCCTCATAGAGCCACTACGGGGATGGGTGAAAGCCTACAAACCCCTCACTCTGCAGGATGCTATTAGCCGAGAAGGGGATCTTCAGGATTCAGTCCCTAAAAACAAATTCCCTCTGAAAACCAATTTTCCTGTTAGGGACAAGGACAAGAAACCTTTCCAGCAGGATGTGCCCAAGAAAACCTGGTTAGATGAGGACACCAGGAAAGATTTGAGAAGAAAGAGGTTGTGCTTCACCTGCCAGGAACCATGGGTACCAGGACACAGGTGCGTAGGGAAGGCGAAGGCACACTACATTGAGGTGTATTCAGACAGTGATGAAGACGACGATGAGCAGGAGGCCACAGAAGAGGAATCACACCAGGGGGATACACCGGAGGGAGTCATTGCTACATTGTCTGGGGTACCGAGATTCCATACTCTCAGGGTCAGGGGAGTAGTGCAGGGTCACAGAGTAGGAGTACTGATTGATGGGGGAGCCACCCACAATTTCATTGACTCCGCTTGGGTAGCCAAACGAGGTATTCAGACCGAGAAGTTCGAGGGATTCACTGTAGCAGTAGCGGGGAACTCCAGCATGGAGTGCAACTACTGGATCCCAAAACTGAATGTTGCCTTGGGTAACTATCATATGACGGACTCTTTCTATGTAGTGGATGTAGCAGATACTCATGTGGTATTGGGTGTTTAGTGGCTTTACTCTATAGGGAAATACACTAAAGACTACAGGGCAATGGAAATGGAGTTTCAGGGGCCAGATGGCAAACGGGTAGTTTTGAGGGGCATGAACACTTATCCCCCAAAACCGGTCTCGTCACAGAGAATGGAGGCAGTGCTTTGACAGGATGATATAGAATGGGCTGCAGAATGTTTTGTCACCTTCAGGAAACCCCCAGAGACCAGCTCACAACACCCCAGTGACATTCAGGCCTTGTTACAGAAACACGAAAAGGTTTTTCAGGACCTTCCATCAGGTAGACCACCAGACCGGGGCTTTGAACACATCATCGAGCTAGAGGAGGGAACACAAGCAGTCATCACCACTCCTTACAGGCATCCCAAGAGGTACAAAGATGAGATTTGGAAAACCATCAAAGAATTACTGGAGCTTGGTTATATACGACCCAGTTCTAGCCCCTTTGCATCTTCAGTAGTTTTGGTTAAGAAGAAGGATGGCACTCTGCGTATGTGCATCGATTATCGAGCACTTAACAAAAAGACCATCAAGAACAGGTATCCCATTCCCAGGATTGACGAACTCATGGATGAACTTCGAGGAGCTCAATACTTGTCCAAGATCGATCTTCGCTCAGGATACCATCAGATCAGGGTAAGGGACCAGGACATTCCCAAAACAGCTTTTCGCTGTCACTATGGTCACTATGAGTTTTTGGTCATGGCCTTTGGGCTTACCAATGCTCCAGCTACCTTCCAGTCATGCATGAACCACACCTTCAGGGGACAGCTACGTCAGTTTTTGCTTGTATTCTTTGATGACATCTTGGTTTACAGGAAAACATGGGAAGACCACTTGAAACACCTGGACGAGACGTTGAGTATTTTAGAAGAACAGTCGCTTTACGCGAAAATGTCCAAGTGTGAGTTTGGCATGAAGGAAATGCTGTACTTAGGACATGTGATCAATGCAGAAGGAGTAGAGGTTGACATGGAGAAAATCCGAGCTATCAGAGATTGGCCCGCGCCAAAAACAGTTACAGAATTGAGAGGGTTCCTAGGTCTGTGCACTTATTACCGACGGTACGTTGAGGGATTCTCCCAGTTTGCAGCACCCCTCACAGATCTCACCAAGAAGGGGGCATTCACTTGGACAGACGTAGCGCAGAAAACTTTCGAGGAGATGAAGGTTA
>LPNX010596927.1:345420-361558 GCA_001517045.1 Pseudotsuga menziesii
CTTTTCACATGTCTATTAGGATGACTCCTTTTAAGGCATTATATGGTTATGAGGCTTTGGACTATGCAGATTTGGCATTTGGAGACAGTAGGGCTCCTAAGGCTAAGGATTGGATACAAGACAGTCAGGACATCCTGAAAGTATTGAAAGAGAATTTACGGACAACTTAGAATCAACAGAAGATGTATGCCGACAAACACAGGATTGAGCGGAGCTTTGAGGTAGGGGATTTAGTCTACTTAAGGCTCCAGCCTTACAGACAGTCTTCACTTAAAAAGAAAGGAGCAGAGAAATTAAAACCCCTCTTCTATGGACCATACAAAATAATTCGGAAGGTGGGAGAGGTGGCATATGAACTAGAGCTGCCCCCAGAAAGCAAAATCCACAATGTGTTCCATGTGTCTAGCCTGAAGAAGACCCTTGGGCAACACATTGCTCCATCTACCGAATTGCCCCCTTTAGATGATGAAGGACTGCTGATACTGATTCCTGAACGGATCATACAAACCAGAGAGAGGAAGCTCAGGAACAGAGTGATCAGGGAATATTTGGTTTAATGGAAAGAACTACCGCCAGAGGATGCCACTTGGGAAGGTGAACAGGTATTGCAGCATCCCAGTTTGAAGTTGCTTGAGGACAAGCAATCTCGAGCGGGGAGGACTGTAATGTCCTCTTCCTTTTAGGCCTGGAGGCCCAAAACTGCTAACCTATGTGATTCCTGTGGGTTCGAGCGGTTACTGATAGCTAGGGAATCAGATCAGGACTGATGCCATCCATAGAAGATCTAGGGCATCCTCACTTGGTCAAGAAGGGCCTCCTGGGCCAAAGGCCTCCTTCATGCATGCCATCCGAAGCATTATTTAATGATGCATGCACTTTTTAGGTCTCCATCCGCATGCATGCAAGTCAACGGCAAATTAGAAGATAAAGTGACCTAATTAGGTCAAAGATTAGGTTTTGCGCAGTTGAACTTTATAAATAGAGGATAAAGCAAGAGGAGACCTCACTTATGATGATTATTATTTTGGGAAGCTCTTGGATAGCAGCACAGCGTGCAGCACAACAGCTGGGGTTGGAGACGGAGTCTTCAGCTAACAGGATTTCGGCAGTGAAACATCTGTCCTAGTCTTATTCCGGGTAAGCCATACTGGTTCACCATTTGTTCTTCATTCATTCATCAGTTATAGAGCACAGGGTATAGATTGTTGCAGGGGTACGGTGCAGCCGTAAGGGGGGTTTTCAGCCAGAAAGCCCTAATCAGCTGTGGGGCCTCCAGATCTCAGTTTCCTTCCGAAATTGAGGCACCAGTCTTATCATCAGCTACATACTCCGGTACTCCGTGATTATCAGCTCCATCTGAGCTCATCCGAAACCGTTATCAGCATTTCCGGACTCCCAGGGGCGTGAGCAGCTGCCTCACTGAACCTAGACGCTATCCTGCTTAGAGGTGTCGGAACTTCAGCATACTCCAGCCAATCTCTCCGGCACAGCAAGGCTATCAGCCCTGCAAAACGGCGGATCCATCGGACACCTCCTTCCTTGAGGGCGTCACCTTTTTCTCTGATTGGGCGTCTTGTTGCTGGGGCATTCACCGGAGGCAGGAGAGATCAGTTCCTCTCCGATCCAGTTCTCAGTACTTGCAGACTTTATCTGAAGCAGTCCAGCCAGTTATCAGTGGTAAGTGTGCATTCTATCTCACAAACCCTAACCCTAATTTTTCCTATAAAATAGGGATTTTTGCATGGCAGTTTACATGCCCAGTTGTATCCGCATAATTGTTTAGAAATAGAAAATATCGGGATTTGGGAAGAAGAACAAAGTAGCACAAATCCAGAAGGAAGCATCTAGAGTTTCTGGAAAACAAATTCAAGTTGAGGAAGAAGAAATAAACACAAATTCAGTCTTTGTCATCGTTCAAAAGGAAGTTAATCCAGCAGAAAAACAAACAACAAAAACACCTTATCAACACCCCAATTATAAATGTCATTTTGTGTAATGTCCCCCCTCTAATTAAGCATACCAAACACCCGCTAACCTATTTAATTCCCTTAGGTTCGAGCAGGTACTGCATAAGAGGGAATTGATTGAATGGATTTGATACTTAGAGCACTACAGAACATTCCTTCTGCGTCAAATCATCAGTCGGGTGGAAGAAGCCTTGTTTCTTTAGGCTTAAAAGTCAACATTAAAATAGAATTTCATGCATGCAAAACTAAAGCGGAAACCCTAAAAGTGACATGCAAACCCTAAAAGTTTATGAGATTCTATTTAAGAGGGTAATGAGACCAAAGAAGGCTACTTATGATTATTATTGATTTTGGAGCTCTTGAGTAGCAGCACAACGGGCGGCCACAACAGTTGGGGTTGAAGACGACGTCTTCAGCTAACGGGGTTTCGGCAGTGAGATATCTACCCTAGTCTGATCCAAGGTAAACCATCCAGGTTCACCATCCGCTCTTCAACTTATTCATCCAATTGCAGTTATCCAATATCCATCAGAGATTGTTTGCAGGGACACGTGTGCAACCGTAGGGGGGTTTTCGCTGGAAAACCCCAAATCATTCGTTGGGTCCTCAGATCTCCGTTTATCTTCAGAATACTGGCACGATTCTCATCATCGATATCATCCTCCATTACCCGGTGATTATCAGATCATGTCTTGTTCATCCGAAGCAACTCTCAGCAATTTGGGAATTAGGGGGGCGTGAGCAGCTAAACCTCCAGTTCAATCCGCTAGCCTGCTTAGGGATCTCAGAACTTCTTCATGTGTCAGGCATCCTCTCTGACACGGGAAGACTACCACTCCTGCAAATTCTCAGCTGCAACAGACACCTCCTTCACTGAAAACGTCACCCTTAGTTGATTTTGGGTTCATGCTGATGGGGTATCCCCAGAGGCAAAGAGCACCAGTTCATCACCAAATCGGCTCTTGATGCATGCATATTCTCTCAGGAGCATTTCAGCTGGCTTATCAGTGGTAAGTGTTACATTCTATCTTGCAAACCTTAACCCTAAATTCAGCTATAATATAGGGCAATTTTGCATGGTAGTTTGCATGCCCGACTATTTCAGTAATTTTGCATAGAATTAGAAAATATCAGTATTCGGGATATTACATTTTGACTAATGACAAGGTGAAAATGAAGAACATACACACAAGAGTTATGTTGTCAGACAAGCAAGAACATCAAATCAACATACTAAGCAACAAACGAGAAGAACCACCCCACAAAGCCATCAAAGAGCCCCGATGAAGATAGATCTCAGATGGACCACATCAATGACGATGCGACATTTCTTCTTTGGAATTCGTAATTCATATCGTCTCATTTCATCAAGTGTCACAAATACTAAAAGAAAGAATCTAGAGATGATGGTTCAAGATAAAAATCAGACGTAAGCCTTGTCTTCTCTAACCTTTGAGAACAAAGCTTCTCTAAGGGGAAGGCAATGTTATATAAAAAAAATATAAATCAACATTAATTATTAATATTAATTAATATTAATAATTAAAAAATTAGTAAAATTAGAAATAAACAAATAAATAATTATGAAAAGTCAAAAGACATGACTTATATTGAAAGGGTGCAAAATGACTTATAAAACCCGCGACAATGTAATTGTAAAACATCTATTATTTTTATCAACCAAATATTTATCGATTTTATTCCATTCATGGATTTCTTGGCGTATTTACGCTGGTTATTCCTTACAATTTTATTGTTTCACTTGGCAACTGACTAGCTTTTAACTTTATTTGCAGTAGTGTTTAAGAACACTATTTTTGCTGACTTGGCATCCATTTAGATATAACATTTAAGTTTCGATGCTTTAGTGTCTAAGGACACTTTTGTTAGAACTACTAGTTTTCGAGGACTAGAAAAGAACAATCCCTGTGATAAGAATCACACAAAACCAACACCTAGACAGAAGGTAAACATGGAATCTATCCAACACAGGGGTATAGGCAGGGGAAATCCTCAATGTCACTAGTTAAGGTGTAAGTCAAGGTTAGAATCAAAGATGGAGGATAACGGATGGGTGAAGAAAGTGATAAGATGATGACATGACTAGCAAGCAGAATACTTATGGGAAATGACCAAATCCATACTATGAAAGGGCATGACCAATGAGTATACACAAGAACCTCTCAATTAGAACAACTGAATCGCTTCTACTCTAAACCAACAATAAGAGCAAAATAGATCATCGCAAATGTATAACCACCATATACCAGGTCAAGCTACTAAAATAAGTAAAGAAGCACAACAAATATCCAAGTGCACAAATCATACTGGGTCATGTACCTGAATCTGCTTCCTGTAACACCTGAGTGGCACTGGAACACTGCTATTGTATACACCATGGGCATTGTCATCATATATGCTCTGGATGATAAATAATGGCTAACTCAGTCAACAAATCTGGGGTCATGGGGCTTAGTCATGGCATGAAACTGAATATGTGTATGTTTTGGGTCCACTGAATGCATGAGTGATCAAGATTCAACATAAAAATGCTCATCAATTGCTGATCTCATGTATAGGATAGCAAAGGATTGGCCCAGGGATATGCTCAAAATTGCTCTGCAATCATGGTAGCCTCCAACTACTATGGATGTGACAACAAGAACAAAAGTGGAGGATAAGGAGTTGGTGCCCATTGCCTTGAATGTGTTTACTCCATCTTGAAAACCCCTTGTCCAAGGTGTTTATGCTCATGAGAAGTTACCTACTTATGATAAGCTTTAGGACGACTTTGTGTAGGAAGATATAAGGTTAGAATCTTTTTCAACAAAGCAAAAGGAATTAGAAGATCTAGATTTTTTCGGGAGGATAAGAAAGGGAAGCAAGAAAGGACACAAGAAGGGGAAGAAGGAAGAATCAAGCGAAGGTAAGAATGATTTGAGTAATATGAAATGTTTTAGGTGTCATCAGAAGGGACATTGTGATAACCAATGTTTAGAGAAGAAGAAAGGGAAGGTAGAGCAATAAAACAAGTTACATGGAGTGCAAGTATTCTAGCAGGAGTGGATGAATTATCATCCCAACTTGTGATCGCCTTCTCCATGGTCACTTGTTTAGATTCCAACTTTGCGTCAACTGTTGGACGGTATGCAAACAATGGGGCATCGATGCATATGACTTATGACAGGAAGCTCTCAAAGCGTTAAGGGGTGTGTGTGTGTGTGTGAAGGTAATGTACGTCTAAGTAAATATAGGCATGGAATATCACAAAGTCATATGGTAATATTGAAATGGTATTTGTCTTATGTAAATATATTGGAATATTATACATTTATATAGGTGTGAGAGGTTTAGCACACGTTTCTTGAAGTCTCATAATGATGTAAATGGAATCTTGAGGCGCTTTAAAGTATACAAGGAATATTTAGAGGTATCACTTAAATAGGACACGTTGTTACACGACTCATCAAGAATATTTGTGATCATTGTTACAAGTGTTAGTGAGATTTCATCTCAAGCTATTTTAGCAAATTGGTTGAAGAACCCTTTCACTTTTTGAGCCTATATATTTGTATTATTGCTTCATTTTAATACCAATCTTTATTGGGATTAAATATAATTTTTTTATATGAATCCATTCATTGATGTGTTTGAGTATGGCACCATGCTTTTGAGTTCTTGTGCAGATTGCATGCTGTCTTTGTTGTGTTAGTTGATCTCCATCATGTTATGAAATTGCTTGTAGATATTTCTTTTTTGGCATTTGTTTTGCCATTCAATTGCATGAACTTGTTTAAAGGCCTTAGTGGTTTAGTTACTCATTTCTTTTATTTAGCACCCAATTGGCTCTCATAGGGAGGTCAATTTATTGAGATTGAGTCTTCTCTTGTTTGCAATAGGCTTTAGGCTTAACCTTGTGATTCAGCACTTGGTCACCCCTCCTTTACACATATGCCTGTCACAACTTAGTGTCAATTAGGTATGTTCATTTTGGCCTTCACTAATATATTTATGAGCTAGATGATCTTATCTTGAAGTCTGCAAGCCTAGATGGTGGTTGTATGCTCTTGGCATTGTTATTGCTATTATGCTTTCTGCAGATTAAATTGTTTTGATGGCATGCACAATAGTAGCCTGTAGGTCTTTAGCAATGTCTTGATGCTCTAAATACATTTTATGATACTCATTGTAGTCAGTTTAGGCAAAACAAAAGGCATGATAGTCAATTTGTCCTGAAACAAATCCTAGGTAGTTGGTGTCACTTGAAAAGGTGAAATAATTTAGGTGGTATCCTCTTCTTAGGTGTTCTCTTCACTGAACCTAATTTTTCAATGACTCCCAATTTTAGAGGTGAGATTAAACACGGCTTTTGCTGTAATTAATACACAAATGACAATGTTTTGGGCTCTACTTCTGGGATAGAAAAACTTAAATCCACAATTTTCACACTATTGTAATGCCAATTGTTTTATATGGTTGTGAGGTTTGGGACTAGGGTTACAGCATTCTAGTTACTCATGCGTTGAGAGGGTCCTTGTTTCAGCTCTCTTCAAAAGTACTTGTGTCAAGAAAATACTCCCATAAGTGGTCATAATAGTAGTTATTGGGGCATTTTTTTATCGTAGGGGAAACTTTGTGGAAAACCTTTCGAGTACTTCCCCATTATCTATGGATGGTAAACAAGGTAAACCATCGGCCCTGATTATGGAGTCTAACCCTGAGGGGATCAAGAGATTTGAACCCGTGACGTCCCCAAGTTCGGGGGAGAAATCTCACATCTAGCTCATGACCGCCTGAGCTAACCTTCGGAGCTAGCATTTTGGCTTGTCCTTTACTTAAGCTATATGAGTATATTCCCTGTGATAATTATCTTCATAGAATAATAGGTGATGGAGAGGGATATACCTATCGCGCACTTCATTTCTTCAATGAATTCAGTCTGTTAGAGTTTTGGTTTTAGTTGGTATGCTGAATTGGCAACTTTCCTTCATAGCATGGATTTAGATAAAGAGAATCTCCGGCCGATGACATTCTCCGTTGGTGCTCACCATCTCTTGAAAAGCGACATCAACCGCATAATGCATGATGAGATTTATAGGATTATATTCAAACTCCAGAGTCGCTTGGGCTAACCATTATAAATCCTTATCACCTATAAGCTCTTGCACCATTTCAACATCTATATTCAAATGGACAATATTCTTATTTCTTTTCCAGCTTCTATCAATTCATAACATGGGCCAAATTTCCTTGAGTTGGCCATGAGGCTGTTCTCATCTTCTTCAAATAGAAATAGATTATAACATACCAAAAGCATAGCAGTTCTGTTGACCTTACCTTGTGGAACTAGAGACAAAGGAGCATTATATATTTGGATGGCTAGTTTATTGTATAGTACATGGTAGATGGTAGTTATTAAGGGACTTTGGGGTTCAGTATCATCTTTAGCACACCATTCGGATCAGAGATATGCAGCCTGTTTAATTCGGGAGTTGTCTTAGCATTGGAAGGGCTTCCTCAGTAAAGAAACTACTCAAAGATCTCATATCTGTCTCATCCACAGCCTTCTTTTAACCTACAGGGGATTTGGACAATAAGTGATCGCAGGACCAGCACCACATTTTACCAGTCCATTGGAAAACTACACAGAATCAAAACATAATGCCCAAACAACCCTTACTACTAGCTTCTTCTTGCGAAAGGTATATATCCTGGTCAACGCTAGAGAAAGGCATTCTGTTACTAACTATTGTGTGCATGTTTTTAGTCTTTTGCAGTATGAAATGACATTACCATATGAAGAGCACTGATATGTTAAAAAATAAAATAAGCATGGATGAGAGGATCTGACACAGAAGTAGTGAGTGGCAGAAATATAAAACTGGTCCATCACACATAGATTGTTCGTTGTCTCTCTGAGAGGAACCCACTCCTCAAGCAGCAAAAATAATTTTCTCCCTAGAAATCCCGTTTTGTTAGAAACAAGTTATGAATTACAAAATATATTTATTACTTGTGAATTTGCTCAAGTCCTGTCATTGTAACGCTTTTTGAATGTTTTACAGCCAACAAGACGAGATTTTGGATTGATGGTAAATTATTATTCAAGGCGTGGTGACAAGCATCATGCACGCTCCACTTTTGAGAGCATGAGAGCAAGAGGAATAGAACCAAATTCATATGTATATACAAAGTAAGAAATGGCTTTTATCTTTTTTGTATTGAGTTTGGCTTGGAATTCTTTTTTTTAATTTTTTAATTTTAGATGGTGTGCTTTGTATGCTAATTTCACCTTTCACTATGAATAGAAACGTTGAATTCTTTTGTAATTCCATTGTTAATGTTTCAAAATAATTGCGAACATTACAAATCAATGTGATGGCATTTTGGAGGAGCATTGGAATTTTCCTTTGCATTTTCATTTCTGGGGATCTTTGACCTTCATTAGCCGTATGTTTTAGGAGTGCTTATGTTTTGGTGTTCTCTTATAGCAGATTTCTGACTTCTTGGCACTTACTTTCTGTCCTAAGATTTCGGATTTCCTCATTTCTGGCTTTGAAGATGAGCTCATCTCAGTGCTTCGTGGGCATTTTAGTCAATTAAATATAATGGAATATATTTGTATTGTTGAAAGTAAATGTTGAAAGTGGAGCGGGGTGTGGTGTTTCCTTAGTGGCAGTATTTCCATTTTGATTCTCTTCAATTCCTATTAATGGAGACCTCTTCAGTGGCATACATACTAAAATCCTCCTCAACAAGTATAATTGATAATATACTTTCATGTGATTATTTAAAGTGAGACCATGCTTTGTTTTTTTGGTTTAATTGTTTGTTACTCAAGGCCTTGTTGAAGCTATTTTTATTCTTTCTCAATGCTTTTGGTTTGTTTAAATTATCTTGGTGGATTGGAAGAGCTTTGAGAACCACATGTATGCTTCCTACTTATTCAAAGTATTTTTTTTCTTGCAGCTTGGTTCATGCTTATGCAGTCGCCAGAGACATGCGAGGAGCGGTTGCTTGTGTGGATGAAATGAAGGCAGATAATGTTGAACTGAATGTGGCAACTTATAGTATTCTTATCTCAGGTTATGCGAATATTGGAGATGCTGAGTAAGACTTTTTCCCTCTCAAAGAGGCTTACTGTCAGTTATCTTTACGTACTGTTTAGTCCTTTACTTTTATTTTTCCAACCTTCACTCCTTATAGACAACCTACACCTGTATCCAAAGGCAACATTGGCATGCAAGCTGTCACCTTGACATTTCTTCCTTTATTTTAGCAAACTCTTCCAAAATTGTTTCAATACTGTCTATTGTAATTTGACAATAAACACTACAGAACCAAGGTTAGGTGAAGAAGTTGATGTTGAACTTCCTGTGTGATTATGATTGGCCTTATGGGGACCTAGGACAACCATGGAAAGAGTAGATTATAAGTAAAAGACTGAGAATCAGTAGTTAAACTTTTTAAGCTTTCTTTGTTTCCCTATATAGTATAAATACCATCCCTACCATCCCTACTAGGGTGATGCTCCAGGGGCTAAACAAAGGGAAAAATGAGAAACTATCAGACCTACTCAGCTTTTGTGTTGATGATTAACGAATAAGATCCTATATTACATGTAGCATCTGATAGATATTTATTGAAAAAGAATCATGAATTGGCTTTTCAAAGAATTCCATATTTGAAACTATTTGACCAAGGGAACAAATTGTTGGAGACTAATCCTTGGTGTGAGGAATATGAACGTGCAAGGGAGACCAAGAGTCGCGTGGGAGTCCAAGAGACACGTTGGAAGTCGAAACCAAGGGCCATCTCATGTAATATAACATACATTTGTGAATGAGAAAAAATACGCTTTCACACCTATCTGCTTTGTTTGTGTGGTTATTATATTTGTCTAAATTGGCTTTGTGTCTGCCAATATTCTTTCTGCCCTAATGGGATCCTTACAGTGGTATCAGAGCCTGGCTATCTGCCATAGCTCTTGCTGTTCTTAGTTCTGCCATTCTGCATCCTCCATAGTCTGTGCCCTCTTGGCTGCCAGACTGCTCTTTTTCTCTGCCCTCTGCCCTCTGCACACTCCTCAGTCCACTCTGCATGTACTGAAATGTTCTGCTCCTGTCATTACTGCTCCTAATCCTTCCAGCGTGCTCTCATTCTACTGCTGCACTTTCCTCCATGGTGCTAAGATCTTCATTGATGCGAGTGTACTGTATCATATGGGTAGAGATGTGTGAGACTCCTCTCATCTAGTTTTGCTGCTGTGTGTTATTTTTCATTGAAGTAATTAGAGATCACACAAAGTCTGATGCTGTGAACTAATTTTGATGCTGCATTCCTGTCAACTCCATCGTTTAAAGAGCATAAGCATGAGTGTTGAGCTTGGTGCTGCAAAGGTGGGATTGAATGTCTCGAGTGTGCATAATGAAGCAACTCGAAGTAGTATTCTTCTGCGTTGGTGTCTCCTCATTTGAGCGTTTATGTAAACCTGCGTTGAAGTGTTTGAACCCTAATTTGCTGTGTAAGTTGCTCATGGAAGCTCGACTCTTGAAGTGTTCAAATTCTGCGGAGTGTTGCCCACCTATTTCGACTAGGTGGCAACTCCATGTACATGAGGATGTACATAATTGTACCTTAGAAAAATCTGAGGATTTTTCACCACTGCAGGGCTATTGCCCCTTTGTAAAACGAAATGTTCGCTCCCCTGCGTGGGAAAATTAATGTAATTTTATGTGCTAGTGTGGGTCATATGATACGGATGCCACACCATGGAACAGGTTGTTAGGGAAGTCCCCTCATCGAGTGTTTTTCCCTTTACAATTGACCTTGTTGTGTAAACGAGTTTAATCGGTTTGGTTTTCACTCAAAATCCTCCAAAGTGGTGACGGGCGTTCTACCAGTCAATTCCATGAGGTGGCTAAGGCTTCAAAGTGTGATTCATGACCATGCTAGGCATTTGTCTAGAGTCTTGCGGAGTTTCGTTGTGTTGTTGTATTTGTAATTATTTTTTCGAGTTAATTAATGACACCCCTTGGTGGTTAATTAACTCAGTTTTGATGTAATAATGTAATTGCTCAAGCATGGCATTTTGTAATAGGGGCTATGAATGCAAAGTTAATTGCTATGAAACCCCCTAAGCCACTGCTTCGAGTCCCACATCATTCTGATGAGTGGTTGAGGAGATAGACCATTTTTGTCTAAGCAAGGTCTATTTTTCCTAGGGAATTAATTAATTTCCCTAAGTAAAAAATTCACCTTTTTGATTTTGAAGTAAAAAATCAAAAATTGCCATGGTAAGTTGGTTTGGGGGTTCCTAAGCCTAGGAAAACTTATTCCAAAGTTGTTCACCCCCCCATGGCCTAGATATTAATTTTTCAAATTTATTTTTTTAATTTTTCCTAAGTCAATGTTGGGAAAATTTTAAAAAATTAAATTTAAAAATTAAATCTAAGGAAAATTATTTTAGCCTAAGTCTAAAGGTTAAAGTTTTATTATGGAACAAATGGCTATGGTCAAAGCCAAGTCTAAAGGTGGACAAACCCCTACCATATATAGTGGGGCGCTAATTGCTAAAGAGGAACCAAGTTAAAATGAAGGCTTTCACTAAAACGTGGGTTAAAACCACCATAAAGGAGGGCGTCACTTAAAAAAGAGCCAAAATAGAGGGGGACGGCCAAGTTTAGTAGTTTGAAACCTCACTAAAGGGAAGTGCTAGCCATTTAAATGAAGACTCCACCAAATTTTGAAGAAGGGCGGCCAAGTCTAGAGGACGTTTTAGAGGAGGCGCTTGCTATTTTAGTGAGGTGTCACTTGTTGGTGGAAGCGCTACCATGAAGGGCCCACGCTAAAATAAAAAAGGGCCCACGTTCAATTTAGAGGAGCGCTCACCAAATTGGAGGAGGCGCTATATTAAGAGGACGCCCATGCATTTAGAAGGGGCCCACGTTTTAATAGAGGGGCGCATGCTAATTAAAGTGGAGCCGCCATATATGGAGACGCCCTAATTTAAGGAGGGCGCTACATGGTTTAAAGGAGGGCGCTAACCAAATAGAGGCGCCACTATAATAAGAGGAGCGCTAGTGCTTTTAAGTGGACGCTAAGGTATTTGGAGAGCGCTACATTTAGAGGAAAGCGCCCATCTTAGAGTACGTCCAGCCAAAGTGGAGGGGGGCGCCTAGTTGGGCCCACTCTATTTTTATCTTTATCTTTGATTAACCTAAAAGCTTATCCAAGGGAGGATATTGGGTCAAAGACCTAGATCCAAAGGTTATTATTGTTAATACATGGATTAAGCTTCTAAGCCCTTGATTAAAAAATAATCTAAAGGTGGAGAATGGTTGAGAAGAATAAAAATCAAATACCTAGATCTAGTGGTGGAGATTAAAACCCTAGATCTAGATCTAATCTCAACCATTTATCTTCAGTATGTTGGGGTTTGCCTCAACTATTTAATGAGGGCCTCACTCCCTCATTAATCATGATCTCTCATGCTATTGTTATGCTGCCGGAAATTTCTTGCTCTCATATTCTCTTGCTATACTTTGTATTGAAGATTTGCCCAAGTTGGGCCATTAAATAAAAATTTCTTTGGAGGGATACTATGCTGCAAACTCTTTCATGATCCGAATCTTTGTAAGGTAACCTTGTATTTGTCTTGTTTGCATTTATTGTATTTTTCTAGTTAGCTCTCCACAAAGTGTTTTGTGGAGAGATTAAAGAATAAACGTGTTTTTATTCTTTCTTGTGAATGATTTGACATTTCTTACAAAGTGTTTTGCAGGAAGTGTTAGGTATTCATCACTAGGATTACAATTTTTGCAGGCATAGAGTTATTTGCAGGTTATTCAAATCAAGGAGATCTCTCCAAATATCATTCCGACAAAGTTTTAAATTCGGCCATCTACTTTCAGCCTTCCTAAAGAGGGGTTTATTTCACTGTATAGTGAATGTAACCTTTGTTTTAGGGCCCTAACCTCTTATATATTAGTTAGGGCTTACATTTCCATTGTTTAAACACTGTTTAGCTAAGTTTCTTCGATATTTTTCCTCCGATTCTTACAGTTATTTTGAATATTGCATTTGTATAATTCCCAGCCTATATTTATCTACACTTCGAGCTTAATCGTGGTATCCCTCGTCTGAGATCAAGCAATTGTGATCAGAACGCGAAGCGCTCAAAGTTGTAATAAATATTTGTCTGTCATTCATTCTGCATAATAGTTTCCAGCCCTTTAAATCGCTCATTTCTGCAATATTTTTCACTCATATTTTTATGTAAATTTGTAAATCTTGTACTAATATTTTAACAACAGTTTTTAGTGTTTTTTATATGATTTCCAGCGAAGAATAGCTCGCTGGTTTATGACAGGTTATGCACATTTTGAAGGAGATTTGATGCTCGAACAGGCCCAAGATCTCTTCAAACTTCCACCGCTTCAAAAGGGGTTCAAACTCTCAACCCTCTCTTTCATATTTTTCCAGTTTATTGTAAACCCCAAAGAGAGTCTCTTGGGGTATTCTGTAAAGTTTTGTAATCATTTATAATTTATAAGTAAGTAGATTAGGAAGTAAGGTAGATAACTAGTTCTATTTCCAGCTACCCACCTATCTTTGTGATAGACTATCATCTCTGTCACAAAGATTGTTGTGAGGTGAGTTTACTGTAGTTAGTTGTGTATTTCTTTCAAGTTTATGCAACTTTACTTTTCTGTTTAAAAGTAATCATACAACCTATCAAACCTGTGTATCCTCTATCCGCTTGTCATCTCCCTTTAGGGACTTCAAGCCGGATATGAAAAGCAGGGGAAGTGGGGGCTTAGGTAATTAGAATAACTTTTCTTTTTCTTGTACTACAATCTACAATCAAATATTTTATTTCCCAAGTCATTTGTTAATCGCTTTAAAATAAACACTGCATCTTAACCATCAAGATTAAAATTTACTCTTAAAACTTACCAACCACAACTTCCCACATCCTGCTCCTCTACTCGGTTATCACCCTCCGGGGTACTCCGAGATACGACCAGGGGACAGGGAAGTCTTAGTTTAATAGGCATCCATCTAGCCCTTTTTCTGTCAACTAAAAACAGTGACCTCAGGAAGCTAGAAGGGGTAGCAGACCGCGGGCGGTCTCTAAGCGCTTCGACGTCCTCCTTGTTGAGCATCGGGGCATTGGGGATTGACCTGTGAGCTACGGGTGGGCTTTGCTCCCACTTTGTTGAGCGCAACAACAGTCCTTCTTTGGCTGGAGAAGTTCTAGATCGGGGTAGTCACACCACCGATTCTAAAACTTAAATCCAAAAAGAAAAACCTTAATAAAATCAACTAAAATAAACCAAGAGACAAATTCAAAACCGGTTCTACAACATTCATTTATTTCATAGCACTCTTTCACTCCAACACAATACTACAATTTTTACTTCCAGCACTTTATTTCTCAGTACATTTATTTACTTTCGATTCTGCAAATGATCATGTGGTGAATGTTAACTGCTTGAAATCTTTCCATACTTTTAATTTACTGCTGGTTTAGTAATCTGTATTCATAACAATTTTCTGCTATTTCGTAAATTTGTTTCATTGGTCCATACATTTGTTTTATTTCATTACTGTTTATAATCATATTGTTTATTCATATATTTCTTTATTGAACACTGAAGCCATAGTTTAATCACAGATTAACCTTTCATTTTCCATAAAGACATAATATATCTTTAGACTCCGATTGTAATAGGCACTGGTCTTGTTTTATATAAGGTCTTAGCCTCTTTCCTTTTAAACGATCCCTTTAATTAATCAGTGATTAATTAATAAACCTAGAACTTAGTTTTCCCATAGGGACTACCCCCCTTGGCTCTGTTGGGATCTTGCCTAAACGGAGGAGTTGTGGACTGAGGTGACAGTGGTCCCCAGCTCTCACTTGCCCCCAAGGACACACATAGCAGGTTGTGACTTTCCTGCATCTTAAAGTGTAAATTAGGCGGCAACATCTTTGGCGCCGTTGCCGGGGACAAGTCATTTGTCCTTGGTCCGACTTAATTAATTAATTTATTATTTTAAATTCTTTGATTCTTTAAAACTGTTAATAAATTTTTTTAATTAATTTTAATAATTTGTTTACCCATATTAGAGTTATCTTTTTCTCCAAGTGGCGACTCCACTTTCAAATATAGTAAGGTATTCTACCCGGAGCCATTCAGTTGGTCTACTCAACTCCCTCGCCGAACCTGAAAGGGTATATAGGAGGAGGTTGAATAGGCTTGCTCCCAGTAGACTCCTTGCAAGTCTTGGAGAAGAGGCTGTCTCTGATATCCATTTGTTGTTTGCCCAAAACAACCAACCCACACCATTGGAGGATCTATGCATGCCATGTGATTTTTCTAACATCATTGGTTATCATCATGATTTGCCAGAGAAAGCTATCGAAAAATTGCCTTCCTTTCAAGGTAATAATGCCGTCAGTGCCAAGTCTCACATCACCAGGTGCAACCAATGTCTCGCCAAGTGGTGTCATGCTCATAACCATGAGGATGTCAAGATGAAGCTGTTTATTTTATCTTTAGAAGATGATGCTATGGAATGGTTTCAAGATCAGAATGATAATAAGTTCAAAACTCTCAAAACAATCATTGATGCTTTCGATGATAGATGGGGTGATAGAAGAGATAACCATTTCCTGTTGGCAGCCCTGCATACCAGTCAAAAGCAAGAAAATGAGACTATGGATGAATTTAATAAAAGATTTAATGACTTAGTAAAAAGTTTACCTACAGACATCAAGCCCAAAGAAGCATCTCTCTTGATTTATTACATCCAAGCATTTGAAGGGGAAATGAAATATCAGATAAGGGATAAAGAACCTACAGATCTTAAGGATGCACAAGAAAAGGCTATAAAGATAGATAAGAACATGCAAGCTGCTGGTAAATCTAATATTCTTGGGTTTTCAAGGGTTAGTTCTTCAAAGACTTATGAAGTTAAAAAGGTTAAATTCGAAAACCAGGAACCTCAAGGTGACTCCATAGATAAGCTCACCCAACTGATTAAGCAAATGGAATTGAATCATGATAATCAGCTAGCTGCCATGCAGGCAAACCAGACAGCCTTACAAAACAAGGTAGTTTCTTTGGAAAGAAACAGAGGAAATAATTTCCATCCAAACAAGCCAA
>LPNX010596927.1:364424-385590 GCA_001517045.1 Pseudotsuga menziesii
CCTTCATAATGGTTTTTGTGGTGGTCACTTTGCTGCTAGAACCACCACCCATAAGATTCTTAGATCTGGGTATTATTGGCCCACCATATTTTCAGATGTACATCAGTTTGTGAGGAAGTGTGAGCCTTGTCAGTTGTTCACTGGGAAACAAAAGTTAGCTGCCCTTCCCCTTCAGCCAGTTGTTGTAGAAGCACCTTTTCAGCAGTGGGGTTTAGACTTCATAGGGAAGTTTAAAGATAATTCAAGTAATGGGTTCTCATGGATTATAACAGCTACAGATTACTTTACTAAATGGGTTGAAGCCATTCCCACTAAATCTGCTAATGAAAAGGTAGTCATGGATTTTCTTGAAGATAGGATAATAACAAGATTTGGAGTGCCTTCAAAGATAGTAACAGATAATGCTAAAGCCTTTTGTTCAGCTGAAATGTCTGCATTTTGTTTAAAGTATGGCATAGTGTTATTTCATGCATCAGATTATTACCCTCAAGGAAATGGTCAAGCAGAGTCTAGTAACAAAAACTTAATGACCATAGTCAAGAAAATTGTTGGGGAAAACAAAAGGTCTTGGGACAGTAAAATAAAACATGCTTTATGGGCTGATAGAATAACAAAGAAAGCATCTACAGGCAAGAGTCCTTTTGAGTTGGTATATGGTGTAGAAGCCCAGCTGCCAATTCACCTTACCCTGCCAGTGTATCAGTTGCTCCGAGAGTTTGACATAGAAGAGTCTGCACTTCAAAACAGAGTAAATCAGTTAGTCGAGTTGGATGAAATAAGGAGAAATGGTTATGACCAAAACTTTAAAAGTTAGGAAAAGACAAAGAAAACCTTTGACAAATCAGCTAGACAGAGAGACTTCAAAGTAGGGGATACAGTTGTCCTATGGGACAAAGGCAAGGAAAAGCCAGGGAAGCATGGGAAATTTGACAGCCTATGGTTAGGCCCGTATGTGATCAGATCAGTTGCAGGTCCAAATTCTTTCAACCTCAGTCACTTGGATGGTGAGCCATTGAACATTCCGAGGAATGGTCAACAACTCAAGTTTTATTACACATAGAGTCAACGTGGTGTCTAAAGGGACACCCTCTGTAACGTATTCCTAACCCTTTTCCCTTGTATTTTAAAAGTTTTGTATTATTTCATTTATTATTGTTTATGCATATGTGTATAGCATTTCATTTATTTATATTGTTTATTGTTCATTTATTGCTTTTACTAGAGGCCTTATGTTGGTTATTGGTGAGAAATTTGTGGTTGCAGGATTCTGGAGTTCTCATGTGCTCTCCGATGATCGAACACATGTCCCCTAGATGGAGCCAGATGGGCGCCCCTTGGGGGGGTTTCGTCATTGGTTGAGCCATAACTAAATAATCTGGACATCTGCTGACTAAAAGCTGCTGAAGGACTGTCCAGGATGCCGAGAAACATCATCTGTCAAAGTTCCAAACCATTTGCTTGACCCAAGAGGCCAAATTGATTTTTTCAGTGAATTTCTAGCTCATTTTCTATTGGTACAATCCCCGAAAACTGATAAATCCATCATAACTCACTCCAGGATGAAAACTGGGGCAAACTGACTGCTTTGGATGATTTGGAGACATAGAAGAATGGTATAAGTGACTACTCATACCCCCAGGAACATTGCTCTGCTCTAGGAAAACCAAACATACTGCCATCTGGAATAAAAATAGGTCATTTGGCTAATAATTAAGTGATAATATTCACTTTTTTGGAGAACCGAGGCCAAACTCTCAATACTGAAACTGCAGTATTGGTCCTGGGCATGTTTCGAACAAATCTGGACCATGTTGTATGTTTGAGTCACTGCCTTGGGAAACGTGATTGACTCGGTCAACTAGTTTGACCAGGTCAAAGTATCCAAAATCAAGGTGAGACACTGTACCAGTATGATCTTGCAACATTCCTAGGGAAGCCATGCTCCAATGGTGTATATTAGAACCCAACTTAAGTCAGTTATTCATAATCATAGTGACCAAACATAATAATAATAATAAAATGTACCTTTGCTTCTGAAAGATCTTAGATAAATCTGCTTGCTCATGCCATACTTACAAAGTGTGGGCGATGATGGAAGAACTAGGCTAAGGAAATGGGTAATGGCTTTGACTGAGTGATCTATCTGACTGATAACTAATAAACTCTACCAAGGTGACACATGTATGACAAATAGCAATAGGGGATGGAGGTGTCTCATAGATGGGTGAAGTACTTGGGCATGCTTCCTTTAGACTCTAGCAAGTTTTCCTTTGCAACTTTATTGCAAATATAGGTCAACTTTTAAAGGCAGGTGCCCTCGAAGCCTTCTGGGCTCCGATACTGACAAAGACCCAGTCTTTTCTGACTAGTCTCACCCTGTGGTCCTATGGGGACCATTGAGCTGAACACTATACAAGGAGTGAGTGATCATTCTTTGACCATTAACCTTTCAATGACTTTTACAATTTCATAAGATAGTAGCCAGCCTATAAGAGCAGGTGCCCTGGAAAGCCTTCTGGGCTCCAGTAAATGACTAAGGCTACCCGCTGCCCACGAGCAACCCATAGCCCCGACGGGTTCGCCTCTCCCTGGTGCCCTTGTAAAGGGAAAACTGAGCCTTACATTATACAAGGAATGGGTGCTCTGTCTCTTGGCCATTGACTACCTTTTTTAATATTTTATACTTTTGCATCCTTTAGATATAGCTTTTATGCGCTCCGATGCTTTAATGTTTAGCAACACTGTTATGGTGGAGCACTTGTTTTGAGGACTTAAGGATGAGAACCCTGTGCACCTAGCCACACTGGCCAAGACACATACTTCATAGCCCGAGACACATAACAACATGGAGTCTGTCACACAGTGGTTAGAATGGGGAAGGGGTCCTCAATCTCACCAGTCTCTATCAGTCATAGTCACGGGGTAGAAACAAAAGTGGATGAACTGGATGGACGGACAGAAAAGTAATGGGACCAACCTAGCACTAAGGGTTACATTTTGTTTGAGCATGGCATGGGCAACAGTCTTCACATTGGATTCCTTGATCAATCATAACACAAGTCAGATCAATAAAGAACATATAACATAGGTCACTATGATCATCCTAACATGACAAGTATAGGTATTTGAGATACATCACAGAGCAACAACTAAACCAAGGAAATAGACCTGATCTCACCATGTATACCTGTCTCCAACTGATAAGCCCCTGGCTGTGTGTACCAATTCCTGATCGGTTGCTTTGCTGAAATGAACTAGATCATCACCAAAATTATCTCAATGGACTCTTGAGTCTCAGTCCTGGCAAGGAAGATATCAAGAACAAGGCTCTGAAGTGGAATGAAGCTGTAGAGATCCATGTTGATACCCCATGTAGAAGTAACCCGGAATACAAAAAGAGACCAGTCTGCATGCTGCATCATGGAAGCATGGCTGAAAAATGTATATGTGATAACAATTGCCTTCTTTACCAACATTTGATGATAGGACCGAGCCCTTTACAGTTGATTTCTTTGGGATTTTTATCAGTATAAACAATCCGAATTTGAGGACATCCACAACATATTAACAGTCCGAATTTGCATGCTTGAACAGTCTGAATTTGCATGCTTGAACATTCCAAGTTTTGGGTGCTTGAATAGTCCGAGTTTTTGGGTGCTTGATAGAGATTTGGTTGATGGTTATTGGTGCATAGAACCGATCCCTTTACAACCGATATCTTGTGGGTTTTCTCCTCATCCAAACAGTCCCGAGTCCTAGTTTCAAGTCTGCAAAAATACACAGTCAGAGGGTTAGCACTCTCCGAAATTTTGCAGCAGCAGAGGTTGAGTTTAACCATTCTACACAACCTGAGTTTGACTGCTCCTCACTCCACGGTTGACTGAGACACATAGTCCCACGTTTGATAAGGTTGAAGTGTTCCACAATGTACTGGTGTTGAGGTCTTCCTCAACAAATACATAGTCCAAGGTTGGTCTTGTTTGGGGTATTCTACAACAAACATACACAACCCAATGTAGAGTCTAAAGATCCTGACATGCACTACTAGTGTAAGGTAAGATCATTGTATACTCTATGATGATGCATTCCTATACACTATGATGTATACTCTATGATGACGATGCATACACGATGCATACTATGACGATGATGCATACTCTATGATGATGATGCATACTATGATGATGATGTATACTCTATGATGATGATGCATACACGATGCATACTATGATGATGATGATGTATACTTATACACTATGATGATGGTGATGCATACCCTATGATGATGATGCATACTTGATGATCAGTGAAAGCAGAGCAAAACTACTTGATTAGTGAATGTGTATGATGAGGTGTACAATGATGTACACGAATAGTGTGTGGCAATGAAATGACTCATCAGTATACAGCGACGTTGCACAAGTTTATGGAAAGCAGGTATGTTGGGTACGCAGACACGAGTATCCGATACGGCTAGATGCTTTGCCCAAATATGCAGGAAACGTAGGGTTGGGAGTGGCAATAATATATATTAATTTTTTAAAATATATTTAAAAAAATAAAGTTAAAAAAACATAATTGATTAATTTCATATCTTAAACTATTTTATCCTCTTAATCCTCTAGTAGTGTCATGAATTTTGTTCTTTTGAAATTTTCTCACTCCTCTAGGTCCACATTATACAAATCTCATTGTACGAGTTTGTAAAGGCAGGTTGCATATATGTGTACGAAGCACCAATAGCTTCATAAATCATAACATTCAATATTTTTATAATTCCTTGTTCCAACTCCATCTATATTATTGCTCCTAAGAGTGCTTAGTCTTTGCGTGCTTCTGCATTTTTTTTATGGTAACTACTACTTACTTCTAATGTGAATGAACTTGATTGTTTTAAGTTCAACTAACAAACTTTCAAATTTTTTGGTATCTTGAGGTTGATATGGTTTATGATCCTAAATTGCTATATCAGACTTCGGTTAGTATGAATAACGTAAGCTAGCTATAATCATTTGAGATATGAATTAAAGTTGTTCAATATCTTAGTATTGTAAAAGACCCATTTGTATTCACTTAAGGACACCTGCAACATATATTTTGAGTGTGAATGGATCTAAACATTTAAGAGGTGTGGGCCCCTCTTTATTTATATAACCTTGAAAATAAAAAAAATGGCATTATTGATAGATTCAATTGAAAATTTTATTATTGGTGATTTCTTGACACAATAAACTTCAATCATTCAATTGATTTTCAACACTTTTCTTATGATTTTGGCATCCACATAGTTGGGAGCTTGTAGAAGTTCCCTGTCTGTTTGGAAGCTCCCAAACAGATAGGGAGCTTCTACAAGCTCCCAATAAAAAGGGAGCGGCAAAAGCAAGTTCCCAAAAAGCTCCCAAGTTCCCAAAGAAGCTACCATAAAAAAGGGGACGTTTCGTACCAGCTCCCAAGCTCCCAGGAGCGGGGAAACACTGGGAACGGGTTGCCAAAATCCCGGGAGCGGTACCCATTCAACTATGGTATATAGCATAGTAGCATAATACGTTCGAATTGGGGTTTCCCATACGGATTTTTCGAACGATTTCGGAATTCGTCGAATATTCGGCAATGTGCGAATACGGTGGAGTCGACTTGTAATGTTTGAATTTTTTATATTAAAAACCCATAGGCCGATGAAAAATTGTAAATTTCATTATATTATTATTATGTGTACATATACTATAAATATACTATATACTATATACTACCACCATATTTGAAAACATGATAGTATCATTATTCAAATTTCATACCAGCAGTAGTGCGCACTGCGAATTGGATTGGGCGGCGAAAATTTCTTATTTGAAGGTGGAAGCTAGTTTTTAAGTTTTCTGGTTCAAACTTCAAACTTCACACTTCACAGTCTGCAGGTCAAGCCGAGAGGTTCATCGTGAACAGGTCCTCTGACTCCTCCGCGGATCCTCTGTCACAGGTTGTTGAGCATTTGCAGCTCTACCGGTTTTGTCCGTTCGGCGTCCGTCTCTGTCAGCAGGTCCGTTTCAAAACTATTTGATAATTTATTAATTATTAACATGAATATTGATATTAAGGTTTACGTTTGTGATTTCATTTTATTTTATATTAGGGTTGCGTTGTTATGAATCTAATAAGTTATGATTCTTTTTTTATAGTTTGTTTATATTAGGTTTGTTCGTTAACATGAATTTTAGAAGTTATGAATCGTTTTTAATATTTTTTTTATATTAGGTTTTTTTGTTAACTGATGAATTTTATAAGTTATAAGTTTTGTCATTTTATTTTATTTTTATATTAGGGTTGCTTTTAAGTTATGAATTTTAGATTATATATATATATATATATATATATATATATATATATTTTTATATTTGATATATTTTTATATTTTCAAAAGTNTATATATATATATATATTTTTATATTGTTTGACTTTAATTAAAATTTTTATATGATATTTTTTATATTTTTTTTATTTAAATTATTATTCATTTGTTTGTTATTGTATTTTTGTTATTATATATTTTTCATAAAAACTTTTATTTCATATTTATAATTATATTGCTACATTATATATATTAACTTATTGATGGCTAACCTTTCACTTTTATTTATTTATTTATTTTTGTTTTAGTTTTTAATAATTTGTTTTTTTGCCTACAGGGTAAATTTAATGGCTTCTCAACCATCCAAATCTAAATCTAAAGCTCCTGAATGGAGTTATTTATATAAAAAACTAGATGGAAGGATCTATTGCAAAGAATGTGATAACAATTGTGGGACATCAGTGACTAGAGCAAGAAATCATTTACTTGGAATTGTAGGTGGACTTGGTGGAGGAGTCAAAAGATGTGAAAAGATTAAGCCGGAGGTGAGAGAGAGTTTAAGGGAAGAAATTGAATCTCACAAAAACATAAATGATAGACATGCCAGTAAAAAGAGAAAAGTGCAAAATGCACTCATGGGACAAGAGGTTATTTCTACCCCTTCAAGAACTACCATGACATCACCAACATCCCATATGCCATATGGATCGCAAAGAGAACCTATTTTACCAGATCTTGATGCAAGACAACAATGCTAAAGCAAGCTTGGAAGCCATTAGAACGAGAAGAGGTAGATGATTCAATCTATGATTTTTTCATTGGGTGTAATATCTCTTTTAATACTATTAGAAGCCATTTGTTTAAAGACATATGATAAAGAAGATAGCAAAATTTGGTCCAACATATGATCCTCCTAGCTATAATACTCTTAGGACCAAAGGAGTTGAGAGGAGCAAAGCTAGAATAGAAGAAAGGATTAAGCCTATTAGGGATTCATGGGAAGTTACGGGTTGCACTCTAGTGAGTGATGGTTGGACTGATCGACAATTTAGACCCCTTGTGAATACCCTTGCTTGTTGTCCTCAAGGAGTTATTCATTTGTCCACCATTGATTGTATGAACAAAACAAAGAGTGCTGAATATTTATTCCAATTATTAAGGGACACCATTTTGTCCATAGGGGAGGACAAAATAGTACAAGTTGTTACTGATAATGCATCTAATTGTGTTTGGGCTGGTGAATTACTGATGAAACATTTCCCAAAGATTTTTTGGACACCTTGTGCAGCACATTGTATAGATTTGGCCCTCCATGACGTTGGTAAGATACCTTGGGTTCATGAAGTTATAAATTTAGCAAGAAAAACTATCAAGTTCATTCTTAATCATCGGTTGACATTAAGTATATTTAGAAATATTGCCACTCAAAATTTACTTAGACCGGGCGACACTAGATTTGCAACTCATTACATTGCATTGAAGAGGCTTGTAGAACAAAAAAATGCATTGAGATCACTTGTTTGCAATCCAGAGTGGACAAACAATACCCTTGCAAAGGGTGAACATGGAAAAATGCTAGAGAATACTATGTTCAATCAATCATTTTGGCTATCAACAGATAAAATTGTATCTATTTGTGAGCCTATTGTTAAAGTCTTGAGGATGGTTGATTTAGGTGCTGCATGTATGGGATTTGTTTATGAATGCATGGATAGAACAAAGGAACAAATAGCAAATGCACGTGATAATGATCAATCACAATATCAACAAATATGGGAAATTGTGGATAACAGGTGGACGATGTTGCATAGGCCATTGCATGCTACAGGTGTTTTCTTAGCACAGAACTATTTTCATGTACATAAAGATGCTGACATCATGGAGGGATTTTATACTTGTGTGGAAAGGATGTATCCCAACCCTGAAATACAAAAGAAAATTTGCTTACAATCCTTAACATATATGAATGGCACTGGACATTCTTTTATTACAACATGAGCGGTAGGAGATATGGTTTGTGTAGATAACACACTTGCGGAGTGGTGGATGATGCATGGTTATGAGACACCAGAGTTGAGACAACTTGCAATCAGGGTTTTGAGCCAGGTAAATTGTGTATCAAAATTTAAGTTTTGATGTATATTTTCACTTAAACATATTTCTGATTTGTTATCTTATGATAATTTGACTTAATTTACTTTCATGTAAAAAAACAGGTTAGTAGTGCATCAGCATGCGAGAGGAGTTGGAGTACACATGAGTTCATCCATAGCAAGAAGAGAAACAAATTGTTCGCTAACAAATTGGCAGATTTGGCCAACGTACATTGCAACTTAAACTTGTGGATGAGATCTTTAGAGGGCAAACATCTAGTTCAAAGAGAGTAAGAGAGGTTCCTCCTGCTACATCATATAATGTGGGATCATCTTCTAGGAGTGTTGATGGTGTGAGCACATCTACACATCACATGGATGATGAAGACGGTGAATAAATGTTTAGAGATGAGGGCATTGGTAGTGATGAAGTCGAAGGATTTAGCGATGATATTGATGAAGATGGAGATGCAATTACATTCATAGATTGAGTCCATGAGCATGAAATTTTGACTTAGGATTTAAAATTTATATGTTAAAGCATTCATACATATGTTTTGTTTTTTGAACTAGCAACTCTCATTGTGATGGAATTAGGACGATGGCATCGTATATGTCACATTGGTATATGATATGTTGTGTTTTAAATTTAAAATATGTTTCCAGTTGATTTTAATGAATATTCAATGTTGCATGAACATATTCAATGGTTGATCTATATTTTTATTCTTTTGGAATTTGAAAAATATATGTTTTTAAATTTATAAGCAACCTACTTTCGTATTTTATCTGTACTAGATTTTTTTGTTACTTATTTTTTCCGTATCGAATCGTATCCGTATCCGTATTCGTACTCGAATTATGCTACTATGGTATATAGTGATGACTTGGCAGTGATAAGGTACTGAAGGTAGAGCATAGGTTATCGGCAACAAGTTCAGTGGTTGGTTTTGATAGGTCCACATGTTCAATCTTCTTCTTCTCCAGGGCAGTAGGGTGTTGCGAGGGCTTGTTTACCAACTTTTTGTACCATAGTTGGGTTGCCTGAGGAGCCGCCGGTTGACAGACTTGTTCAAAGTCTGATTCCAGTGTATCAGTTGATCCGTCTGCTTGTCTAGCCAATATTGGCTAGTCACTTTTTTATCTGAATAATTTTGACCATGGCCCCGCGGGGTTTGTAATAAAATGTGCTAGTAGGATATTTTTGAGTGGTTCGGTCTCCTGAGATGTAGAATCTCAAATAGGGTATTCCAGGGAGTGTTTTGCCCCAGACAATTATGCTTTGCCTTCAGTTGAGTATAATTGACGAGGTTTTCTCCCGGTTCCTCCAAAGCTGTTATGCCCGATGTTGAATTCTGGGCCTTGGGGGGTTATTAGAGCCCAACTGAGTGTTATAAGCCTACTAGACATTATTTAGATAAATCATGGTCGTGTCCTAAGTCATCTGGACACATAATTTTTTTTTTTCAAAAGAATCTTTTTCGAATAGTGAAAAATTATTTTTTAACTTTTAATTACTTTTCCTAAGTTTTTTGGGTTAATTTTTCCATAAATTAAATGGAAAAAACCCGTTCGTGATCCAGACTAAGAATTCAGTGATTGAAGGCTCTAACCTTAAGCCAAAAATCATTCTTGATCAGCTAGCTAGTCAAAACCAACTTTCAGATCAGCAATCGGACACATAATGCCTTTTTACTCAAAAAAGTCAGTTTTGAGTAAAAAATGATTTTTAGTAAAAAAATGATTTTTATTAAAAAAAAATGATTATTTTGGAGAAAACTAAAACTCTCCAAATTAATCCAAATTTAGTAAAATAAAAGACTAAATGACATCTCATGGAACACTTATGATGATTGGAGTTATCATAACTCAGCTTCAGTGATCATTAAGAGAACAATTAATTTATTATCAGTTATCAGACATGTCATCTATAGCTAAAGATGAGATGGAGAGCTCTCATTAGTCCGGTGATTTGATCGAGGTGAAGACTAAAGCTTACACCATCAGTGGGCTTCACAAACCTAGCTCAGGCTCCTGCCAGACCTAAAGGATGAGCTTACCTACATCCAGACTCACACGTGTGGCCTCATCCTTGGCTTGTTTTCAGTGCACAGGTTTGGAGTGGGGGCGCCTTGCCTGGGTGGAGGCCTCCCCTCACTCCCGGTTCTCCAGTTTAGGTCTGGGCTCTTTGTTAGGTGGCTAAGCTGGTTAGGGTTGGTTTTTTGGTTTTAGGGTTTTAGCACTCTCTCATTTGTTAAAATAGAGGCTCTTTCAGCTCTATTGGATGGAGATTTTGGGTATGAACACTCTGCCAAAATTATTGTCATATTTGTTTAAAGATTGGAATAAAGTTGTGACTTTGGAGGTCTATGTATGAGCTATTGGAATTGTGGATTCACACCGTCTTTTGGTGATATCTCTCTTATGCTTCTCTTTTTCAATTATTAAATCATTATTCAATATATACTCTTGAAGGGCTAACAATCTAGTTTATGAGTATTTTGTTCGGATTTAATTTTGTTTTCAAGGGCTTTGCAGAGATCATCAAAGGTGAAGGACAAGCTTAAAGATCAAGCTCTTCTTCATGAACCGGTGGTTATTTTTATCTAATTCCTTCGTTTTGCAGGTTCTCCTAAGCGCTTCTCAATCCAAGAAAGAAATACAAGAGTCAGGGTTTCTCCTTCCTTCCATCAACAAAGATTAAACAATACACTTGGTTACTTTGATTGCTACAAGTGGATCTCTCTTTTCAAGGTTCTATCTTACCTCTTTTCCACTTTTGTAGAAGTTATCAAGTCATTTAAATCTTTATTTTAAGCTTGCTTGGCTTCTACGAAGTTAGATCTAGACTTTCTAGCCTTAGATCTACTTTTTCAAAGCTAGATCCATCTTTCTAAAGGTCCATTTTTAAAGATCTAGTTTCATTTCCTTTTTAAATCCATTTTTCTTTTTGCCTTGGAAAACGTGCACGAGTTTTCTCGAAAAACGTGTAAATTTTCCATTTTTTGGGCTTGCTGGTTTTCTATATTTTTCATTAATTCTAAATTCTGGAAATTCATAAAAAAAATCAGAAAATTTTCAAAAATTTTCAAAATTTTCGACTTTTTCTCGAAAAGCGTGCCATTTCAAGCTCGTTGTTTTTGGGCTGATTTTTTGACTTTTTTCTGTTAATTCTAAATTCTGGAAATTCATTAAAAAATCAGAAAATTTTCAAAATTTTTCAAATTTTTCGACTTTTTCTCGAAAAGCGTGCCATTTTGTACTTGCTGTTTTTTTACTGATTTTCTGCAATTTTCTGCTATTTTCTAGATTCTGGAAATTAGCCTAAAATGTTAAAAAATCTTTAATGTTAAATTCGCAAAAAATCCCAAGTCGTTTCACCAAAAATCGTGCATTTTACATAAAAAACGGTGAGCTTGCCTGATCCTTTCCAAGTTTTGATTTGGGTCTCATTCCATTGTTTTGATCTCCTGTTTCATCTCATAAGGCACTGGTCTTCTCATCCACTTAATTTTTTCGAATCACAGGTTAAATTTGATTTCCTAACACTCTCACTAGTCCTTGTTTAGAGCTCTTATCCGTAGGTGAACCAAAAGCGAAACCAAACAAGAAAGAGCAAGCAGAGCTAGATCCAAATACAAGGATCCAAAGCCAAGAAAGAAGTCATTCTCCTTTGTACAAACTCATAAGAGTTTTTCATTTTTACTTAAGTTACTTCTCAAAGTCCTGACAAGGATTAAGTTCCAAAGGCATTTTTAATTCATTAATAAAACAAGGCTAAGTGGGATAGGGCCTCCCATACTTGGTTTTTCTTCCCCATTTGGGGAAGAGTGTTTTTTGTTCTTAGCTTAGATTTATTTCGAGTACTTAGAGTAGTTTCATTTTTCTTGCAAAGTAGATATTAATTGTTAGATTAGCCCATTTTGTTTCATTAACTAGGTTGATTACTTCATCTTTTAATTTTTTGTATCTTTCATAAGTAATTCAACTGTTTAAAGTAGAAATCTCTTGAATCTCACTTTGTAGATCAAGAGTGCTCTCTATCGGAGAGTCGTCTTTTCATTGTTTAATAAGTTAATCAATTAGTCTTGAAAGTCTCTTGAACTTGCCGTAATCCAAGTCAAGAGCACTCTCTATCGGAGAGCATTCCCACTGCATATCCTTGCATCAAGCATATAGATTAGCTAAGTCTCTTGAACCACTGTCATAAGACGAGGTCAAGAGCGCTCTCTTTCAGAGAGTTTTAATTAATTAACTTAATAAAATTCGCAACTCACATCCCTTTAAGTAATTAACCCCCTTCCCTCTTTGCCGGAGTATGCTCTGACCGATCTTCGATCGGAATACCCAGAAACGACATTGGATCTCTAAACCCCACAAGAGGAACTTAACTAAAACTTTTCCCCATAACCAACGCACCGGCGTTGTTCGATAAATACCGAGGCATGTGGGCAAATTCCAAGTGTGGGCGCCGGGCTACCTAATCTGGGCACTGGTAGTTAAGTTATTGAACACTTACCTTTGACCCCAGACAGGTCCGTCATGTCTTCGAACAGAGCCACTGAAGGTATTACCGGTTAGGACATCCAGCCACCATAAGTGAAGATCACAAACAAAAAACTCTTAAAATCTACCAAGAGCACTTGCAAAACCTAATACTCACTAGCTTAATTCCTGGATTTTATTTCACGCGCTTATTTGACTCCATAAGGCACTGGTCCTTTGTTATATTTGATTAATTTTCTATCTTGATCAACTGTCTATGGTCCATTTCAATTGATTATATTTGAATGCTTAAGTTATAAGTCTGGAATCTTTGCTTATATGTGTGATCTCTTGTTAGCAACGTGGATTGCTTTAATTAATCATCATCCCCTTAATATTAATTATTTTAAATCACAATAACTCCTAAACAACACCCATCCGCATCCAAAACATCCAAAACTTAACTTAAACATTGAGCCATAGAAAACTCTTTGTTAGGGACTACCCCCCTTGGCTTTGTTAGGAGTTAGCCTAAACAAAGGAGCTAGGAGTAGGTGACAGTACCTAGCTCTGTGCTTGCCCCCAAGGTCACACCTCTCCCATTTTCTCAAGTGAGGAGACAACTTTCGGAAGATTTCTGCTGCTGGTGTGCAATCGGTGGACAACAGGGCTCACAATCTTGTGAGTTATGCTGTTGTAGCAACTTGTTAGTTGCAGTTGACGAAGCCTAAGGGGTTGTAGCCCCTTCCAGTTGTAGCTGAAAAAGTTGTATTAAATTTGTTACCCCAATTGTTGCTGGGTCAAATTTATTGTTTAAAAAGGCTTCCGTGGTTTTACCCCGCGGACTTGGGTTTCCACGTCAAAATATTGTGTACTGTGCATTTTGTTATTTTCATGTATATTGATGATATGCTATGATTGGTGATTAGCAACTTGCTCTTGATTAAAAATCTTATAATTGTGGAAATACTGATTCACCCCCCTCTCAATATTTCAACAAGTTCTCTAGTTGGTTTGTGGAGGATAATATTCGAGCTACAAGAATGATTGTTTATTTAAAGGTGCTGATATTGACGGTGGTTTGAATAAATTCAGAATGGGGTCAAGCATGACTTTTACTTCATACAATGGCTACACATTATGGAGCTAAATTTTGATGGGATGTTATCCATCTTGGAGGATCTCACCAAAGGCGAGAAGACAACCCTATTTTGTGCCGCTGCTGCATTTTTGGTGAAGCCTGGTTCTGCCTCAACTGAAGATCAATTTGTGCGATCTCACATTTGGAGAGCAACAAGTTGTGATTTTTTAAAGTTTGAATCTCTCCACTGAAAAAGGGCTGCGACCTTCAACATTGAATCTGCTGTGATTTGGTGGATGTTTGATGGAGGAATGAATGCATTGATGAGTTGAAGATCTGTGACCGCAGAAGAGAACTGCGACCTCTCACCTTTCTGGAAAAGAGATGTGACTCTTTTAGTTGAAGACTGTCCATAGAATAAGAGTCGACTACATTGTGAAGCTGACTTATCCTAGGGAAATATACAAGCATAACTTCAGTATTGTGCTGTGCCAATTGATGCTGGAAATTATGTGTCAACCTCAAGACGTGGACCACTTAGTGATCAAGTTGGGATTGGCATGCGGGCACAATGATGAATTGAATGTCCACCAAAGTTTTGAGTTTCAGACACATCAAATACTTGTGTTTGATGAGGCTGACCACATGTTGGCTCAGGATGGGTTTCAAGATGATTCCCTGAGAATTATAAAGGACATTTAGAAAAATCGAGAGAATTGTTGCTGCACCATTCCACCTTGAAAAGCTGCATGAAGGATTGTGATACCAGCCCAAGTCCGTGATGAAGAATGCAGGCTGCAACCTCCTACATCGTTGGCGAAGATTGCCCATTTGTATACTTCGTGAACCAGTTAGAGCGTTAGCCAGAGAGCTGAGAAGAGCTGCAATCTCTCCTCTTGAATGTTGTGCTGCACTTGGCATGTTGGGGTGAAAGAAGCTCGATCTCTACCTTATCAGAGCTGCGACCAATCTTTGAAGGATTGTTGCGATTCCTGCCATTGAAGAACCAAGTTTGTACTACTACAAGATTGTTTTGCTCCAACTACTATTTCTTCACAAGAGCGGTATCATTTTATTGTATTAAAATTTATCCATGTATTTCATGAAAACTTGAGCTGGAGATCAGGGTGAATATCTATGTATACCATTGTAATAGCACCAACTGTAGAATTAATTACTGCTGTAGAATCTAGCTGATAGCTGTAGAATTGAATTGATAGCGCTGCAAAATTGAATACAATACTGCTGATAGTGTTGCAATTTGTAAACAAGGGAGCAGGAATCTAGACTTGCACCTTCCCATCTTTTCTTCCAATTCTGGCTAAATTTCGAGGTTCAAGTTGAAGAAGATGAACAACACATGGCATCTGTGGGTAAAATACTGCTGAAGACGATGAACTTTGAAGAGTTTGCTGGTTGTCAATTAGCTTGTTGCAGTAGGCTATTTTAAAGACTTGCAGATTATTGCAGAGATTGAATTCACTCTAGTGACGTTGGCCAAAATCAGTGTAAGAATCTTGCAAACTGTTGCAGAGATCAAAAGAAGAAGATTTGGACTAGTTTGGTGACCCCTCTTGAAGAATACAAGCAAATTTGCAGCCTGTTGCTACAGTTGCTCCAAAAGAAGAAGATTGCAGATGCAGATCATCATCTCAGGTATTGCAGTCTCCAATTCAACAGTCATAAATGTAACTTTCCACTATGTTTGTTTGCAAGTTCTAGTATGTTTTTTGGTACTTGCATGTGCGTCTTTTGTACAGTTTTAAAATTGAAGAAAACATTGAATTGCAAGTTGTATTTGGGTGCATTTTCGACTGAGACTGACACCCCTTTTGAGTATTGAATCTGCTTTGTAAAGGCTGGAGTTGCAATAAGCCCTATGAACTCTATGTAGAGATAGCACTTTCCTCTTCCCAGACTTCTCCTCTTGCACCTGATAGGGGGGAACATTATGTTAGGCTTCAAGTTTCGAAGCCATAGCCTGAGGCCAGATTCTCTAATGTAGCCACACAGACAGAAGAGAACCATGCCTTAGAGTACTCATGTGTTTTGTGTCTAGTTGTGACACCTTGAGACTCTCCTCTCCTCACATTGTTCCTGACAGGGGGGAAATGAAGACTGTCAAAAACAAGCGAGCCTGTTAAGAGCTATGTTCGACTGAGCTCCAGTTGGTTGGCGGTCAATCTAAAACCACCAGTTTCGAGAGAACCTTCGATTAGCAGAAGATAGTGCAAGTTTCTAGCTAAGTTGCTTGGAAAATGAGTGTCATGTGGGAAATGTTCTGCAAGTTATACTGTTATAGCTGTTCAGTTCCTGTTTCAGATCTCCAGATGGTTTGTGGTCAGCCTCAAACCACCAAATCAGTAGAAAACTTTAGCCTCTTGCTGGTTCTGCTAGAGAACCTTTGAGTCGTCGTGCCAAGTTCCAGACAAAACCTCCGAGCCTTCGTGCCAAGTTCAAGAGGTTGTGGTCAACCTTAAACCACCCACATAGTAGAAGATTTTAACTTATGCTGGCCCCTTTGGTTGGTGGTCAACCAAAACCTCCTCTTCAGAGAGCAGTTGTATTTAGCAGAAGATGGTGCAAGCTTCTGCTAACATGCTTGACATAGTTGGTTTGTGCGAGGAAGCTCCTGCAATAACAATGAGAATGCACGATATAACAGAAATAGCAGAGCACATAAGATATTTTACTGATTGCAGGCCACTTCGAGGGGGCAACCTCCTTTGAGCAAGCTCAATACAAATAATTCTTGGATGCCTTCATTAGCCTCAACACATACTTATATACTAAGTCTAATCTAAACAACTATTACTCCCCATGAATGTGGGATAATGCAACATACTAACTGGACGACTTAACAACTATTACTCCCCATGAATGTGGGATAATACAACATACTAACGGGATGACTTACAAAGCATATGCATCCAACAAAATATACTAACAAAATAAAGAGGAGGGTTGACACGGGTTCTTAACATCCCCTCCCTCTTAGAAAAGCTTTGTCCTCAAAGCTTTAGATGTAGAAACTGTTGCTGAATCTGAAGGAGTGGTTCCCATGTAGCATCCTCTAGTTGCATGCCGTACCACTGAATTAAGACCTCTGTGATGGACCGAGAGTGAAGTTGATGAGTGCGCTTATTGTGGATGGCCTTCGGTTCCAAAATGATGGATCCTTCATTATCCAGCTTTGCTAAAACAATTGGTGCTTTGATGTTGGTGCCAAAGACATTGGAAATGTTCCAAGCCGTGGAGAAGGATTCTCCCAGACCGAAAAAGATTCGGTGGTGTGTATTGGTGCATGCAATCAAGGACTTGGAGGATTCTGTACAAAAGACAACTGTGTAGTGGGACCAAGGATGAGTTCCATATCATACCATTGGACAAGTGAAAATGCAGAAGGATCCCCACTATCCCGATGAGGCTACATGGGAGCTGGAGGGTGCCATGCGATTGGCACATCCATTTTTGTTTAATTTTCCAGAACACTGAGGGCGGTGCCAGTGTAGCATTTGGTTAAATTCTGTTAAGAACTGAGGCTAGTGATGTTGTAGGGGGAGGGGATTGTGATACCCCAATTTCAACCCCAATAGCATTAAAGTATATATGATATAAATAGCGTTCATAAATCATGGCATGGAGCTCAAAGCAAAGGCCTCGTCAAGTATTTTGTATTTTACGTTTTGACAATTAAAATCAATGCTGGTGGTTATCGTGCTAGCCAATGGCACCATATAATTTTCTACATCATGTAAATATGCAATCAATAAAATACCCACAACTAGCTATGTCAATGCAACATTAAAGAGATGGAGGCGTGATTTCACAAGGAATGGGGGGGTATTCAAACCCTTGTAACAACTTTGCACATCAATTCAGTCAATTACTTAGACGAAGTAAAGGTACAATAGTGGTAACACAAGATAAATTTCAAGATGCAAAATAATACAGTAGTAACACTGAATACATTTCCAACATAATGCTATGTAATGTCCTCTTCCTTTTAGGCCTTGAGGCCCATACCGCTAACCTATGTGGTTCCTCTGGGTTCGAGCGGTTACTGATAGCCAGGGAATCAGATCAGGACTGATGCCATCCATAGAAGATCTAGGGCATCCTCACTTGGTCGAGAAGGGCCACCTTGGCCAAAGGCCACCTTCATGCATGACCATGCTCTTTTTAGGTCTCCATCCGCATGCATGCAAGTCAACGGCAAATTAGAAGATAAAATGACCTAATTAGGTCAAAGATTAGGTTTTGCACAGTTGAACTTTATAAATAGAGGGTAAAGCAAGAGGAGACCTCACTGATGATTATTATTATTTTGGGAGCACTTGGATAGCAGCACAGCGTGCAGCACAACAGTTGGGGTTGGAGACGGAGTCTTCAGCTAGCAGGATTTCGGCAGTGAAACATCTGTCCTAGTCTTATTCCGGGTAAGCCATACTGGTTCACCACTTGTTCTTCAGTACATTCATCAGTTATATAGCATAGGGTATAGATTGTTGCAGTGGCACGGTGCAGCCGTAAGAGGGGTTTTCCAACCAGAAAGCTCTAATCAGCTATTGGGCCTTCAGATCTCAGTTTCCTTCGGAAACTCAGGCATCATTCTTACCATCAGCTACGTACTCCGACACTCCTTGATTATCAGCTCCATCTGAGCTCATCCGAAGCCGTTATCAGCATTTCCGGGATTACAGGGGCGTGAGCAACTGCCTCATTGAACCTAGACGCTATCCTGCTTAGGGGTGTCAGATCTTCAGCATAATCCAGTCAATCTCTCCGGCATAGCGAGGCTATCATCCCTGCAAATCGACGGATCCATCGGACACCTCCTTCCTTGAGGGCGTCACCTTTTTCTCTGATTGGGCGTCTTATTGCTGGAGCATTCACCGGAGGCAGGAGAGATCAGTTCCTCTCCGATCCAGATCTCAGTACTTGCAGACTTTATCTGTAGCAGTTCAGCCAGTTATCAGTGGTAAGTGTGCATTCTATCTCACAAACCCTAACCCTAATTTTTCCTATAAAATAGGGATTTTTGCCTGGCAGTCTGTAAGCCCAGTTGTATCAGCATATTTGTTTAGAAATAGAAAATATCGGGATTTGGGATATTACAGTGGTATCAGAGCTATTTTCTTGGCCAGCTATGGGCTTAAGAGATGAAAAGTAGATGAATACAGAAGGAGATCCTTTTGTAACTTATAGGAGGAGGAAGAGTAGATACACAGAAGAATTTGAAGATATCCAGCTAGAGGATACCAACTCAGACATGGAACAGACAGGTATTCATTCGGATAGGGGAAAAGGAACGGGAGATGAGGAGGATCGGATGGACTTTCGCAACTTGGTCTCTGCATTGCAAGACTTAGCCAAAGGACAAAAAGAAGTCCTCAATGCAATCAGCAGGCTGTCAGCGAAACCGGAACCAGGTATCAGCAGTGCCCCCCCCTCACCAGTAGAGCGAGGATCTTCCAGCGGCAGTGGAAAGATGGCGTACACCAACATCCAGAACACTCCCCACATATACAACAGACCTACTATCAGGCCTACCATGCGTCACTTCTTGGCAGATACAGTAGGGGGCCCGATCATGCAAGTAGAGCCCAGCGAGCCTTTTGGGGCTTATTTGTAGGAGTACAGGGACTTAGGGGATGAGTTTCATGCTGCTATGTCTTTCTCAGACTTCTGCAACATGAAGAGCAGAAACAGGCCCAGGAATTTCAACAAGGGTTTCAATCACAACTATGAGCTGCAGAAGACCTTGGGCAGGTTAACTATCCCAAACTTTGATGGAACTCGCGGAGGATCAGCGAGAACATGGGTCCAAAAGTTGGATACCTATTTCCAGCTCAACCCCATGACAGAGACAAACGCCATTAAGTTGGCTACACTTCACCTGGACGGAGAAGCTCACGAATGGTGGTACCACGGACTGGTGACATTGGGTCACAACACCATACATTCTTAGGGTGAGTTCACTCAGAAACTCATGGAGAGGTTCGACAGGAAAGATCCAGAGATCTATTTCAAGGAGTTGGCTCAACTCAAGCAGACTGGTAGCGCAGAATCATTCATTTCGGAGTTTCAGAGGCTAGCTGTTATGGTAACAGATGTGTCAGAGAGCAGACTGACTATGTTATTCACTGAGGCCCTCATAGAGCCACTGCGGGGATGGGTGAAAGCCTACAAACCCCTCACTCTGCAGGATGCTATTAGCAGGGCAAGGGATCTTTAGGATTCAGTTCCCAAAAACAAATTCCCTATGAAAACCAATTTTCCTGTTAGGGACAAGGACAGGAAACCTTTCCAGCAGGATGTGCCCAAGAAAACCTGGTTAGATGAGGACACCCGGAAAGATTTGAGAAGGAAGAAGCTGTGCTTCACCTGCCAGGAACCATGGGTACCAGGACACAGGTGCGCAGGGAAGGCAAAGGCATACTACATTGAGAGGTATTCAGACAGTGACGAGGATGATGATGAGCAGGAGGCCACAGAAGAGGAATCACACCAGGGTGATACCCCAGAGGGAGTCATTGCTACATTGTCTGGAGTACCGAGGTTCCATACTCTCAGGGTCAGGGGAGTAGTGCAGGGTCACAGAGTAGGAGTTCTGATTGATGGGGGAGCCACCCACAATTTCATTGAATCTGCTTGGGTAGCCAAACGAGGTATTCAGACCGAGAAGTTCGAGGGATTCACTGTAGCAGTAGCCGGAAACTCCAGCATGGAGTGCAACTACTGGATCCCAAAACTGAATGTTGCCTTGGGTAACTATCAGATGATAGACTCTTTCTATGTAGTGGATGTAGCGGATACTCATGTGGTATTGGGTGTTCAGTGGCTTTACTCTATAGGAAAATACACTACAGATTACAGGGCAACGGAAATGGAGTTTCAGGGGCCAGATGGCAAACGGGTAGTTTTGAGGGGCATGAACACTTATCCCCCAAAACCGGTCTCATCACAGAGAATGGAGGCAATGCTTCGACAGGATGATATAGAATGGGCTGCAGAATGTTTTGTCACCTTGAGGAAACCCCAAGAGACCAGCTCACAACACCTCAGTGACATTCAAGCCTTGCTACAGAAACACGAAAAGGTTTTTCGGGACCTTCCATCAGGCAGACCACCAGACCGGGGCTTTGAACACATCATCGAGCT
>LPNX010596927.1:385918-426296 GCA_001517045.1 Pseudotsuga menziesii
ATCATCCTATTGCATTTGAGAGCCGTAAACTGAAGAACTACAAGCGTCATTACTGCATATATGACAAAGAGATGCTAGCTATCTTGCCTGCTCTCACAAAATTCAGACAGTACCTGGTGGTCAGTAAGTTCAAAATCAAAATAGATCATAACAGCCTCAAGTATTTCTTGGAACAGAAGGAACTGAATGAGCGACAACAGAAATGGGTCAGCAAGGTACAAGCCTATGATTTCGAGATCGAGTATGTGAAAGGTAAGAATAATGTAGTGGCTGATGCATTATCCAGTCGCCCATCCCCATTATCCCTCAGTAGTATATCCACGGATTGGAGGGCACTTCTCTTAGTGGAGTACTCCAAAAATAAATTCGCCTGCGAATTATTGGATGGGCAAATTCAGGATGACAGGTACAGGATTGTGGACGACATCATCTACTACAAGGACAAAATATACCTCGTTCCAGAATCCACATTGCGAAAGAAGATCATCCAGGCAGCCCACGATTCTCCTTTATCAGGGCATCAAGGGTTCTTAAAAACCTACCAGCAGATCAGAGAGAGGTTTTCATGGAAGGGCCTCAAGGGGGAGACTATGCAGCATGTCCGGGAATGTAGCATCTGTCAGCAGAACAAGGTTGAGAACACCCATCCAGCAGGGCTACTACAGCCACTACCAATCCCAGAACAGAAGTGGGAGAGCATCTCCATGGACTTCATTACAGGCTTGCCCAAGGTCCAACGGCGAGATTGTTTATATGTAGTAGTTGACAGACTGACCAAGTTTGCACATTTCTTCTCGATACCATCAGACTACTCGGCAGCTCAAGTAGCGGAGTTATTTTTCAGGGAGGTTTTCAGGTTACACGGGTTGCCTAAGACCATTGTCAGTGATCGGGATAGTAGGTTCACGGGTGCCTTTTGGCAGGAACTGTTCAGATTGGTGGGGACCAAATTGGCTACTAGTACGAGTTATCACCCCCAGAGTGACGGACAAACAAAAATAGTCAACAAGTGGATCGAAGGATATCTCAGGAACTACGTAGCAGGGCAGCAACGAACCTGGATCAAATGGCTGCACCTTGGAGAGTATTGCTACAACACTACTTATCACATGTCTATTAGGATGACTCCTTTTAAGGCATTATATGGTTATGAGGCCTTGGACTATGCGGATTTGGCATTTGGAGACTGTAGGGCTCCTAAGGCTAAGGATTGGATACAAGACAGTCAGGACATCCTGAAGGTATTGAAAGAGAATTTACAGACAGCCCAGAATCAACAGAAGCTGTATGCCGACAAACACAGGATTGAGCGGAGCTTTGAGGTAGGGGATTTAGTCTACTTAAGGCTCCAGCCTTACAGACAGTCGTCACTTAAAAAGAAAGGAGCAGAGAAATTAAAACCCCGCTTCTATGGACCATACAAAATAATTCGGAAGGTGGGAGAGGTGGCATATGAGCTAGAGCTGCCCAGAGAAAGCAAAATCCACAATGTGTTCCATGTGTCCAGCCTGAAGAAGACCCTTGGGCAACACATTGCCTCATCTACCGAATTGCCCCCTTTAGATGATGAAGGACTGCTGATACTGATTCCTGAACGGATCATACAGACCAGAGAGAGGAAGCTCAGGAACAGAGTGATCAGAGAATATTTGGTTCAATGGAAAGAACTACCACCAGAGGATGCCACTTGGGAAGGTGAACAGGTATTGCAGCATCCCAGTTTGAAGTTGCTTGAGGACAAGCAATCTCGAGCGGGGAGGACTGTAATGTCCTCTTCCTTTTAGGCCTTGAGGCCCATACCGCTAACCAATGTGGTTCCTGTGGGTTCGAGCGGTTACCGATAGCTAGGGAATCAGATCAAGACTGATGCCATCCATAGAAGATCTAGGGCATCCTCACTTGGTCGAGAAGGGCCACCTGGGCCAAAGGCCACCTTCATGCATGACCATGCTCTTTTTAGGTCTCCATCAGCATGCATGCAAGTCAACGACAAATTAGAAGATAAAGTGACCTAATTAGGTCAAAGATTAGGTTTTGCGCAGTTGAACTTTATAAATAGAGGGTAAAGCAAGAGGAGACCTCACTGATGATTATTATTATTTTGGGAGCACTTGGTTAGCAGCACAGCAGTTGGGGTTGGAGACGGAGTCTTCAGCTAGCAGGATTTCGGCAGTGAAACATCTGTCCTAGTCTTATTCCGGGTAAGCCATACTAGTTCACCACTTGTTCTTCAGTACATTCATCAGTTATATAGCACAGGGTATAGATTGTTGCAGTGGTACGGTGCAGCCGTAAGAGGTGTTTTCCAACCAGAAACCCCTAATCAGCTATTGGGCCTTCAGATCTCAGTTTCCTTCCGAAACTTAGGCATCATTCTTACCATCAGCTACGTACTTCGACACTCCTTGATTATCAGCTCCATCTGAGCTCATCTGAAGCCGTTATCAGCATTTCCGGGATTACAGGGGCGTGAGCAGCTGCCTCATTGAACCTAGACGCTATCCTGCTTAGGGGTGTCAGATCTTCAGCATAATCCAGTCAATCTCTCCGGCATAGCGAGGCTATCAGCCCTGCAAATCGACGGATCCATCGGACACCTCCTTCCTTGAGGGTGTCACCTTTTTCTTTGATTGGGCGTCTTATTGCTGGAGCATTCACCAGAGGCAGGAGAGATCAGTTCCTCTCCGATCTAGATCTCAGTACTTGCAGACTTTATCTGTAGCAGTTCAACCAGTTATCAGTGGTAAGTGTGCATTCTATCTCACAAACCCTAACCCTAATTTTTCCTATAAAATAGGGAGTTGTGCCTGGCAGTCTGTAAGCCCAGTTGTATCAGCATATTTGTTTAGAAATAGAAAATATCGGGATTTGGGATATTACATGCTAGATGGAAACTAGTAAGACAAATTAGAACATAATTTTCATCTCTTTCAACTTTAGCACTCCTCAATGGTCCTTGTGCTAAAGTTGGTCCTTGAGATGCAAGAGACAGTAACGGTAGTACCATGTAAAACATACTAATGAATCAACAACTAAAGAGCAATGATAATGAACTATAACAATGTTGATTTAGATCTAGTTTGGATCTGCCTTATACTTTGCTATTTTTAGGGTCATATCTTGTCACTAAAAGGAGAAGCTGCCAAATGGAACAGATGACATACCTTGAGAGAGAGAGAGAGTTAAAGAGTTGTAGGTTGAGGTTAGATACATATAGTAGTAAATAAGATACCTTATTCATCAAGTGTGAAGACCGATGTCATTTAGGGCTTAACACAACCACAACTTAGTTCAACATAGGTTGCAAACAAGTCAAGGCCAGAGAGGTAAGGTCAAATCAGCCATGGCGTAGCTAAGAGGTTACCACTGTTCACATTAAGGCTGAGGGAGATCATCACAGTCCATAGCCCAACTAGGAGAGATCAACACAGTCACAGTCACAACCCACTAGTATATATAGTCACAACTAACTAGTATACCTAGTCACAACCAAAACTTGGAAGGACACATAGTCCCACACAGTCCATGGATCAGGTGCATAAGGTCACAACTCAGCAGGATACATAGTCCACAGATCTACCCAT
Organism: Pseudotsuga menziesii; assembly: GCA_001517045.1. Taxonomy (NCBI): domain Eukaryota; kingdom Viridiplantae; phylum Streptophyta; class Pinopsida; order Pinales; family Pinaceae; genus Pseudotsuga; species Pseudotsuga menziesii. Next base: position 389,503 of record LPNX010596927.1, read on the forward strand.
AAGGTCACGACTCAGCAGAAAGGCAATACATAGTCCATAGATCATCCCATAAGGTCACGACCCAGCAGGAAGGGCACTACACAGTCCATAGATTAGCCCAACAGACTTCAAACATTCACGACCCAACCTTAAACAATTAGTAGACGTCAAACATTCATGACCCAACCTTAAACAGTCATGGCCTAGCCTTAGCAAGGGTTCAAACATCAAACAATCACGACCCAACCCTAGCAAGGGTTCAAACTGTAATATCCCAAATGCCGATATTCTACTGATTCTATGCAAAATTATTGAAATAGCCGGGCATGCAAACTGCCATGCAAAATTGCCCTATATTATAGCTGAATTTAGGGTTAGGGTTTGCAGGATAGAATGTAACACTTATCATTGATAAGCCAGCTGAAATGCTCCTGAGAGAATATGCATGCATCAAGAGCCGATTTGGTGATGAACTGGTGCTCTTTGCCTCTGGGGATACCCCATCAGCATGAACCCAAAATCAACTAAGGGTGACGTTTTCAGTGAAGGAGGTGTCTTTTGGAGCTGAGAATTTGTAGGAGTGGTAGTCTTCCCGTGTCGGAGAGGATGCCTGACACATGCAGAAGTTCTGAGATCCCTAAGCATGCTAGCGGATTGAACTGGAGGTTTAGCTGCTCACGCCCCCCTGATCCCCAACTTGCTGAGAGTTGCTTCGGATGAACAAGACATGATCTGATAATCACCGGGTAATGGAGGATGATATCGATGATGAGAATGGTGCCAGTATTCTGAAGATAAACGGAGATCTGAGGACCCAACGAATGATTTGGGGTTTTCCAGCTAAAAACCCCGCTATGGTTGCACACGTGTCCCTGCAAACAATCTCTGATGGATATTGGATAACTGCAATTGGATGAATAAGTTGAAGAGCGGATGGTGAACCTGGATGGTTTACCTTGGATCAGACTAGGGTAGATATCTCACTGTCGAAACCCCGTTAGCTGAAGATGCCGTCTTCAACCCCAACTGCTGTGGCCGCATGCTGTGTTGCTACTCAAGAGCTCCAAAATCAATAATAATCATTCGTAACCTTCTTTGGTCTCATTACCCTCTTAAATAGAATCTCATAAACTTTTAGGGTTTGCATGTCACTTTTAGGGTTTTTGCTTTACTTTTGCATGCATGCAATTCTATTTTAATGTTGACTTTTTAAGCCTAAAGAAACAAGGCTTCTTCCATTCGACTGATGATTTGACGTTGAAGGAATGTCTTGTAGTGCTCTAAGTATCAAATCCATTCAGTCAATTCCCTCTTATGCAGTACCCACTCGAACCTAAGGGAATTAAATAGGTTAGCGGGTGTTTGGTATGCTTAATTGTAGGGGGGACATTACACAAATAGTCACTGCCTGCCTTCAATAGTCACGTTCTAGCAAGGAGAGTCACCCAACAGGTTTAACATCCCCACAAAAGAGACGCGCAAGCTAACATCCCGCAGATATGAACACGATCTGCCCTTAAGGCCACATAAAATAGTCATGGACTATTCCATAAGAAGATAGGTGCAACAAGAAATCAAAACTTCCACCCAAAGCAGCATAAACCCTAGGCGTCAAGCACAAACCAACAAAGGATCAGATATGATCTTCTCATGCCAAGATGCATCTCAAGAATGGATATATGAACTTAATTTATAATCTTGGCAAGCCTTCTAGAAAGGTCTCTTAGGTGACCTCTGAGTTTTAGGATAGTTACCAAACATAACATAAAATAATGTTAGGTTGACTTAGGATAGGGTACTAACGGTCAATTGGTCATAAAATAAAAAAACTATAAATTAAAATAAGATTAGGTTGACTTAGTATAAGGTACCAAAGGTCAAATGGTAGTGTACCAATAGTCAAATGATCTCACAAAATAAAAGCAATAAAGTTAGGTCATCATACCAAAGGTGTTCATGGTACCACATACAACAAGGGCGCTAGGACCAATAGGACCATAAGTCAACTAAGGGTTAAAAAAGATGGTAAGGCAACTGAAACAATAAACTATGTTTCTTATAAAAGTAACCAACATAAATAAGCTAAAAACTCCATGAGTTGGTAATAATAATATAATTGATAAATATTTGATGATGATTTACATTTACAAGGGTTGGACTTATATAAGTCCATTCGTGACTTTCCAACGTAAAGTCATGACTCTTTAATAATTATTAATCATTAATCATTAATTATCTATTAATATTAATATTAATATTAATGTTAATATATATATATATATATATATATATATATATATATTCAAGCCAGTTAGTTTTTGACTAAATTAAATCGCGAGATCCTTTTCTATCTATATCAAAATGCCAGCTTCCTTGAGCATCACTCCTTGAGCCAACAAAGCAAGGCTAACCAGCTCGATCCACTCTTCTACTGCTGCTGGTGCCATTGGTGGTGCTGGTTCAACAAGGTCATCGGTTAAGGCTGGTGGGTAAATTGCTTAAGCGACTGAATAATCAACAGAATCTACTGAACCAGTTGGATAAACAACTACAACTTCTAGCTCTGCTATTGGCTATGGGTATGGATCCAAAACTGGGACTGCTATTTCATTTACTGAATATACTGCAGAACCAACTGTGGAACTAACTGCTAAAAGAGACTACTTTTTGATTTATATATAGCCTGCTTCGATCCATTCATAGGTAAATCTCTCTGTCCTGGGGTCCAACCAACCCTGCAATAAATCCAAGAATTTGAATTCTTGCTTCTCTTTCTGAAGGCTTCAAGCAAAGGTGTGTTAATATCATCGACAATCAATCAATCCATATATTAAATGTGAGATTCTGCGCTGAGATAAATGTCCTTGCGACAACCGGCTTCGTTCCTTAAATGACAATATTTATAAAAGACAAAGTGAATTTTATATCTCACGATGAGCAATATAATTGGATTTGTAATTGAGGATCTTAATCATAACGTCTTCGTGCTCTTACTAGGTAAGATTCTGTCTTTGTACCAGTTGTTCGTCTTCCCGACTTATGCCACCCCTGTTATCTAGATGTGCGGGTACAGGTGCTTTGGCTGGTTGAACTCGTTCTCGATATAGGATTTCCTTTGCTCTTCATACCTCTCCTGCCTTTAGTTCTGCCTTTGTATCTCCTTCCTTTCCTGCTCATGTTTTTGCCTTGACTTGTGTTCGTGGCATATTTGATCGACCTCCACTCTGGCGGCTGCCCCTGTTGTCTTTGCCTTAGTTACTGTGGTTCTAACTGCTGGCCTTGCCACTGTTGGTTAGATTTGTTCAACAATTGAAATTGATCCCGACATTGATACAAAGCTGGCACTGGAACTTTAACAGGGAAACTCTAACTCCTGTGAGCATAGAGTGCAGAAGATAGTGCGTGAGCCCAACTATTGACCTATAATTGGTGGAATAAGGAATAATATGAGGTGACTAGTCAAATGGGATTCTATGTGAATAGGTTATATAGATTAACCAACTAAGGGTATGGGTCTCCAAATCAATATGTATCCATACCTTTATTGGATATGCTGCCCCCATCCCAGTGGCATTTGATCTGGGACCAACATTCTACCACGACTTGTGGCACATCCCATAGAGTTACGAGTTTCTGCGCATGCTACCTTGTTCTGATAAATGTATATGTTACGACTTTTTACCCTGTTTCGGCTTTCTGTACATGTTCTGAGTGATTGCACATCCAATTGTGTGGAGGGTTTTTTACCATGCTAGCCTATTCTAATATTTTTACCTTGTTTCGAGTTTTTGCACATCCCAACTTGTTATGACTTAAAGTCAATTACCCACAAAAGCACCAGATCAAGACCCAACATCAGTAGCACAACCAAAGAAATCCACCTCGATCCAGCAGCTTACGTTGATGCTTACTTGTCGATTCTGTTGAATGTACAATTGACTTCGTTGATCTTGGACCTCCAACAACATATCTTACAGTTAAAGATCCAGTTTTAGTGATCTGTAAAATGGTAACCTTAACAACACCATAGGGTAGATTACGGACTATAGTTTGAATCCTAAATCCATTGTAACAACTAATAATATTAATTGTCTAATACTTATGGGCTTCCTAATGAGGTAATCTATAACTACTATGTAAGATGATCGTGTAAGATAACAATTGCTCTCCTCTTTAGCTATTTAGTTGGGTAAGACGATGAGGTTATGTTAAGGAAAGACGAAACCTATAGAGTTATAAAGAAATCCCTTTTATGCTAAGTCCCATTTAATAAGCTGACCTTTTATCACGGTTTAGTGAAGTCTGGGTTTCTAAGTGTTCATTGTTAAAGAGGTTCCTTATCTTAAGGAAAGACCTTCCTTTATGACGGGCTAAGGACCCTTGTCACGCCCCCTTCGGTATGACGTTGGCATGCCCCTGAAGTGGGTGGTTTTGGTTAGGTAATCTTGGGAGATCTGAGCTGGTTGTGCTTTAATGAATGTGGTTAATGACTGATGATGCATGAACTGGGTTATTAAAGTGTAAATAATTATAAAGATAAATGTCATTTGACGAGTTTCTTTACTTACTGGATCTAGGGTGTGTTAATTATCTAGAAGGAAGTTACTTACTGGATATCTTGGCAAGAGAAGTTGTGTAAAATTAATTCCTTGGATCCACGATCCCTGGCCTGTCCGTTCGCTTCCTTAGGGAATTGGTGTGTCTGGTTGTGCTTACCTCAAATATAAGGGCTAAGCCTAATCAAATTGAAGATATAAGGTCGAGCTTTTTAAGCCTAATCAAATTGAAGATATAAGGTCGAGCTTTTTAAGCCTAATAAAATTGAAGATATAAGGTCGATCTTTTTAAGCCTAATAAAATTGAAGATATAAGGTCGAGCTTTTAATAACTCTATCCATTTGAGCATTGACACGTGTCATCGAGTAATTGCCTCTTGGATTGACACTCCTAATTGTATTGTACCCCCTATCGCTCCAAGGGTAAGGGTCATAAGGCGATAGGATAGGTCCCTGCTCCGCTACCATATGCCCTCCTACCTAATTAGCTCCGCTACCACAGGTTCTCACTCTGTGGACCAAAGGAAATTGAACCAAAAAGAAGGTTGTATTCTCGGCCTAACAAGCACAACTAGAACAAGGTAGCCACAAAGCCCAATGAGATAAAAATGTTCCCATTCAACAACACTAAAACACCATGATCCCCTTCCTCCTTGTTCCCACAGTCTAATGATAAAGATGGTGGTATAACCGGTAGAAAGTAGAAAACTTCCCACTGATTCTTCTAGGTGAAAAAATCCATGGGTAAAACCTCTCTCTAGAGTTGTCCCCATCGAATCGGTAACGCTCTTCATGGCTAACATATAAGTCAAGGGTCTAAAGATTCAAGGTCAGAAGTCAAGAGTCCTAAGGTCTGATCATAGGTCTCATAGGTCATAGGTCATAGGTGTTCTGCATAGGATCAAGGCTATTTCCATGCAAGGAGGTAAGAGTAAGAGGTTCCCACTGATATAGGCTGTTGGTGCTGGCGTTAATAGTGAAAAGGTCAGAGGCATAAGAGTGTTAGTAGGAACCCAAGGCGTAGTATTTGTTTATAAAATTGTTAGTTCTAGATATATTTGTTAGAAAGTATAGTGGTCATATTGGAAATAGTTGAATGTTGGAAATATTCTAGTGGGAATGGATGGCCCAATTAGCTTATAGCTTTCGTTGATGTCCTAACATAGTACTGAAGAAAGTTCTTAGGATGCAAGAGAATAGAGCGCATAGCCGAATGAGGTTCTTTCCAACTAGCTCTTAGGATGCAAGAGAATAGAGCGCATAGCCGAAGGAGGTTCTTTCCAACTAGCTCGCATGAACCTTCGGCAAAAGTCCACTTGAACTTATTCTATGAGCCAAGGAAGGAGATGTTCCCCTTTAATCCCTCCCCATGTAGGAGCTAACGCTTATGGTGGAAAGTGGAGCCCTCTTCCTATGATGCTGGGTAGCCTCCGTCAGATGGGTTTGGGCCCGTATCTTTCGTAAAGGTTGGTTTTTATAGAGGCACTTAACATCGATCAGACTTTATAGATAAAGGTGTTCAATCAACCTATAAAAAAGTTGATGCCTCGGATTCCCCGGATTTACCAGAAAGAAACAGAGGGGACTCACTCCTGAGATGAAATAGCTTTTTTGAAGCTCTCCACTCCAAGAGATTTAGAAATCTCATGGTACTTAGTATCCTCTTTTCCAAGCTTGGTTTTAGGCACGATGTAATCTTTGAGGATCCAGTCACCCATACCTCGGGCATCGTAAAAGGAACAACAGGCGGGTGAGACGGTCAGCCATTAATTATACCCAAACTTGAAACCAAACACTATGCAAATGAAAATCATGAAATTGAGCCAAATTGAGCAAACCAAGACTGCCAGCATGAATCATGCTTCAACATGAGAAATGCAGCAAGCAAGCAGATAAAATACAGAAGGCACAATACGTAGGCATGCATGAGGACAAAGCAAAGGAGGCAAGGGAGAAGATCCATTTAGGGAACAATGCTAAATCCATTTAGGTTAATAGCTTTATGTAAACAACGCAAAATAAACATTCTTGAGCCATTTCTTAATAAACATTCTTCACACTTTGGTTGAAATCTATTAATATTAATATTAATGTTATATATATATATATATATATATATTGCCTTATCCTTAAAGGGAGCTTTGTCCTCAAAGCTTATTGAAGACAAGGCTTACCTTTGGTTTCTTACTTGTAATGTCATCTCTCGGTCCTTTCTTTTAGTACTTGCAACACTTGATGAAAAGAGACGATACGAGTTACGAATTCCAAAGAAAAAATGTCACATTGTCTGTGATGTGGTCCATCCAAGATCCATCTTCATTGGAGATGATTGTTGATCGCCTTGTTGGATAAATCTTCCCGTTTTCTGCTTAGGTTGTAGATTTTGTGTTCTTTCGCTTCTGGAATTATAACTCCTCTGTTTATGTTCGTTTTGACCTTGTCGTTGGTCAAAATGCTTTTTGTAATTTGGGTGTCGATAAGGAGTTCTTGTTGTTTGTTTTTCTGCTTTATTGACTTCCTTTTGAACTGTGGCGGGGATTGAATTTGTATTTGTTTCTTCTTCCTCAACCTGAATTTGTTTTCCGGAGATTCTGGATGCTTCCTTTTGGATTTGAACTAATTTGTTCTCTAATAGATTATTATTATTCTTAATCTTCTCGAACTTTTCGTCTTGTGACTGTTTGCCCTCTTTTAACTTCTTGATTTGTTCCTCTAGTTCTTGATTAAGATTTCTCAGACGCTGATTTTCCTCTTGTTGTTTTAGTATCGAGGTCTTCATTGGAAAGTTCTATCTTCCAACTATTTTTTAGTTTCTTGAATTTTGTAAGTAATGTCTTGTTATGAATTCTTAGTCAAAATAGTTCTTCAGTATTGCTTGCTAATTTTCCATTGATTTTCGCAGTTTCTAACTTGTGCTTCTTTTTAGTGTCGTCATACTTTTGTTGGAGTTCTTCCTTCTGTTGTTGATGTCGACATATCTCTGATTCTTGACTTTTTAGTTTTCTTTGGATTTGCGTCAACTCATCATCTTTGTCCATGATGAGCTTGTTTAAACGTTTTATGTCTTCTTCTAAATCGTTATCACTTCTATATGGCGATTTTTCGTTATCTTCGAACTTTTTGATTTTGTTTTTAAGGTCTTTTGTGATTTTTTAATCGAGAGATTTCTTCATTCTTTGCTGATAACAGTTTCTTGATATCTTCATTAGCTTCTTCCAATTTTTGATATTGATCTTTTGAGCGATGATTCTCTTGTTCTATCAACTTATGAAGAATGATCTGTTTACTCATTTCAAATTGTAGATTTTTATTGCTTTCCTTGTAGTATCCTAATTCGCTTTCTAGTTTCTGTGATTGCAACTGTGAGTTACCTTGATCGTCTTTCATAATAAATATGTACCACATATTGGACAAGAGCGATTGCCATTCTTAAAATATGTTGGATATTGGAATTCCATTTCGCAATAAGGACACCTAGTCCAAAATTTGGATCTATATATGGAATCCGTAATTTCTTCAACAAATCCACAATGGGCTTCAATGACTTCTTGAATATCTTTCGAGACTTGATTTCTGCTCGTTTTAATATCTTCTTGGTCTTCTTTGTTTGACATGGTCTTTTTTTTTGTATTAAATAATAATTGTAATGACAATTATTAAGTAATAACAATTTTTGTTGTTTATAATAATAGTATTTTTTTTTTCTAATGGGAAGCACTTGGAACTTTAAAAATAATAAATATTATTATAAATATAATAATAATATTATATGTATAAGGGTTGGTCAAAAACCTATGCGGGTCAAATACCCAGTTTTGGAGAAGCTCCAGAAAATATTGGCGACAAGCTGGAATCTGCCCAAGAAGGGGCTATGATACCAATGAAACAATAAACTCTGTTTCTTATAAAAATAACCAACATAAATAAGCTAAAAACTCCATGAATGGATAATAATAATATAATTGATAAATATTCGATGATGATTTACATTTACAAGGGTTGGACTTATATAAGTCCATTCGTGACTTTCCAACGTAAAGTCATTACTCTATAATAATTATTAATCATTAATCATTAATTATCTATTAATATTAATAATATTAATATTAATATTAATATTAATATTAATATTAATAATATTATTAATATTAATATTAATATTAATATTAATATTAATGTTAACATTTATATATGTGATAATTAATGATTAATGATTAATTATCTATTAATATTAATAATTTTAATATTAATATTAATAATTTTAATTTTGATATTAATATTAATGTTAATATATATAAAACAACAACCCCCATACCCTCAAGACCAAGGTGAACCATAAAGATGGGGAGACAACCTTTCTTTTACCTACAGGACCAATAGGACCAAGGTGTACCATAAAGGACCAAGGAATTTAATCTTTTCTCTCTCAAGGTATATTGTTAGGTTTGTTCCATGAATCTTTATCATCGATGTATAAGGAGAAAATCCAAACTGGATGATGTGATACTCTGGTACTCAGTATTGCTCCCAAGGGTTAAGTGCTAAGTGACATCATCAAGGGGTGGCCAATCCCTTGAGGAACAACCTAGCAATAACCGAATAGGAGAGAGGACATCACACATCATCATCTTGGTCAACTTGACCAAGATCCACTTGGTTAACTGACTAGGAATGTACCTCCAGGAACTGCTTGGTCCCAGACCAAGAATCTGCCTAGTCCTAGACCAACAATTCTCTGTCTCAACCTGCAGGATCTGCTTGGTCATCGTGTCCAAAAAACTATCTGGTCCCAGACCAGAATACCCTAGAGACATATAGGGGCCCTAACCATATGTTAGGGACTTTGCCATGGCATCAACCTGCTTGGTCCCAGACCAAGAACCCTATGAGACTACTGGGGGCCCTAAGGTACCTTCTAGGGTCTTACTCTACCCTAGTTAACTGACTAGGGTACCATCCTCCCTGAGAATGGGTCTTGCAACTCCACTATCATTAACGAAAGAAAAAGAAATCCAAGATATAAAGGAAATCAACCCAATTAATGGATTTGGAAAGTTCATTACTCTAGGGGTGCCTTAATTATTATATATGAATAAAACTTTAGGACACTAGCTTGAGGACATGCAAGATATTACACTACAACAAGAGAATTGCCATAAAGCCTCTATTGAGACATTTTTCCTTAAGGAGGATATTGTCCTCAACCTTTTAATGAAATATCAACTAAATGAATCAAAGACTCTACGATAGCCTAGAAACTTAGTAGAAATATATGATTAGCATGTACATAGTTCATTGTAAATTTTGAGGGATTAAGGAGCTCACTCTTGAGAACTAAGGCATTGTGATTGTCAATACTACAAGACATTTTAATGTTGGCTTTAGATATGTACTGTTAAAAATCATCAAGTAGAAAAGATCAACGAGTTAAAAATTATGCGAGCCAATAACAAGATATTTTCAGTAGAATCCATCCTATATCATCATCATAGAGAGGGTTCAACAATAAACCTAGGAAATAGCAGGTCAAGTCATTGACAGTCAGTTCATTGATGCTTGGAATGCATAATAGGAATGGAGTTCTTTCTACCAAGTTGAAGGATAGATTGAACCGGTGCATTTCGTCCAACACATTTTTCATCCTTGCCATCCAAGAACTTGTCAAGAGATATTCTTATTAAAGTAACTGTTATCACACAAAGTGTAGCTACCCACTAAAGGTATTCCATTTGGGACGGTAGAGGGGAGGTAGCTAACCGGTGACATCGCAAGGGACTCGTCCACTACGGATAAAGGGTAGTTGTCACACCAGACGAGCTCTTGTCACTTTAGATCAATCTAGAGAATGACCAAGGGGGGGACCCTACTAGCCTAAGAGGCTATCGCACCTACTCAAGACACTCCTAGGTTTTCACAATGTATAAGAGAGGAGAGATAATGAGTGGATAAGACTAGATTTATCGAATTAGATTGGTATGGAAATTAGGGCCAAGTTGGGAGGCTTAGTAAAGATAGGAAATAACCCAACTTGGATGAGATTGTACCACAAATGAGTTAAGGAAGTAGATCTAGGGAGATCTAGCGAAATGAAATGAAACCCTAAAGGGACCCATCTAGGGTTTTAGTATAAGTGGACAAAGTGGACCCAAAAGAGTACATCGGGACATGAGATGACTAGATCGAGGTGCTTGAAGATAGGATCTATGATTTTTAGGCGGGTCAAAGCATAACAATTTGACAGATCTGAAGAAATAGCCACCCACCGAAGAAGGGCGCCCCCACCTAGAGTGACTAGTGCTAGATCCCAGGGAAAATGGAGTCTGATTTTTATGAAACTTGAGATCTAGTGTTGATTCATTAATCTCCAAGTGGGTATTGATGGCCGTCATCAAAATCTCAGCGGATCTATCGGATCCACAAAATTAGGGTTTTAAGAAAGAGGGTTTTGGTTGTGACAATTGGATCAATCCCTTGAAAAATAAAATAAATTGCAGATGTACCTGGAAATACTTGCTTCTAACCTTGTATGACGATGATCTTGCCTCCCCGATCAATTACAAGCGTTTTCTATGCCTCTCCAAGTGAAATCGCTACCTCCTCTCAGATGCCAAAGGCTCCCTCCTCCTGCAAAAGACATCTTCTATGTGAATCGATTTACCGAAGAATGGATGAAATGATGAAGATGAATCAAAGAACATCACGATGGCCGTAAGACACAATAAAGATACTCCCTGAACCAATGGCGATTTGAGAGGACGATATGGAGCTTAGTCACAATAGCGCCCGTACCCAAACGCTTCCTTCACCAGATGGATGGAAACCTGCAAAAATATTAGAGATGCATAGATCCACAAGAATGCTAGAGAGAAGAAGACTTTCCAATCTCCATACAAGACATTCGACAAAGCTTCCAAGAAATTCTGCAAAAATATTTTTATTAATCCAAGAGTTTGAGAGCCAAAAGTCCCTTTACAAATGAGAGAGCATCTCAATATATAGATCTCTCAAGTACATAATACCTAGATCCAAAAAGATCAAGGGTCAAGATCATAAGATAAAATCATCCTAATCTATGACTAAGATTAGCCGGATACATCTCACATGGATCAACTCAAAAATATAAGGGGGCGCATCACTAGAAATCCTCGATGGGGGGCGCACCACATAAAATATAACTAATGACCACAAGGTAGCACATGGTGGGGCTAGCAGGTTATGTTATCCTTCACTAGCATGGCCCCATGGCACAATAACAATGTGTGGTGGCAAATAATATAACATAGTGATAAAAATCACTAGGGGATCTCCCTCAAAATATATCAAAATATCCTCAAAATGCATAAACCAAGGACATGCGGACCTCGACTGAAGTGGAGCTGATGCTGGATGATGAAGATGACCCAAATACTCTCCCTCAGACCAATTCCATGCCAATCCTTTGCCTCAATCACCCAAATCGATTTCCTCATTAGGCATTTTTAATTATTAAAATGTTTCCTTGGGAACATAAAATAACCAATATCTCACAAGAGACTGAAAATCAACGTGAAAAGACTGCATGAATGGATCTGGGACCCTGGTAGTATGGTACAAACGACTGGCTGCACCCCAAGAATCCCCATAGTGCCCTAGGAGAACTTAATTTTTTCTTCAATGTGCTTTATTTCCATTTTTCCCAGGCAAATCTGCTGCAAGAAATCCCAGATACGCATACTTGTCCTGTGCCCGCCTGAAAATGAAAACCAGCTGCACCAATGGTCTCAGAGTGTCCAAATCCACTAGGAATGAGTACTCACACCCCATAAGTCCATCACAAAAATACATCAGAGGCCCCATCCATGTCAGAACAATAAAAATAATAAACCCTGTAAATGCTGATAGTCATAAGAATAACACAAGCCATCATAATTAATCACCATCTGAATCATAAATATGTCTAAAGGACACCTGTAGACCATAAGTAATCATCAACCATAAATGTTGGTCTAAAACTCAGCTTGGATCCTGCTCATGGCCTGGCCAATATTGAGTTGACCAAGTCAAAACTGATCAAATGATGACCCAAGCGCTAAACTTTGATACTGCAAAGTACAAGTGGACATGCATGCTCAATTATCTATGTTAACAGTGATACTTCTAGTATGATTAGATTTAGTTGGCAAGTATAAGCACAATAAATATAATTATAATCCAAATTAAAATGATCAGTTGCCTCCCATGGTCGGATATAAGTGCCGAGACCTACAACCAGCATGAAAAGGGCTGGCTCTGTAGAAATTCCTATAACGAGTAGAATTGAGAGATAGCACCATTTGCTCGAGATAGCGAGAGCAGTGATGATGATGATGATCCAGTGATGAAGACTTGTGCTAATGAACTATGTCAAGATAATACCTTCCTAGTTAAGAGGGAGTGTTGATGTATTTGTAACTTCGGAATGTATTCACTTGTATATCTTATATTGTACCTCGATGTTCCTATTGGGAGAATCATTAATATAATAAAGTCATGTAAAGTCATAGAGGTTAACCCTTCGTTGTAAGTTGGGGCAATAGTCCCCACATTTGAGGGGTACTAGGGTTATTAGACTCTCCTAGAGAAGTTGACCCTGGTGAGTAATTGTCAAGTGGAAAACTAGTATAAATAGAAAGTGAGACTCTCTATTTGACACACACTCTCACTCAACTGTAGCGTATGAGTGAGAGAAGAGGAGCTCGCACAAGTGAGAGAGAGAACAACTGTCGGAGATCATCTTTGTGTATTTGGGTTTTACCTTTGCTATTGGTGCTCATTCTATCTCTGAGGAAGTTGCAGGGTTTTCTCCTTTATGGTTTCCCGAGGAAAATTCTTTGTCTCTTGTCTCTTGTGATTATTGCTGTGCATGTTTTTCTCTCAGATAAGATCCTAGATCATATTGATTAAATGATAAAAAGTCTAATGGTCACAAGTCAAGTTACAAGTCAAGGATAGTAAATGAAAATGGGAAAGCAACGGATGGATGGAGACAGTGGAAATGATGCCAAGACTAGCAAGCTATGTCCCTGAATGGAAACGACTAAATCCATACAGGAGTAGGGCAAGGCCAATGAGTATACAAGAGAATTTCCCGGTCAAAACCACTAGATCATTTATACTTTAGATTCCAAGTAAACCAAGATAAAGTATTGCCAACATATAGTTAATATTAACTGAGTCTCACTGCTAAAATAGGTAACATAGCAACATCAAAATCCATATGCACAAACCATAATATCACCTATACCTGCATTGGATCTGAAACCAATATGAAGATCATTGGAACAACTGCTGCTGCTACATATCATGGGAAATATAACAATCTCTGCTCTGGGTCTTGAAAGGAGAATGGCTAACTCAGTCATCAAATCTGGGGTCATGAGGCCTAGTCATGGCATAGAACTGGTCAATCTGGATACTCTGGATCTGCTGAAAGTGGGAGATCATCAACTCTAGCTCTTCATTTGCTGATCTCATAGTAAAGGGATGGCTCAAAGAACTTCTTAGTACTGCTCAGGAACAAAAGTAGCCCAGCTACTACATATGTGACAACATCTGGCTCCACATGGTACAGGTGTTCTAAGGAAGAGAGCGCATGAGAACCTCAGACATCTCTGGTACGCAACAACACTCATTTATCAACGAACTATGCACACGATCAATTGCTCCATCTTTATTAAAACCTATTCATGCGCATCATGGAAGCAACACTACCCAGCGGTACATGTGGCATAAAATAAATGCAGTAAATAAAATACTGAAAGTAAATGCGGAAAGTAAATGTTGAAAATAAAACATCTATCTAAGATCAAACCATCTTAGGGCTAAATGATCAAACCATCCCCATCTAAGGATTCACATGTAAACATCTTCATCATCTGCACCTCTAACTTTCATATGATCCCAAAGCATTTGCAAATGAACTTCAATAGATGTGGCATTGTTTCCATAGAAACGAGACAACTTTTTAACGTAACCCTTAGGCATATAATGAGGCGCCCCATCTATTTCAGAAAAGTCAAAAGGAGATATAGCTTAGCTTGTGTTCTAACTATTTTGGATTCTCTAAATGGGATTTGATTTGAATGTCTAACTGGATTACAAGAATCATTTAACTGGTTGCTTTGATTGCAAGGCTTTGGCTGGGTTTGATGCTTACTAATCGACTCAATATAATTTATTAGGGATACTTCATTACAGGGAAGACGAAACTGGTGGGAATGATAAGGATCATGATAGTTAGGCTCATACCCATAATTATACCAAGAATCTGACCTCCATCTATTCCTTTCACTCTTTAAAGCTTAGTTATAGTTTTATTTAATTCTTCAATGGATCGAGAAATACGTCCGAGTTCATTATGGTTTGTGGGATGAGTTCGCTTCTCAGTGGAGTCGCGTTATGGAGTCGCCAGGTGAGATACTAAATGAACTCACCGAAAGATATGTCGTTGGGGAAGTATGATGCGAGAAAGAAACAAGTGAATGCAAAATTAGGCAAAGGACAATTCATGTACTTAACTTAATCCGGATGCTATATGATTCGGAAGATAAGAGTGAAATACTACTCACAGACACCAGAGGTAAGCCTCTACCTCCCCGACAATGGTGCCGAAAGATGTTAACACCGAAAGTGTAGCTACCCACTAAAGGGGGAGACCAATCCAGAGAATGACCAAGGGGGAGATCAATCCAGAGAATGACCAAGGGGGAGACCCTACTTGCATAAGAGGCTAGCGCACCTACTCAAGACACTCCTAGTTTTTCACAATGTATAAGAGAGGAGAGATAATGAGTGGATAAGACTAGATCTATCGAATTAGAGTGGTATGGAAATTAGGGCCAAGTTGGGGAGCCTTAGTAAAGATAGGAAATAACCCAACTTGGATGAGATTGTACCACAAATGAGTTAAGGAAGTAGATCTAGGGAGATCTAGCCAAATGAAATGAAACCCTAAAGGGACCCACCTAAGGTTTTAGCATAAGTGGACAAAGTGGACCCAAAAGAGTAGATTGGGACATGAGATGACTAGATCGGGGTGCTTGAAGATTGGATCTATGATTTTGAGGTGGGTCCAAGCATACCCATCTGACAGATCTGAAGAAATGGCCACCCACCAAAGAAGGGCACCCCCACCTAGAGTGACCAGTGCTAGATCCCAGGGAAAATGGAGTTTGATTTTTATGAAACTTGAGATCTAGGGTTTATTCATTAATCTCCAAGTGGGTATTGATGGCCGTCATAAAAAACTCACCGGATCTATTAGATCTACAAAACTAGGGTTTTAAGAAAGAGGGTTTGATTGTGACAATTGGATCAATCCCTTGAAAAATAAAATAAATTGCAGACGTACCTGGAACTACTTTCTACTCACCTTGCATGATGATGATCGTGCCTCCCCGATCAATTACGAGCGTTTTCTATGCCTCTCCAGGTGAAATCGCTACCTCCTCTCAGATGCCAAGCACTCCCTCCTTCTGCAAAAGAGATTTGCTATGAGAATCGATTTACTGAAGAATCGATGAAATGACGAAGAAAGATGAACCAAAGAACATCAAGATGGCCGTAAGACACAATAAAGATGCTCCCTGAACCAATGGCGATTTGAGAGGACGATATGGAGCTCGGTCACAATAACGCCCCTACCCAAACGCTTCCTTCACCAGATGGATGGCAACCTGCAAAAATATTAGAGATGCATAGATCCGCAAGGATGCTAGAGAGAACAAGACTTTCCAATTTCCATACAAGACATTCGACAAAGCTTCCAAGAATTTCAGCAAAAATATTTTTATTAATCGAAGAGTTTGAGAGCCAAAAGTCTCTTTACAAATGAGAGAGCATCTCAATATATAGATCTCTCAAGTACATAATACCTAGATCCAAAAGGATCAAGGGTCAAGATCATAAGATAACATCATCCTAATCTATGGCTAAGATTAGCCGGATACATCTCACATGGATCAACCCAAAAATATGAGAGGGTGCATCACTAGAAATCCTCGATGAGGGGCACACCACATAAAAGATGACTAATGACCACAAGGTAGCACATGGTGGGTCTAGGAGGTTATGTTATCCTTCACTAGCATGGTCCAATGGCATAATAACAATGTGTGGTGGTAAATAATATAACAGAGTGATAAAAATCACTAGGGGATCTCCCTCAAAATACATCAAAATATCCTCAAAATGCATAAACCAAGAACATGTGGACCCTGACTGAAGTGGAGCTGATGCTGGATGATGAAGATGACCCAAATACTCTGCCTCAGACCAATTCCATACCAATCCTTTGCCTTAATCACCCAAATCAATTTCCTCATTAGCCATTTTTAATTATTTAAATGCTGCCTTCGGAACATAAAATATCCAATATCTCACAAGGGGCTGAAAATCAACGTGAAAAGACTGCACGAATGGATTTGGGACCTTGGTAGTATGGTACAAACAACTGGCTGCACCCCAAGAATTCCTATAGTGCCCTAGGAGAACTTAATTTTTTCTTCATTGTGCTTTATTTCCATTTTCCTAGGCAAATCTGCTGCAAGAAATCCCAGAGACCCATATTTGTCCTGTGCCCACCTGAAATTGAAAAGCAGCTGCACCAATGGATTGAGAATGTCCAAAGCCACTAGGAATGAGTACTCATACCCCATAAGTCCATCACAAAAGTACATTAGAGGCGCCATCCATGTTAGAACAATAGAAATAATAAAGCCTGTAAATGCTAATAGTCATAAGAATAACACAAGCCATCATAATAAATCACCATCTGAAGCATAAATATGTCTAATAGACACCTATAGAACATAAGTAATCATTAACCATAAATGTCGGTCTATAACTCATCCTAGGTCCTGCTCACGGCCTGGCCAATACTGAGTTGACCAAGTCAAAACTGAACAAATGATGACCCAAGTGCTAAACTCTGATACTGCAAAGTACAAGTCAACATGCATGCTCAATTATCTATGTTAGCAGTGATACTTCTAGTATGATTAGATTTAGTTGGCAAGTATAAGCACAATAAATATAATAATATTCCAAATTAAAATGACCAGTTGCTTTAAAACAAGAACCTCTAGTGTATACTCATTTATAGATTTAGCCCTTTTGCTAGTCAAGGGTGAAGGGATCATAAACAGTAGGTAAGGCCAAGGGATGACTTGATTACTCAACATTGTAAGCACCTGGGCTGAAGGACAAGGGGATCGACACAACACATAGGTTGGACTAGGTGAACAATAGGGCATGGCAGTGTCTCACAAATGGGTGGTGTTAAGTCATGAACTTGTTATCTCCAATTTTATATTGATGGTGATTTTTATTTCAAGTTTGCTCATTTGCTTACTTTAGAAATTTTTTGGTTTTAGGTGAGATTTTGATTTTTGCTTTAGGTTTTCTATTAAGTTTGTTCTTCTTAGGTCTTGAAGGGTTTTATAAGACATTAGGTTGAGTAATGGGTTCACAAATAACATCGTGATCAAAGTTCACCATTTAAAACCTCATTTAAATTGGAATTAATGACTAAAGCAGCGCCAAATTTGAATTTGAAATATTCTTGTAGCGCAATGATTGAAATTTTACACTACGACTCTACAAGAATATTGCGGGCACCAAAATTGCCGATTTTTAAGCCAAATTCTCTCATGATTTCGATTTCTTGGTGACTAATCACATATGTAAAGGGTTTTGATACGTGTTTCATCAGAAATCATCATGCAAACAGGTGTGGCTCGTGACCGGAAAGAGATCGTGGTAATCAGCAGTTAAGGGTGGGTGAATGATGACAGATCGAAGAATAAGCCTAGATTGATGGGAAAGAAGTTCTCCACATGTGTATTACGAACCTGGAGGCGTAGTGGAGCGAAGACATCTCCTTAAAATCCGGAACTTGCAGTTATAGAGAAGATTTAGGGCTTTCTCGTCACGCCAGCTGGAAGCAAATTGGAGACCCGAAGACACTTGGATAGTTAAATTTGACAATCAGAGAGCTCAAGGATTGACTTTAAACGTCTGTAGCAGGACAGGAATGAGGTATTCCGCGTTAACCTGATAGTGGCTGCTAAATTGGGGCTTTCCCAGTAAAGCTTGTTTTGTTAAAATTGATTAAGGAAAACATAAATGCATGCTTTTAACAAAACTCCTGTCGAAGAGATATCAGTCTAAGAGGTTTTTAGATGCTTTGCCAAATGATAAGTTGAAAGTTAGCAGTTGCATTGAACAATGACCCTGTCAAAGCCTGAAAATATGGTAGGGTGAAGATTTGTATAGTTTGTGGCGACTAAGGTTTCACAGATTAACTTGTTACCTGCAAGAAATGCAATGAGTAAGTTGAGCATGTAAATTACATGCAGAACTTGTCTGATGTAGGTGCCAGAAACTGATTGGTTTTATGTTGAATGCAAGTTGAAGTAGAAAGTTAGAAGACAAAAGATTGCTCTCATATGTTTCCATCCCCTAGCTAAACAATCACAATCTGATCTAAGGAGCAGGCATTTGAGAGCACTAATGCAAAATCCTTTTTGCAAAGGGATAGCTCATTAATAGCAGTGGAATGAGCCAAGGGTGCTATTTGTGCAGAATCATAATACACAAATGTTTTCATGCATTCTAAAGATGATCTTGCATCGAAATGAACATTTGAATGTTAATTAAATTCAGCAGCAGCTTTGTGAGAAGATTTTTTGGTACTCTGTTGACCTAATTACCTAACGTCAGTGTAAAACATTTCCTGCATTCAAAATCGAACAGACTGTAAAAACTCTGAGAGCTTGAGAGAGAAAGGGCTGTTAGGACATTGACAGGGTTCTAAAAGCATACAGAAACAACATTCAGTCATTGAAAGCAGATGGGAAAAAGTGGCAAGACCAACAGGGCTGAGCCTATTGAGTTGAAATGGATTGACCAATTTCCTGGTTGTGCAGAACCTTTTCAGAATGCTGGTTGGTTGGATTTCTTCAAGAAGATTGATGGCTATAACACCGATGTCTCTTATAAATTTTCCCAATGCTATAACCAGGACATGGTAGAGTATTTGATACTCTGAAGTTTAAGTTGACTGTGGAGCTAGTTGCCGAAGCCATAGGAGTCAGAAATGAAGGGGAAATGTGGTTCATAAAATTGCCTTTCACCTTTAATGCCCAAAGGTACCTTTTACCTGGCATTACTCCAGACTAGAGCAAAGGAGTATTAATCCAGAATTTCAGAGATGAATGGGTGGAGCCCATTAAAGTCCTACAAAGCTACATGACCTGTGAAGGGAGGTATGCTTTTGTATACAAGTATCATTTCAGGGTCTTACAGCACCTTGTTGGTGAATCCAGGATGAGTCTTCCTTTCTTCTTGTTTAAAAGTTTACAGAAGATGTCAAGCAGGGTCAAGGAGCATTAGGACCACACATCACAGTCCATTTTCCATCATGGATTGATCAAATTAATTATCAGCACTGGTCTGCAAAGAGAGGAGAAGACATGGGACTATTTTCTCTTTTGGTCTGGTTTTCAAATCAAGAAGGAAGAGCAGCCAACCAAAAAACATGTGGACAAGGGGCAAACCCTAGTTAGAAAACTAGGTCAGAAAGTCAAGTCTGAAAATAAAAAAGAAGTTAAACTTGAAGAAGTGATAGAACCTTTAAAGGCAGACTATGAACATCAGCAGTCTTCAGCTGATAATAAGGGCAAAAGTTCACTGTTTATAAAAAAGGAAGATCAACCTGTGTGAAATAGGGCACCAGCAGAAATTCTCATGGATGAGAAAACTATTGTCACAGAGAAGGTTGCAGTGGAGGAAGAGGATGTCAAGGTCCAACAAAGAAGCCCTATTACTATTTTATTTGAGGATGAAGGATATTTGCTAGAAGGAGATGAGCTCACAGTCCATGCTGAGTCTAGGGTTGACATACACAAAGAATGCTACAGTCAAGAAGATAAAACAGAAAGGTTAAAGAAAAAGAAAACCAAGGTTAAAGCTATGGAGTTAGCCACAGTTAGACATCAAGGAAAAACTTTGAAGATGGTGAAAGAACTTACTTCAGAATGGAGACCAAAAACCAGACCTAAAAACAAACTAAGGCTGAATATGAAAAAGCTATTGAACCCTAGGATAAATACAAAAGAGGTTACTGTGCTTGATGATGATTCTTCAGATGAAAAGATAGAATCTAGCAGGGGTGATTGCAAAGGAAAGAAAGCATTGAAGTCAGTAGAAGAGTCCAGCTTCAACCAAACTAAACTATCAGCTGTGTTTCTGGAATTAAGAGATGAAATGTTGAAAGAACAACAAAGAAAAGAAACTGAAGTGTCTTATTCTAAAGACCAGCAGTTGATTGATGAAATTGCACCAACTGAAACAGTTAATCAGGAAAACCCTAGTATTCATGGTGTGTCTTCAGAGCTGTTACAGGATGATGAAGACATTTTCAGAAAGCTAGATATCCCATGGCTGCCCAGTGAGATACAGGATACCACAACAGGGAAGGCTTTTGACTCAGAAAAGGAGAACCTGCAAAGAACCATCATACAATATAAGCATCAAATGGATTACATGCAGGGAGTAAATGATGGTCTGATCCTAGCAAATAGAAGACTCAGGGAGGATTTACAAGAAGTAAATGAGCATTATCAAGAGCTTACTGCAGTTTCCAAGGAGGCCCTGAAGAGGAAGAGAAGCACAGATTTACAATGTGCTGAATTGAAGCAGACTGTCAAAGGCTTGCAGCAGCAGAATGAAGAACTTACTAAAAGATTGAGAAAGATGGAAGCTGAACAACAAAAAGCAAAGAAAAAGGCCCAAGCTTTGGATGGAATAGCCTTATTGGCAGAAGCTGCCAAGGACCTTTGAGTATTTTTAGTTAGTCAGTTACTTGTTATGTCTTTTGAGAAATATTTTAGTTAGTTAGTTATTTGT
This sequence comes from Pseudotsuga menziesii, assembly GCA_001517045.1. Lineage (NCBI taxonomy): Eukaryota > Viridiplantae > Streptophyta > Pinopsida > Pinales > Pinaceae > Pseudotsuga > Pseudotsuga menziesii. Next base: position 410,964 of record LPNX010596927.1, read on the forward strand.
TATGTTTTTGAAGAAATATTTCATTTTGTAAATTGTAATTTGACATTATCCCATCGATGAGTTGGCTGAAGACAGTTAGGGTTTGGACCCTAACTAATTTCTTGAGAAACAGTATTTAGGTAGATGAGAAAGAGAACAAAGGGTTCGACTTTTTGGCTTGCTTAAGGAGGTCTGTGACTTATTTGTGAGCTAAGTACTATGACTCTCATGTGTATTTGTTGAATAGAACTATGAAATATATGATCTATATCACCCTTCAGTCTATGTTTTAGCTTCATTTTTAGCTTGTTTAGCTACTTGACTGATAAATTCATTGCTGGTTAATGGTTTCTTTGCTTGTAATGCTTGTCAGTTTTGAATGAACTTTGAGATTATATTCTGATTGGTACATGGTGATTATATTATGCATCTCTGTTCTTATTTATTTATGATTTAGTTCCTGCTTGGCTTATGAATGTATTTCCTTCAGTCACCAAACTTTATAACCAGAAAAACCTTTTCAAAAAACCTTAAACCCTAGTTTTACTTGATTGAATATTTGAGATTGTGTTGGCTTGTTTCTTTGTGGCCTGGAAACAATTTCTGGCACAAACAGGTGGAATGATGAAAAAGATCCACTAGACTCTAGACAAGAAACCTTTTTAATACTTTATTTGCTCAACATTTATTTCACTAGTTGACCTCTAAAGGCATGTGCGCTGGTAAGCCTTCTGGGCTTCCAGATAATGACAAATACATGACCTTCTTGGGCCAATCTCACCCTGCTGCCCTGTGGGGGCAGATGAGCCGAACATTATAGAAAGAATGAGTGCTCATCCTATAGCCATCAACTTTATTTATCATTAATAACTTGCCAACCTCCAAGAGCAGGTGCCCTGGAAAGCCTTTTGGGCTTCCTGAAAATGACTATGGCTTAGCCTTATTGGGATTGCCTCCCTGATATCTTGTGGGGATACATGAGCCTTACACCATACAATGGATGAGTGCTCATTTCTTGGCCACTAAGTAGTTTTGTTTTTCTATTTCCAGTAGTGTCTAAGGACACTTTTATTTTGCTGGCAGGGCATGCATTTAGAATAACTTTAAGCTTCGATGTGTTCTAAAGACACTTTCTTTGGTAGGACTACTTGTGTTCAAGACCTAGAGGTAGACATTCCCTGTGATAAATATCACATAAACGAACACCGAGACACAATTTTATACATGGAATTGGAGACCTATCCCAACATAGAGGTGAAGCTGGGGGACATCCCAGATGTCACTAGTCAAGTTACAAGTTAAGGATAGTAAATGAAAATGGGCAACGCATGGATGGAGAGAGTGGAAGTGATGCCAAGAGTAGCAAGCTATGTCCCTGAAGGGAAAAGACTAAATCCATACTAGGAGTAGGGCAAGGCCAATGAGTATACAAGAGAATTTCCCTGTCAAAACTACTAGATCATTTATACTTTAGATTCCAAGTAAACCAAGATAAAGTATTGCCAAAATATAATCAATATCAACTAAGTCTCACTGGTAAAATAGGTAATAGAGCAACATCAAAATCCATATGCACAAACCATAATATCCCCTGGGTTATATACCTGCATTGGATCTGAAACCAATCTGAAGATCACTGGAACAACTGCTGCTGCTATATATCATGGGCAATATAACAATCTCTGCTTTCGGGCCTGAAAGGAAAATGGCTAACTCAGTCTTCAAATCTAGGGTCATCAGGCTCAGTCATGGCATAGAACTGGTCAATCTGGACACTCTGGATCTGCTGAAAGTGGGAGATCATCAACTCTGGCTCATCATCTGCTGATCTCATTGTAAAGGGCTGGCTCAAAAATTTGCTTAGTACTGCTCAGGAACAAAAGTAGCCCAACTAATATATATGTTACAATAGTAACATAATAGTGTTCTGTTCCACCTTTTGACCAAATAGGATTAGCTAGGTTACATATAGCTATAAGCAAGGTACCTATGGAAAGGGAAGATTTGTTGAAATATTATAACCTCGAAGAATATTCTAAATGTATTTTATTGATGTAACCTATTGGAGATGTTTATTCCTCTGTCGAGATGTTATTATTGTATTTGGTCATCATAGAGTCATAAGGTATAACCTATTAACCTCCATTGTAAGTCGGGTCAATAGAACCCTCCTGAATACAATATAATATTGTTTTGTGTCTTCCTAGGTGAAGTCGGCCCAGTAAGTTTGTTTGGGCTGACTTGTTAGGGAAAAAGTCAAGTGGAAGAAAGAGTATAAATAGTGGATGTGTGTTCCTCATTTGACACACACACTCACTTGTGTATAGCGCATATGAGAGAGAGAGAGAGACATATCTGCTAGAAGGAGCACATGTTTGGGATTTTGTCTTTGTACTTTGATACATCTATATAGAGGAAGTTTTGTTGGGTTTTCTTCCCCATGAGTGTTTCCTAGTATAAATCTGTGTTCTTTTGTGTGGCTGTGTTTGTCTTTCTTTCAATGATGCTTTTGTATATGGTTATGATGCTAAATGTTATTAGATCTTGTATAACCATTAAAAACTTAACATTGTATCAGAGCCACCCTGAAAGAAGTCTTTGTGCAGCCGAAACACTACTACAACTAGAACGACTGAAGATCAGGGTTTTATTCTTGAAAACCCTAAAAGACAAAAACTAGTCATGTTGGGACTTCCGCTATAACTCGAGATTGGAGAAGGCTAAGGAGCTGAAACTTTGACAGGCCGAAGATGAAATCTTGATGTACCTTGTGTAAACGTTTTAGCCTCATATTCGCTATAATCTAGGGGATATGATTCCTCCAACTCAAGGTTCCAGCCTCTCCCAGAATTCAGCCTTAAACCGATGACCTAGGAAAATTTGCTATATCTCGGGTTAGGTAGGTCCAAATGAAATTTCGCAAGATGTTTTAGATAGGGTATGGATTGTAGTTTCTGTGGTAAAAGTTTTAGACTCCGAAGGTGAACCAGTGATACGTGGTAGTCCGTACAAGTTCGCTATGCTGAATACACTTTAAATAAGTCACCTTTGGAAACTTCGCATAAGTCCCACTTGGTGGATCAAATTCTGGTCTAACCTGTGGTGTTGGAAAGAAGACAGACCAGGGTACTGCAGGACAAAGTTTAAGACCTTTAGGAGCAGAAACTTCGGATCTATAACAGAAACAAGATCAGTCAATTCTGCAGAAGAAACTGGAGAAAAAACTAGGGCTTCTTGTTCCGGGCACTTCCCTCCACCAATCAGTTGAAAAAGGAGGACCATCAAACTCGCCCTAGAAGGACGCATCTTTCTATGTAAGAAGTTTTTTATTCTGTGGTTTTTCAATTTTTTACCTAACACTGCTTCCGAAGAAAACTAGGGCATCAAATATTTTGCAGTTTTGGGAAAATAAGTATGCTGCTAAGCTCACCTTGTGGAGGCACATCTTTCTATCAAATCAGATCTGAAATATACCTAAGTTGAAAAATTAGGGTTTCTTTGTCAAATCCTAGGTCCACCACAAGCAGTATTCCAGAAAAGCTTTCAAGCAAGCATCAAGTTGAAGCAATCTCATTGGTAAGTTCTATCCTCTCCATTTCCATTTGAGGTTCTCATTTTATCATGATGACAAACAGTACCAAGCTTGAGAACAAGTTTGAAGGAAACGCTAACCTCTGAGCATGGAAGTATAGAGTGCTTCTCATACCTAAAGAAGCATGACCTGGAGAACCATGTCAAAGAAGAAGCTGCAGATCCATAGGGAGATGAAGACAAAGCACAAGAAGGACTTAGTCAAAACTAAGAGGATTATTTCCGCCTCCATTAGATCTCACATGTATCATCCTTGTAGACTCCCAAGGATATGTTTGGTACAATGACCAGCTTGTACGAAGGAAAGAATATCAACAGGATGGTGACATTGAGGAACCAACTGAGGAATGTGAAGATATAGAACTCAGAGACCATTCAACCCCACTTCACAAGGGTTTCTCAAATCAAAGAACAACTTGAAGCAGTCAAAGAGAAAGCGAGATTGTTATGACCACCTTGAATGGCCTCCCAAGGTCATGGGACTCATTCATTCAAGGATTATGTTCAAGAAAGAAGCTGATCTCTTTCAGTAGACTATGGAAAGAATGCACACCATAAGAAGCTCGATTCATAACAAGAAGATGGGAGCAAATATAGATCAAGCTCTCACAGTTCACTCCAGAATAAATCATAGAAAGAAGGAGAACCTTCATCACAACAGAAGACAAAAGGAATTCAGAAGGGATCCTTCCAACATTCGATGCTACACTTGTGATGATAAGGGACACTACTCCAGAGATCATCCCAGAAATAGAGACTTCTTCAAGAAGAAGTCAAATAAGAAAAGACATCATGCTCGCACCACTGAAGATTCCTCAAGTGATGAGGAATATGAATTCTACTGGTGAAGACAAAGATCATACTCTTATCCATTTCATTATTTGGATAAGAAAGAATGAAATTAGTGACACTCAGAACCAGTACATAGGTTCCTAGAATCATTAGAAGGCTCCAGGACATAAGGATCAAGAAGGAATCTACCAGTCAAACAAATATAAGTATTTGAATTGTCTTTTTCTATACATCTAGTTGCTTATATGACATTGTTTAGTTGTGTACATATCTATGAAATGTATTATGCATGATAGAATGTTTGCATTAATGAACAGTATAGTACTAATATGCATGTTATGGGTAAGTAGCCTATGGTGCTATACAACACTCCATTGCTATTTATCTAGAATGAAACCTCTTTGCTGACATATTGAGATCAGTGCACAATCTCAATAATGTTATGGTAGACATGGAAGGCATTTGGAAAGTTTCTGTGTGTATACGGGATATGGATGAATGCTGTATTGCAAAATAGTTGCATGATTATATCTTTATGCATAAGAATTTGTCATTATGAATGTCTTGTGAAATGTTTCTAACCATGCAACTGGTGTATTTGACTTGTAGGAAAGATCGTGTACAATCGCCTACAAGAAAATGAGGACAAGACTTGCTCCGAAGAACAAGTGACGACAGTTTAAGATTCACTCCAATAAACATACATGAAGATGAACTTGAAGATCCCAGGTTCAGAGACACTGTGACAAAAGAAAGAGCTTCAAAAGAATATGAGAGAGCGGTAGATCCACCTCGAAAGATGAAGACTACCTTGGGCACGAGAGATAATTCAAGATGAAGAAAAGAATGACGGGACTTCCAAAATAAAGTAAGAGGCCTCAGATACACTCTAGTTATGTGGCACAGTTGAGTGACATCATTGATGCAGACCCTTCCAGCTATGAAGAAGTAGCCAAAGAGAAATGAAAGAAACTATGATCAAAGAGTACCAGTTGATCACGGGGAATGATGTCTCGGATGTGGTTTCGAGACCTAAAGGAAAGTTCGTAGTGTCCTCCATGTGGATCTACAAGAACAAGTATACAAAGCAAGGTTCGTGGTTTCTCTTAGAAAGAGGGAGTAGACTATGGCATGACATACTCCATTGACCAGACACTCTTCTCCAGTGAAGTAGAAGTATATATCGAGCAAAGAACCACATGTGCAAAATAGGCTTTGTATGAGCTCAGAAGGCATCCGTAAATAAGCACATCTAGTTACATAATGAGCTTGAAGATCACCGAGAGTGATGAATATCTTAACCTTTGCTACAAGGTTGAAGATGGAAGCCTATAGAAGACAACAAGCTCACAGATGGGTGCAAGAGGAACTTTTCAACAAAGTTCAAGATAAAGGATCTTGTTATCTAGTGACCTGAGATGGATACAGAGGATGCTACCTGTCACTCTAGTATAGAATGTTTCGATACATGGAGTACAAAATGCAGAGGGAGGATGATGCTCCACTTCAGGGGGAGTGATTCCAGAAGATCTCCAAGTTCGACATGGTACGACAGGATGGACAACTTCCTGATGGACTAAGGCTTTACCAAGAGTAAAGTGGGTTCCAACCTTTAAGGTTGAACGCGGAAGACTAGGATATGTCGATGATCTGACAGGATGAACTCGTTGTAGATGCAAAGAGGAAGTGTTCAGGATAGAAAGAGAACCTCAGGATGTTTGGGATCGGGTATGATCTCATGAAGAGGCTGAGTACATTGCATGTTCAACTTAGAGTGAAGCAATGGAGATCATGACTACAGATTGTATGGTTATACAGACACATATTAGGCTTGAAGTACCTCAGACATGAAGAACACCTCAGGTGGATGTTATTGTCTAGGATCTGCCATGGTCTCATGGTTTAGGAGGAAGTAGTCCAATGTTTCTCTCAGCACAACTGAAGCAGAGTATATAGCAGCTTGTTCTGCTAGTTGTGAACCTATATGGCTTCGGAAGTTGATGTCAGGTCTATTTGACCTGGAGTTGGATACCACGGTGGTTCTATGTGACAACCAGAGTTGTATAAAGATGACGGAGAACCCAGTGTTTCATAACAAGTCGAAGCATGTAATGTCCTCTCGAAGCACAATGTAGTGGCCAGAACCAATTTCCCTATTAAAGATGAAGAGAGGAAACCCTTCCAGAAAGAATGGCCCAAGAAAGAATGGATGGACAATGATACCCGACAGGACCTTAGAAGAAAAAAATTATGTTTCACTTGCTAGGAACCATGGGTACCAGGTCACAGATGTTCAGGAAAGGGAAAGGCCTACTACATAGAGGCCTATTCCGACAGTGGGGAGGATGAGGATTATCGGGATCAGGAGTAGGGAGAGACACGAGAGACTGTTGATGAGGGACAACCCTCAGGAGGTACAGGGGTTCCTAGATTCCACACTCTCCGGTTCAGAGGTACTGTACGGGGCCACAGAGTGGGAGTGCTGATAGATGGTGGGGCATCCCAAAACTTTATTGATGCTGCATTGGTTAAAAGGAGAGGCATCCAGACTGAGAGTTTTGATGGGTTTTCAGTAGCGGCAGCAGGTCACACCATGGAGTGTAGTCAGAGTATTCCTAAATTAAAAGCAACACTTGAGAATTATACGGTGATAGAGACATTCTATGTGGTAGATGTACCCGACATGAATGTGGTATTAGGAGTTCAGTGGTTGTATTCCATAGGGAAGTATTCCACGAACTACCGGACCATTGAGATGGAGTTCATAGGAGCTGAGGGACAGAAGTTAGTATTGAGAGGGATGAATCCCTACCCTCCCACAGCAGTGACATCACACAGAATGGAGGCAGTACTTCGAGAGGGAGATATTGAGTGGGCACTAGAGTGTTTGGTTACCTTTAGGAAACCACCAGATAAGGCCACGAAACATCCAGCAGATATAGAGGCCTTACTGCAGAAGCGCAAGGTAGTCTTCGGAGACCTTCCAACAGGTCGACCTCCAGATAGGGGATTTGAGCACATTATTGAGTTAGAGGAGGGGACTCATGTAGTTATCACCACTCCTTATAGACATCCCAAGAGGTACAAAGATGATATAGAGAGTACAATCAAGGAACTACTCAAGCTAGGGTACATCAAACCTAGCTCTAGTCCATTTGCATCTTCAGTATGCTAGTAAAGAAAAAGAATGGAACCCTACGCATGTGCATTGATTATAGGGCACTCAACAAGAAGACCGTAAAGAACAGGTATCCCATCCCCAGGATTGACAAGTTGATGGATGAACTACAAGGGGCAAATTACTTTTCCAAGATTGACATCCGCTCAGGTTACCATCAGATTCGGGTCAGGGAACAGGATGTTCCAAAGACCACCTTTCGTTGCCACTACGGACATTATGAGTTTCTAGTGATGCCATTCGGGCTCACTATTGCACCAACTACTTTCCAGTCATGCATGAACAATATCTTCAAGGCTCAGTTACGTAAGTATCTTCTGGTATTCTTCAACGACATATTGATATACAATAGAACTTGGGAAGAACATTTGAGACATCTAGACGAAGTACTTGGCATTTTACAGGAGTAGTGACTATATGCCAAAATGTCCAAGTGTGAGTTTGGCATGTAGGAGATGTTATACTTGGGGCATGTGATAGGGGCCAACAGGTTCCAGGTGCACCTAGATAAGATAAGATAAGATAAATTTATTAATGTCCACAAATGACCACAAAGTAGGTCAACGGGACTGTCGGTTACAATGATAAGTTATGCATGTGGGAGGATCAAACGATCTCCCTTAAAGAAAAAGGAAATACAATATAAGGAATGAAGTAGATGAAAGTGAAGATAAACAAGTCGAGCTAGGCTGAAGCATGGAAGGGTTCCTGCTCTGGTTCCAATCATGCAGTCCTGCACAGGGGCGAAGGAGCTCAAGTGGACAAGATCCAGGAGCCGAAAAGACCAAGGAGGGTTTGGTACTCCTAACATTCGAGGCTGAACGAAGAAAACAGAGAGAACTGTAAAAGTGTCTACTGTCCTGAATCGGGGCTGGTAGGCGCAGGTCGCCCTCTAGACTAGTGTCGGTGGGGTGTAGAAGGTTCTGGATGCCTCCTGGAGGGAGGTCTGGTACGGAGCTGCCGTTGAGATCTCGTGGGTTGAGAGCCTCCAGCCTTTGCAAGTCTCGGAGTTGGGTCGATATCAAGATCAGTGGATCTCTTGGTGCCCCTGGATGCCGGTAACATGTTGAAGAACGCTATGATCCGTTGTGTGGTCTAGTGGGAGGCTAGAGAATCTGGGCTCAAAACCTGAGAGCCTCCTGAATATAAAGCGCTAGGCATCTTTGATTGGTGTATCTGAAGAAAGCGGCTAGAGTTTGGGCCCCCTTGAACAAGCAATAGAAGCGTCCTCTCATCTCATAGTAGATAAGACATTTGAAGATAAAATGTGACATATTGGATTGGCCTACACCTAAAAATATGACAGAACTGAAGGGCTTTTTGGGCCTTTGCACCTACTATAGGAGGTATGTCAGTAGATTCTCACAGATGACTGCACCCCTCACAGATCTTACCAAGAAGGGGGCATTCCGTTGGTTGGAGACAACACACCAGACATTCGAGAAAATGAAAAAGGTAATGAGTTCATGCCCAGTATTAGCTCTACCAGGCTTTTCTCAACCCTTCGTGTTAGAATGTGATGCTTCAGGAGAGGGAATTGGGGCAGTTTTGATGCAGAACAACCACCCCATTGCATTTGAGAGCAGGAAGCTCAAAGACTATGAGCGCCACTATTCGATATATGACAAAGAGATGTTGGCCATTCTCCACGCGCTAACCAAGTTCATGCAGTACTTAGTGGGTGGCAGATTCAAGGTTAAGGCAGATCACAATAGCTTGAAATACTTCCTAGAGCAGAATGAGCTAAACGAGAGGCAGCAGAAATGAGTAAGCAAAATTCAGGCCTATGACTTCGAGATTGAGTACGTAAAGGGAAAGAACAATGTAGTGGCCGATGAACTTTCCAGACGACCAACTACTTTATCCCTTATGAGCATCTCATCAGATTGGAGATCTCATCTTTTGGTTGAGTACTCCAAAGATAAGTTTGCTTGCGATCGATTGGATGGACAGATTCAGGACGATAGGTACCGGGTATTGATGACATCATATGCTACAAGAACAAAATCTTCTTAGTTCTAGAGTCTTCCCTCAAGAGGAAGAATTTGCAGGCATCGCATGATTCACCATCAGCAGGGCATCAAGGGTTTCTCAAGACCTACAGATAGATTAGAGAAAGGTTCTCATGGAAGGGCCTCAAGAATGATGTGATACAACATGTGAGAGAGTGCAGCTTGTGCCAACAGAACAAAATGGAGCACACCCACCCGCCTAGGTTACTACAACCTTTACTTATTCCCGAGCAGAAGTGGGAGATCATCTCCATGGACTTCATTACTGGGATGCCCAAGGTTCAGGGTAGAGACTGCTTGTACGTAGTGGTGGACAGATTGACCAAGTTCGCTCACTTCTTTTCCATTCCTTCAGATTATTCAGCAGCACAGGTAGCAAAACTATTTTTCAGAGAGGTATTTAGACTCCACGGGTTACCCAAGACCATTGTCAGTGACAGGGACAACAAATTCACAAGAGCCTTTTGGCAAGAACTTTTTCGGTTAGTGGGGACCGAGTTAGCCATGAGCACAAGTTATAATCCACAGAGTGATGGGCAGACAGAGATTGTCAACAAGTGGATTGAGGGATACTTGAGAAATTACATAGCAGGTCAGCAGAGGACATGGATCAAATGGATACACTTGGGTGAGCATTGTTACAACACCACCCACCATATGACCATTGGGATGACCCCTTTCCGAGCTCTGTATCAGTATGATGCTTCCACTTTTGCAAACCGGATATTCGGCGATAGCAAGGCCCCCAAGGCCAAAGAGTGGATTCAGGAGGGTCAAGATATCCTCAAGATACTCAGGGAGAACATACAGGTTGCTCACAATCAACATAAGATATATGCGGACTGGCACATGGTTGAGCGTAGTTTTGAGGTAGGAGACTTCGTTTATTTACGCCTCCAACCTTACCGATAGTAATCTCTTAAAAAGAAAGGAGTGGAAAAACTCAAACCTCGCTTCTATGGTCCATACAAGATAATCCAAAAGGTTGGAGAGGTAGCATATGGTCCATACCTATTCTTGAGCAGACGTGGGAGATCATCTCCATGGACTTCATTACTGGGATGCCCAAGGTTCAGGGTAGAGACTGCTTGTACGTAGTGGTGGACAGATTGACCAAGTTCGCTCACTTCTTTGCCATTCCTTCAAATTATTCAGCCGCACAGGTAGCAGAACTATTTTTCAGAGAGGTATTTAGACTCCACGGGTTACCCAAGACCATTGTCAGTGACGAGGACAGCAAGTTCACGGGGGCCTTTTGGAAAGAACTTTTCCGGTTAGTGGGGACCGAGTTAGCCATGAGCACAAGTTATAATCCATAGAGTGACGGGCAGACAGAGATTGTCAACAAGTGGATTGAGGGATACTTGAGAAATTACGTAGCAGGTCAGCAGAGGACATGGATCAAATGGTTACACTTGGGTGAACATTGTTACAACACCACCCACCATATGACTATTGGGATGACCCCTTTCCGAGCTCTGTATGGGTATGATGCTTTCACTTTCGCAGACCGGATATTCGGCGATAGCAAGGTCTGCAAGGCCAAAGAGTGGATTCAGGAGGGTCAAGATATCCTCAAGATACTCAGGGAGAAGATACAGGTTGCTCAGAATCAACAGAAGATATATGTGGACAGGCATAGGGTTGAGTGCAGTTTTGAGGTAGGAGACTTCGTTTATTTACACCTCCAACCTTACCAACAGTCATCTCTCAAAAAGAAAGGAGCAGAAAAACTCAAACCTGGCTTCTATGGTCCATACAAGATAATCCAGAAGGTTGGAGAGGTAGCATATGAGCTAGAACTACCCGCAGTGAGCAAGATTCACAACGTATTTCGTGTCTCCAACCTCAAGAAGGCAGTCGATCAGCGGATTGTTACATCTTTCGAGCTGCCCCCCCTTGACGATGAGGGGCAATTGATTCTGATCCCTGAGCGCATCCTAGAGGTGCGAGAGTGGAAACTGAGGAACAAAATCATCAGAGACTACTTGGTTCAGTGGAGAGTTCTGCCTATAGAGGAGGCTACTTGGGAGGGAGAACATGTATTACATCACCTAGCTTTATAGTTGCTTGAGGACAAGCAAATTCGAGCGGGGAGGATTGTAATGGCCTCTTTTGCATAAGCATTGAGGATCAACCCGCTGACCTATATGATTCCCATAGGTTCGAGCGGGCACTGACAGTCAGGGAATCACCTGTGGACTGATGCCATATAAGAAGATCTAGGGCATCAATATTATATCGTCAATATTATAAGAAGATCTAGGGCTAAAATGCCGATCCTTTTCCCAAATGTAATTGATCAAAATTTAATTCTGGGATGTTTTATGGAAAAAACATCAATAATGATGCACTACATCAAGTATTCCCAATTAAGTTGTTTAGGGAGCTGTGGTTCATCTTTGTCGGCTCTCTTAGAAATCCAACTTAGTGCAACTTAGTTAGTAACAACGCCCAAAGCTGGCCTTCTACGCTAAGAACTACTTGGAGCCGAGTGACTGACTCATTGTTCGGCCTTAGTATAAGCTTTACCACTGGATGCATGCTCTTTGCATACCCTTCGCATAGTTTAGATTGGGCTCCTATAGACTTCAAGTAGAGATGGACCACCATGTTGATTGATCTGATAGGATCTACTAGCTATGCCACCTCCAGGAGGTCGAGACCAAGGAGCACTACATCTTTCACTGCACCATCTACTACGAGATCAAAGGGAGGTTCCATTGCCGATTCAGAGGGACCCTGTGTATTTCTAATTTCAACCATTGTAATTGAAAAGTTGAATTAATGATATTGCATTAATGATATCAGAGATGTGTGGCCTTATACATGCAAGAAGCCCTCAGGTTTAGAGACCATATTCTTCAGCCTCGTACCAGACCAGATTCTACCCAGTGGATCACTTCCTTTTTCACGATACTACCCTCAGGGAGGGGCACTAACAAATAGACCAACATCAACACAACTTCAGACTTTGGATCAGTGCGAAACCGGGGAGCCTTCCACTGTCCCTTCATATCTCAGTGGCATGAGCAAACTAGACCTCTCCCCAGGAGATAGAGGAGATCCCCTAGGCCTTACGACGAGCAACCTCCTCCAAACAACAACGTAGAGGGAAGCCTACCCCTTCCTCTAGTTTTTCCTTGGGACAACATACTATTATTAGTTTCCTTCCTTTGGCCTTGGATGGTAGGAGAGATGGGTCTATACCTTGATAGACCTACCTCATCTCTTTTTGATTTCTTTGCTCTTGGATTCTTTCCCTGTGTATTTCTCCACCCATGCGCAGCCTCCCGTACTTGGGATCGAGGGATTTCTATGCCTTAGCATAAATTTGTCCTCTCATCTCCTCTCTACATTACTTTACTTTCTTTTCTGCGTATTGCTTTTATAGGAGACCTTTTGGTACTCCTGGTTTGTAGTGACATATTGTATTCAGCAGTCCTATTGAACTACTTTCGTGGTTATTATTTGGACATTAATAAAATTATCTTATCTTATCATTTCTTATGTTAATTGAAAGTGTAGATTGCATTACCCCCTCAAAATGGAGGTGAATTTTGAAGGGGATTTGTGACAACTTTCACCGTCTTTTGATCTGGGCAGCAGAGAAACAGAAAATTACATTTTTTTTGATGCAACAATGTTTAAATCAATTAAACGATGGCTTAATGAGCTAGCGTAGATTGATGACTTTGGTTGAAAATTTTCTTTCTGTGGCCAAGATTTAGCAGCACCTGTAGTGCTTGAATTCTTAGCTTGTACATATTGTTGATGAGTTTTTTTCAGTGTTACACAGGGACTTGCCCCCCAGGGTCGGGGGTGCGCCCCCCTTGCTCCCTGCGCCCCGGGGGCTCCTGGGGAAACGTTTCCCAACGTCCCCAAAATCAGGAAACTCTCGAAAACTCACAAGGGGGCGCGTCCCCCTGTTTTGCAGCGTGCTCCGGTAAAGGGGGGTTCCCACACGCCCTCTCCCGAAATTGGGGGGATCCTAGACGCCCCTACGATTTTCCCAATTTCAGTTTAAAAAAACAAAAAATTAATTTTAATTGTTGTTTAGTCTCTGTTTCAGGCTTAGTTTTTAGTAATTTACTATTTCACTATTTTAGCATGCAATATCATTAATTCAAGTTTTCAATTACAATGGCTGAAATTAGAAATATGAATATCAAGATTCAAATGACAAATTTGAAAATTATCATGATGAGTTGTATAATGTGTTTGTAATATTGTATTATTAATTTGCTATATTCTGATTTACATTGCACAATGATAAACTTAGTATTTACTATTTATTATTTACATTTAGTAGTTTACATGGGATGAATCATTGAATTGTTATTGATGGGATTTAATAATTTATAATATTAATTTTTATTAAGACTTGGACGTCCACCCGCCCCCCCGAATTTCGCTAAAATTTGGGGGTGGTCTCCACACGTCCCCAATGTGCGTTTCCCCGCTCCCGCACTCCTGCGTCCCGGAAACTTGGGGGAACATTGGTTTTTTTCTGATAGGGAGCTACTATGTTGACAGTGGGTAGCTCCTCAGTTCTGCTGGGTTTACACTTGTGTCTTTGTGCTTTCTCACTTGAAATTGTTGAAAATCAGACCTCTGTTCACTTACAGATTTTGTCAAACACTTCATAAACCATCAATATCAGGCCTCAACAGTAAACCACAATCAAGCACATTAATTAACCATTCAATGGAACTATCCTGTAGGCTGATATATTGTTTATAAAGCACATTTAGCAGCGGAAAAACATAAATAGCAGCAGACTGTAACACATTTAAAGACACAGTATTTTTGGTCAAATTAGACCCTGGAAAAACCCCACACTTTGGGGAAAACCAGCGAGAGAGTAATTTTATTGTGGAGCTTCAGAAGAAAGTTTTACATGAAAATGTACAGCACTAAATATTCAGCATTAATTTCACAGTACTTATCTCACAAGTACCACAGTCCAACAGCTCGAAAACAGCACCAAACTTTGGAACCAATGCCCACTACACTGTACGGCCCTCTCTCTGTCTTTATCTCAGCAATGTACCACGATTTCTGTGCACCCACTGCTTCAGCACTACTGCTGTACTGTACAGGTACACTGTACGGCCTCTCTCAGCAGCTAACTACTCCAGTTTCAGCAACAAAAACTCTTCCTCGGTATCTATTGCAACATATGACAGTACGGACACCACTCTACAGCAGTACGGCCACCTTCAACAGCAGCTGTACGACCAGTATTAATGTCTGATTTTTCTTGGGAAGCGTGCTCACTTTCTACCTTCAAAAGTGTGCCCCTTTCAATGCTGTACACACTGCATTTAACTCAGCAGTCATTCTGGAAGTGCGTGCCCCTCTTCTCATCTGGAAAAGCGCCCTCCTTGTCTTCTATCTCAGCTCCACTGCTCCAAAATACCTCTCTCGAAATTTGTGCCCACATGGAAATAGCTCTCTCCTCTTGAAAATCGAGCCTCTTCCTTTTCTCACCAAAACTCTCTTTTGGATATGTGCCAAAATGAAGTCTCAGCACTTTTATTTACCCTATTAGGGTTATTCTCATGACTTTTCACCTTCAACGGTCGAGATTAGATCTTTGGCCAAGAGATCTATGGCTGGGATCTAATCTTTCACTCACTTACATCTCCTAAGTGAACTTTACACCAATTTTTTTTTTCTTTTTGAAAAGTCATATCACCCTAAATATTTAAAAGTACACTTTATGACTTAAAGTCACTTTAAAAACATAATAAAGTGAAACTCACTTTTAAATCATAA
>LPNX010596927.1:427018-449750 GCA_001517045.1 Pseudotsuga menziesii
GGCGGATTTGTTGGAGCCGGAGGTAAAACGGTAAAGATAAAGCTAGGTATCGGGTGCTAGGGTGGGTAAGATACCCTTTTTTTTTTAATTAAAAATTCGAAAATCAATTAGGTTCGTTTAGGTTCGTCATTAGGTTCGTCAATAGGTTCAGCATTAGGTTCGGGTTCGCCTTGATTAGGTTCGACATTAGGTTCGGCATTGGGTTCGGCATTAGGTTCGGCGAACCTGAACGAACCTTAATTTTTTTTTGAGCTTCGCCGAACCTCGAACCTCAAGGATTAGGTTCGGCGAGCCCTGTGACTTAGGCTTGGATGAGATGTCCTGAAACTAGTTCTTGAAACATTGTCACTAGCGGAGGATGAGGGGCATTGTACCCTTTGTTGAACTGAGGCTGGAGGGCTCGATGCTTTCTAAAAAGAGGTCCCACAAACTAGACCCCCAAACATGTGTAAGTTGTTGTGAGATCCACCGCGTCCCTAAGTGTTGAAATGTAAGTTGTAGAAAGCACTCTTTGATGTGTTGAAGATCATAACCTTGGTGTTACTTAGGTTGACCTTCATTTGCTAGAGGTCACAAAAGCTGAGTAGGGTATCATCTTGTCTTTGTAGGCCTTCTTGTGAGGGGCCAATAGGAACAAGTCATCGACATAGATCAACACATGATGTGTTGATTGTCACCATGGAGAAAAGATTTCAGCGTGTCAATATAGATCCCAAAATGGGTCAACAAAATGGGACACTCCTGCTTAACTTCAATGGTAGTCTAGATGAAGTCAAAAAGTTTGTGGGCCATACAAAGGTGACCAAGAACCAAATTTTGTAATCTCATGATTGTCGTAATGGGGGCCTTTGAATTGTTGATGGTTCAGAGCCTCTAGAACAAAGCGTTTCTCGGTAATGTATCACACTTTTTGAACTCTACAAAGCAGAAGAATTTCAAAAAGTGATGATGAGCTTCCTCAATAATGCCCCTGAATGTGAAGATTTGATTATTTGTTTGGTTCTTTCAGTGGAGCGATCTTGCCCTTTGGCCCTAAGGTGTCTACCCTCCAACACATTTGGAAGCTATAAATGCAAAACCGTACCAGATAGCTTTGAGAAAGTATGCCCAACCATGGTAGTCTGATAGTGATTTTGGTCAGAGCTAGCCCTCGATTTGAATATTAGTTGAATGACATGTCTTGTCCATGCATGGGTGAAGTCCGAGCAAGCCACATGGTTGAATAAAGAAGCAGTGTGTGAATTGTGAGAGTGAATGCAATGTCTAATGAACTAGACTGGGAAGCCTTCCTCATTAGCTATTTTGTTAGTGCTCATAACCTTGATTACTTTCATAATTTCTCCCTCTAAGAAGAGATGGAAAGAGAAGGGGGGAAAGGTGATACAAGCAGGTTTATGTTTGGGTTTATCATATAGGGAGGTCGTGTGAGCAAACATGGACTAAGTATATAAGTTTTGGGGGTGTTAAGGGAAAGTGGTATTCTCAAGTGTTTTGGGGGAGTTGTGGAGGACAAGACAAAGTTAACATCTCCTCAGTGAGAGGAAAGCTTGCTTCTTATGATAAAGTATGTGTTGGGGGGATTGGACCAAGCGAGGAGAGGGAGGTCGAGGGGAAGAGTCTAACACAACATGTTTTTATTTTTATTTTTTTAGTAACTAGGTGAATGCTCGTACTCGTCTGACATGGGGTTGATTTTGGTCCACTACCACTATAACCCTAGGTGTACCAACGCTGTCCCACGTGTGGCACACAGGGCTCTGTCAATGTTTGAACCCATGGCGACACATGGAGTGCCTTAATAGTGCACCCTATTGTCAATTGGTCTACATCTTAGGAGCTCAGATTTAGCCTTTGATCCACTTATGTGTGCACAGGTCACGAGATCATTTAATACAATCTCTTTGGGTGCAGCCACATGTTTGACCACTACCTCAAGTTGACCCCATGGCTTCAAGCTAGGCCATCATGAGAATTGACCCTTGGCTATTGGTGAAAAACTCCTTGCTCTTCACCGATGGATCCATCACAACATTCCATTACTTGAATCATAAAAGAGGTTTTTTTTCCAATTACTTGGAATGCCCCAGCTTTCAAGCAGGTGTTATACACAGCGTTTATTGTAAAAACCTGAGCTTAAAAAAATATGTTTAATGACTGCAGGCAAGATTTATTATGAAGCAGAAATCTTATTGTCAAGCAAGGAATGCGATTAGAGAACATAAAAAAAGTTGGATGATAACCCAGACCAGTTTGAATTCTTTTTTAGAAATATATAAATAAAATTAAGTGTACTTTCATTGAATAAATGAGTCAGTTCTTTAAACTTCAAGAATATTTGTTGGTGATGAGACCCAAGTCGAGGGTAATAGTTGCTATGTAACCTCATCATTCATTACCCTTGATTTAAAGCAACAATATTATTAATTTAAAACTCTTTTCAATATACGTTATCTAAATTTATACCTGTGTGATTTCTTGAATAATAGTACAACTCAACCCAATCAATGTAGTTCCAGATGGTATCTTTTTGTGTAATCTGTTGGTCTATTAGCCTATAGTGAAACTTGAATCATTAAGGTTTCATCTAAAAGGCCAGTTGTAAATCTCTAACCAACTTGATTTGGTTTATGTTTAAGAGAAGGAAACAAGAAGGAACAAAAGGCCAAGGATAGGGGGAGAAATTCAATGGTACCATATCCATTCATGTTTTATACTTTTGAATTTCAAAAGTTTTTTCTTGAACAATTTACTAGCTTTTGGGCTGTGAAGGAAGCTCTGAACATTTTGAGCAATACCCATATTTTTAGGAGCTCGACTCAAAAACGGTTTTTAATACTGTGGATCAGAGTATATTATGAAGCATAAAATGATAAATCTTATGTCCAAACAAGGATCAAGTTTAGAGAGCTTTAGAAAACCTGGATGATGGTCTAAGCATTTTGAATATTCAAAATTTGTCCTTCATTGAACGAAAGGCTGTATTTTTTTAATCTATTTTAGAAACTCCCAGCAGATGTATTATTGAAGTGAGCAAAGGAAAGGGTTATAAATGCTATGTGACCACACTATTCATCAAAACATTGTTAAATGCTAAAGCTATACAACATTAATTATCTAAAACTCATTTTAAATTAACAAACAATGCATATGCAATTTTCCTACATGACATCATAACTTGACCTAATAAATGAATGTTGAAACGAATTTTCTTCTGCAATCCGAGAGGTATTTGGTCTTTTAGCTTATGCTAAAGCTTGAATCATTAGGGCTACATCTGGAAGGTCAAATCTGAAGCTCTGATAGACTTAATTCAGTATGGAGTAAAGAAAAAGAAAATGGATGGAATGGAAATGGAAAGAGGCGAATACTTTAAGAATCTTATATGCATTCATGCTTTTATTTATTTATTTTTTGAAAAAAATATTTATTTAAGAGTCTGTTGCTTGAAATTTTCTAGCAGTGAAGGCATCTTCAAATTTTACAATGCTGTTATGTTGGGGAGAATATTTCTGGTGTCTTATGTAATCCCTTGAATTTTTGTTGTAGTCTAGTCTTTTCAATATTTATTTTTATACTGTATTTGAGTTTAAGCAGGCAGAATAGCAACTGACGATTTTGTGATGTGTGATGAATAAAAATAAGAACTGGTGAGCAATTAAGTAGTGCTCACTGATAACTTGAAATCTAGATATTGCCTGTTCGCGAAGGAATTAAAATATAATTTTATTATATACTTGTTCGCAATTATTTAAACTTTTGGATCTCGTAGTACATTTTTGTTTTTGCATTATTGGAACTGGAACCATGTAAATTATCTTTTGCTTAATTTTTATTTGGAACATAAACGTCAAGACCAGCTAGCTTTATTTGTTCCCTGTTTCTAAATGCAAAGCATTATGATTTGGGTTTTGCATGACTTGCTAAGTTTTTACCTTTTCTTCTTTGGGAAGAGCTGCAGAGTACTGGTTTGAGGACGCCAAGAAGAAATGTATGTCTGTGAATTCAGTTATTTACAACAACATAACGAATGCACATTGGTGAGTATTTGGCACATCTACTACCTACTCTATTTTATGACTATTTGAAGAATCAACTACTTAAATCGAGAACTGTGATTTCTTTGTGTTGTTGTACTCCACATTTTTGTTGATATTCCATGCAATAATGCCATTGTTATTTAAAATGAATCTGCAGCTTATTTCTACTTGGATTGTTCACATGTGGGTTTGTAATACATATTTTCATGAATAGCTATAAAATCATAAATTTGTTCAGAAGAAAAGTTATTTTTGATAAAATATAAACTAAATTAAAGACTGAAAAATGAGTGGGTGTTATGACATTTCCACCACTTATATCATCAACCAGGTAACTAATAGTCTAGATTGGGTGGGGTTGATCTCAAATAACTTCCTGTAATCTTTTCTTTCATTGTGAAGTGCTTAGAAATAAATAGTCTCATAATAATTATTAAAGATCATCAAGATCAATCATCTCCCCTGTAACACTTGGATGATGAGGGTTAAACTATGTGAAAAAAACAGATGGTTAAGGAAAGAAGTGATATAGAATAATTGAAGTGGAAAAATGCTATTATTCACAGAGGTAGCCAAGACAAATTTATCAAATCATTTTAAAAAGAATGGAGAGTATTTGAAGTCGAAGTCCTTGGGAGATGTGAAAGGAAAAAATAAATTATATTAATGTGTATCAGTGATTAAATATTAGTCAATGGGACTCGAGTGTAGAACATGTATTGATAACCAAATAAAGATTCTTCCTCAAGGGCTAGGGCATCTTGTTTCTTTAAAAGAACAAAAATAAATGCAAAGATACATATCAAATTGAGGGTGAACCCACAAACGTGCATCAAAGAGCACCTATACAATTGACGTCAATGGGAGCTAGTCAATTGAGTGCTCTTTGATCATTGTCCTTGCCAAAGGACCCTAAATAAAGAGTCTTTATAGCCAAATAAAGGGTCTTCAGGGGCCAAGGCATCTTGTTTCTAGAGAAGAACAAAAATGAATGCAAAGACACAAAGAATTGAGGGTGAACCCACAAACATGCAACAAACAGTACGTGTATAATAGACGACAAAGGGAGCTAGTCAACTGAGTGCTCTTTGATCATTGTCTTTTCCTAAATCACCAAACACAATGCAATCATTAATAATGTGTTTGTTGATTCGAGGTAGGTAGTCAAGGGCTTTGCTGAAAGGCACTCCTATCTTCCAAGTTCAATGACCATATAGGAAGAGCAAAAAAATTGGTTATCTAGTCTTTCTTGTAGGGAATTTATTGAACACTAGATAGGGCAAAAACCCCTACTTTGTTGATTAAAACTAGCGTGACAAGTTATTGGCGGGGTAGCTCTAGTGTGAAGACAATGTTCAACGTATTTGCCACAATGCAAGTTATGATATGTGGTATTTACATGGCTTTAATGCTCCCATTGCTTGGTGTGAAGACAATGTTCAACCTATTTGCCACATTGCAAGTTATGATATGTGGTATTTACTTGGCATTGATGCTCCCACTGCTGGTGTGCTGAAATAAGGACACAACAAGTTTGATAGATCTGGAGGGGCCACGCAGGTCATGCCACTTGAAGGTAACCACCTTTCGGAGGACAATTGTCAAGCATCTTAAGGAAAGATAGTGGAAGAAAGTAGAGAGGGACCTCCTTTCATTCCTTTAAAAACAATGAAATCTCCCATGGATCTTGTTATGGGCAGTTGAAAAATGAAGTGCTTGTAAATTTTCCTTTAATATTCAACTAGGGCTAAACAGTGCATTTAAAATCTCTACTGATAACCACACATGAATATCTTTTACAGTATGCAGCGGAATATAAAACTGAGAAATAAATCACAACATCACATCACAATATTGACCCTGTTATTTTGGGTATGGAAACCCCCTGAAAAACCCAAGATGGGAAAACCGGTGCAGCAGTCAGATATGGATTTTAGTATTGAGAAAATATGGAACTTTTACAATAGTGCAAATTCACCCAAACCTGGCGAATGCAGTTACACGGCAGAGTCACTGGGAAAATCCACCAGCTAAACCTCAACACCCTCCAGCAAGAGTGTACAACCCAGTTGTACAGCCTCACATGTGCTAATCCGTACAACTGTACGACTATACAGAATCTGTACAGTCTGTATGACAGATGTACGGAATCCGTACGGTATTGTACGACCTCCCTCTGCAGCTCCTGCCTGTCGACCTGTGCGGGCTTTGTCCTGCCTGGCAGCTCGGTGATCCTGTTTTCTTGCTACTCTGTCTTCCCAGCTAAATCTTTTGTTTGACTTTTTCTCCCTGTCTGTATCTTGTCTCTGTCAGAATACAAGTGTGTGTGTGTCCTCTCAACCAATTGACCTTTCTTTTATAACTTAAGCGAAAACCCTAATTTCACTTTGACTTAAAGTTAATAAACAATTAGATCACTTTAATTATTTTCCAAAGTAAACATAGGAAAAATAATTAAATACAACTCGTTTCTTGTTTTAGAGTCTTCTGCATGCAAGGACACTTGCATGCAGGAAGACCTTCCTTGTTGCTGCTAATCTAACACTCCCTCTCAACGAGAAAGGGATTTGCTAACAACCCCAACTTATCCATGAACTTCACAAAACTTTGTCTGCAAAGTGCCTTGGTGAAAATGTCTGCCGCCTGCTCATTTGTCTATATGTACTCCAACTGAATGGTTCCTCTCTGAACACTATCTCTCAAGAAGTGGTACGTGATGTCTATGTGTTTTCTCCGGTCATGGAACACTGGATTCTCAGATAGCATGATGCCACTCTAATTGTCATAGTGATCTGCTGTAACCTCTAGATCACATTCAAACAACCCTGAAAGCAACTTCCTCAGCCACATACCCTCACAAGCAGCCATGTTGGCTGCCATGTATGTTATCACATATATAGTAGCCGGGCTACCATATTCTATTTTTCAGATTCCAGTACACTTTTCAGCCAGTTCCCTTATATATGAGATGCTGAGATGAGCATCTATGATGGATCATTATTTGATGATGGACTATAGTACTCTCCCATGCCATGACTGAGTTTCAAGACACTCAGATTTGTGGACTGATGTAGTCATTTAGCCATTTGCAGAGCAGTCAGTAGTGCCCAGAGTTGCATCAGTAGCTTATCATTGGACAGATGTTGGTTCAGATTGATATTTACATGTTTATGACTCGACATATATTATCTTGTGTTATGGTTATTATTGCTCTTATACTCATTCTTGTGACATGTCTTAGCATCTAGTGTCATGATCTGGTGGTCATATAAATATGTGGACTTGGATGAATTGATATTATGTATGTATGTCCCTACTTATACCTAGAAATTCTTGACCCATACTCATTGGTTTTACCCTCCTTAGGGAGAATAGAGGTAGTCGTTCCCACCATACTTTGGCTTGATAGTGTTGGTTTCATTATTCACTATCTTCACCCATTCGTTACCTTCCAGTTATGTTTCCAACCCGACCTACTATTTGATTTGTGGCATGGAGGACCTTTCCCCACTAGACCCTCTTTGTTCGGACAAAGCTTCCCTGTTTATTTGTGTCTCGGCTCTGAGTTGCCTAGGTTGTGTTGGCTAAACATGAAACAAGTAGCGTTGCCATCAATACAATGTGTTTGGAATTGAATTGAATATCTTATGAAAAAGCCCATTCATGAAAAGTAGTGTTTCTGAACATACATGAATGGAAGGCAAGCCTAATGAAACTGGCTTTGAATTACATTGAAATGAATATCTTAAAACATTCATGAAAAGTAGTGTTTTTAAACATACATGAATGCATGAAGCCTCAATAATAAAATCCGTTTAATAAATACATGGACCAAGGCTATGGAAAATCAAAGGCCCAAAAAAACAATGGTTCCTAAAAGTTATATCTAAAGATTGTTGGCCTCACTTGTATTGATTTGGATTGTGAGCATTTGTCAAGGTGAATAAGCACCTCTGAACGTAACTTATCCATTTGTGAGACACTGCCATCCCTTGTGTTGTTGCTTGTCCAACATATGCTAGAGTGAGGATCCCCTTTCCATATCCAAAGTGTCACAGTGTCAAGTTGGTAGTCACCCTTCAGCCTAGCCTTTTGATTTTAGCCTTCACCCTTCACTAGCAAATTGATTACAACTATGAAGTGAGTATGGTCTTGAAAGTCTAGTCTAAGTTATAGCTAATAAATGAAACTCTAGGATCGCCAGTGAAATGATTTGCTACTTGTTATAATTGTTGTTTGAATGATTTGTAGAGCATGCCTTAACCTTTAAACACTTGCAACAGATGGATGTTAGCCTGGGTTATATTATTGGCCATTTACAGATTATTATTTTTATATGTCTGGGCATATTGGATATTATTCTTGATCATGCAAACATCAGAGGTACAGTGAAGCCTGCTAACTAGACACTCCCCCTGCGCTCATAAACCAATCCATACTTCACTGTACCTATGATGTAGCAAAGCATATGCTTCGCAGTCGTCCAATGCACTCTCCGAGGGTCCACCATGAACTGACTCAAAGAGTTGACTGCAAAGCTGATGTCTGGTCGAGTGTGGACCAAATACATAAGCGATCCGATAAGCTGACAATACAAGGTAGGGTCAAATTCTTCTAATCCTGACACATCAATCTTTGTCTAGTTGGAAACTAAAGGTATGGCCATAGGATTGCAGACCTCCATCCTGAATCTCTTTAAAATCTCTACTGCATACTTCCCCTGTCCAATGAAGAAGCATCCATCTCTCTGCCAAACCTCCAAGCCCAGAAAGTAATGCATCAACCCAAGGTCTTTCATCTCAAACTCCACTACAAGGTTGGACTTGTAGTTTTCGATCAACCTCTCATCTCTTGTCAAAAAGAGATCATCCACATATAAGACCAGTATGAGAGGCACCTCACCTGTTAAGAAGTATAGGTTGTGGTCAGCCTCACTCCACTGAAATCCCATCTCTCGTAGATAACTGTCTATCCTCGAGTACCATGCTCGAGGTGCCTGCTTGAGCCCATAAAGGGCTCGATGCAGTCTGCATACATTCATCTCCCTATTCTTCACATCAAACCCCTTTGGCTGCTCAATATATACCTCCTCCTCTATCACTCCGTTGAGGAAAACATTCTTGACGTCCATATGATGGACTCACTAACCCATCTCTGCTACTAAAGAGATAATTGTCCAATTGGAAGAATACTTGGCTACAGGGGCGAAGGTCTCCTCATAGTCAATACCCTCCTTCTGTGAAAACCCCTTTGCCATGAAGCGTGCCTTATACTTTTGCACACTTCCGTCTGTTGCATGCTTCACTTTGTAGATCCACTTGGATCCCACCACCTTCTTGCCATCAGCGCTCGGCACAACCTCCCATACCTGGTTCGAGTCCTACTCTTCAATCATGGCCTCTTGGCGCACCTCATGTTGTGCAACCTCCTCAAATTGGAAGGTTAAGAGTTAATCAACTCTATCATCAGTGCCATATAACTGAGTCTCACTGGTGGTTTGCTCCGTGTCATGGAGCTCTATGGAGGATCCACCTGCCTGAAATCTTGAACTGTGGACCTAAACCACTTAGGCTTTGGCCTAGTGTCTACCTGCTGGGGCTGCTGGATATCCGCCTCTTGCTGCAGCTCATCCTCCAAGTCAATGACTGAAGGATCCTGTCCACCTGACTCCCTCTGACTACCAGAACCTGTGCCCTGTGTCTATACCTGTACCTGTACATCTGGCTCCTCCAACTTGATCCCTATATCCTTTGCTGGCTGCTGCTCTGCTGATAAGTCCATAGATCTCTGCAAGGCCGTGTCCTCATTGAACTAGACATCCCTGCTCAATGATCCTCTTGCGAGCAGGAATGTAAACTCTGTATGCCTTCTAAGTCTCGCTATAAGCAACAAGTAATCCCTTCTCTAGAGAAGGGTCCAACTTCTTCCTATTGTCAGCATGAACATGACAATAACAGACATTGCCAAATATGCGAATGTGACTCACATCTGGCCTAGTGCCTGTGAAGACCTCTTTTGGTGTATTCCTCCCCAAAACTGTGTGGGGACATCGGTTATGAATGTACACTGCAATCCTGTATGCCTCGACCCAAAGGAATAGTGGTAATCCCTGATCAAATAGCATGGCCTTGACTGCTCTTACCCTAGTCCTGTTCTTTCGCTCTGCAACTCCATTCTGCTGTGGGGTATGGGGCACAATGTGTTCCTTCTTGATCCCCTCTGTCGAACAATACTCCATGAACCCGTTGGAGGTGTACTCACCCTCGCTGTCTATCCTCAACACCTGAATCTTCTTTTCTGTTTGGTTCTTCGCGAGAGTCTTGAACTCTCAAAACCTCGCAAAGACCTCTGACTCGGCCTTTAGGAAATAGATCCAGGTTTTCTTGGAATAATCATCAATGAAGGTTACACAGTAACTATAACCACTAAACGAATGGACACTCATAGGCCCACATACATTCGAATGCACCAAGTCCAAGGGCTCCTTAGACTTGTGTTCACTCTGTGGGAAAGGGTTTGTAATGTCCCAAATTTGGCATTGGGTCACAATGGCCAAATCACATTTTCCATATTCTTGAAAGTTGTCAAATGGATGCTAAAAGTCAAATAATTGCCAAGGAGGAAAATCACTAGTTTCCTAGGTTGGGGGTGGAAGCTTTGAGATTTGGAATAAGGGGGATAATAAATGATGTTTAGACATTAGAAGGGGATAAATATTTAATAATTGATCTTATTAAATAAATACAAGAGAAAATGGAAGTGGCAATAGAGCATGAAGACACATGGAGACTATGGGGCCCACACTAGCTAGAATTCCTATGTTAAATGGTATCTTTCTCTTGCAAATTTGAATATATGGGAAGCCTAATGTTTTGGGATGGATTATGAGGTTAATATACTTGTCAATATACTTCATAAGTCAAATTTGGGATGAATTGTAACTTACATGGGAGAGGAAGAGCCAAATGGGAGTTTCATGGACACTTGGCTAGATTCCCCTTACATTTATGATAGCTATGACACCAATGATGGAGATTCTATGACAGTTATGACCCAAGTTAGATATGAAGGCTGGCATATTGACATGTCAGGCCTGAATAGAGCATCTTGGAGGTCGAAATTGGGAGCTGGAGAAGGCCAAGAGGCTCATACTCAAATTTGGGAGAAGAGGGAAGGTGAAGAGAGAAGCCACATGGCATAGCATGAGCAGCCACACCAATTCGACTTGGCTTTGGTTTATGGATGGATTTGGAACCTTAGAATACCAATAATGTTTATAAAATACAGGGATCATCCATGAGAAGAAGCGTTTGCTCATTTGTAAATTGTGAGAGCTAGTGGATGACTAGTTTTCTTGCTTAAGTCAATTTCGAGGGTGAAAGATTCCCATCCTAGTTGGTGTTTGGAAAGGCCACTCAGGTATTTCATGGAGCTTTAATGGAGTCTTATTTGCAGGTGTAAGCTACAGAAAAGAATGTGGATTCTTCTATTGCAACACTCTCTCTCAACTATTTCCAGTTTTCACACCATATTCATGCCAATGGAGGGATTGCGCTTTGGGTGAGCTATTGATCTCTTTGGGGAAGATTATAATGCTCATTATCTTATGTTCTAATGTATATGCTCTGTATTTCATATTTAGAAGACTCTCAGGGCGAAATACCCAAAAGAATTCATGTAAAAATGTTGAACAATGAAGAAATAGTGCCATTTCTCCACTATCTTGTTGTGAACCATTGTAAAGCTGATGATTTCGAATTGGGAGAGCCTTTCATTGTCAATTTATGATTGGAATCAGTTCAATATTCTTTGTTCTTCATTCTCAGGAAGTTTCAAGTCGAAATTCCCAAGATTTGTATGTCAAAATGACTTTTAATGAGCAAACAATGATCATTTCCACTCCATTTGATATATGCCATGGTAATGCTTATCATTTCTAATGGAGGAATGCATCTCTAATAAATGTATGATGGATGGACTGTAATTAATGTGTATTTCAAGTTTCATGTTCAGTACTTACGCATTGGAAGCCATTTTACACATTTTTTATTGCATTGGGAGAAGATTTGGTGCATTTTCCCCAAGGGTCGAAATTGTGACTTGGGAGTTGTTTTGGAAAGAGTCATAACAGCCTGTATAAATTGAACCATGATGCATATGAGACTTTGAAAAGGTCCCTTACACATACCCAGCCTCTGTTCAGAAATTCAAGTGACTTTGGGATCATTTGTGAAGCCATTTTCGGCAATTACCCAAGGGGAATTGGAGCCCCAATTTGCTAGTAAAGACCCCTACTTTGAACAGAACATTAAACAAGTTTGCAGAAGTAATTGGGAGGTCACAAAACATACATGAGCATGATATTTAAGTTATATTATCAGTCATGTACCTTCAGAGAAAATTTGGAAGCATTTGGGTCAATTTGGAGGTCTAGACATCAAAACTAGTCAAGAGCCAAAATTGTAAAAAAATTGGAAAATTGGGCATTTTAATAAAATTCCAAAAAGGGGACATTACAGTGGTATCAGAACATGGTATTGGCACCTATTGAAGTTATGGATGGTCTTGGCACCTATTCCACAACTCACCTTGACTATTGCTGCTGCTGCTGACTAGAGCCTTTGTAGGCTCAAAGTGTAGTATGTACACTTTCCCTCTCCTCCTGCCAATCAGCTGATCCAAGCTCCTATCTGACCCCTTGGGCCTGATATATACTCTATGGTCACGAAAATTCACATGATATCCCTTGTCCTCCACAGTGGAGACTGATATAAGGTTCTTGGTCAGTCCTGGAACATATAACACATCAACAAAACTAAGGGGTTTTCCTGACTCCCTTTGAAATGAAATAGTGCCAACTGTCTGCGCCTAATACTGCGCATCTTCACCCAGCTCAACGTGGATCCTTGTTCCACCCTCCTGCAAGTCTCTAAAGAATCTCTTTTGTCCAGTCATGTGACTAAATGCTCCACTGTCGATGCACCATATACTGCTCTCTGTGGTGCTTGCCATGCAAGCTATCAAGCAGAACTCCTTATCGAGGTTCCTGCTGAACTCATCCACCTTTGCAGATCCAACCATCTGAGTGTTACTCTTCTTCTTGTCTGGGCACTGGGAGGCCAAGTGTCCTTGCTTGTGGCAGATAAAACACTTGACCTTTTGTTGAACTTTTAGGATTAGCATGAATACTTTAAAATTTGTAGACTAAAATATAACAAATGACAAGTGCAGTAAATAACATCAACACATCAACACACTGAACACAAGAGCTTTTCATTGGGGAAACCTTTAAAGGACCAAAACCCCAAAAGCAGTAGTAATTCATCTCGTAAATGAGATGACTGAGTTCTTCAATGAATTCTCAAACCCTTATGGGTTTGTAGCACAGATCCACAAATTACAGAAGATAATTTTACACAAAAATGCCAAATTAAGGCTTTTACCAAATTAGGGCTTTCTTCCCTAATTTTCTCTCTCCAGCCCAGAAATCAAATCTTTGCATAGATCCGTACGAAAACTGCCCGGATGACCTGTCAAGCTGCCCGACCCTGTCTGCCTTACTACCCGGACCTTGCTTGGTCTGCCCATGACATGTTATGCTCTGCCCGGGCCTTGTCTGGCTTGTCCAGGCCTGTTTTGCTGTTGCCCGAACCTTGCTGGGTTGTTCTGCTGCTGCTCGATCCTTGTCGGGCTTCTCTGCTGCTGGCCCGAGAGCTTGTGGCCTGCCCGAAATTCTTCCGAGCCTGTTTGCTGCCTGTCAGAGGCCCTAACAGGTTGCCCCGAGCCTGCTATAGCAACTCGTGGGCACTTGCAAGCTGCCCCGAGCTTGCTGTAGCAGCTCGTGGGCACTTGCAGGCTTCCTCGAGCTTGATGTAGCTGCTCGGAGGCAGATAAGGGCTGCTCGTGAAGAAAGGTACCCTACACGTGGAGTAGAGAAGCTGCTTGGTGAAGGATGGAGGTTGCCGATCTAAAGTCTGGTGCTGCCCGTGAAGGTGAGAAGAACTAAGGTAAAACCCTAGCACATGAAAAGAAGAAAAGTGTTGCTGCTCCTTTGTTGATGAAACTCTAGTTTAGGGTTTGCCTTCAATAGGTGTGGGTGCCCTAGCTAGTCTCATCCATGCTAGGGATAATCACAAGACAAACTTTCTTCTTCTTTGAACCAACGAATACCTTTCTTGGAGCAGTTGTAGCCTGTGAGAGCAAGAGCAAATGTGGGTAATAATGAAATGGATTGATTTTCTTTCATAGCCTTTGAGTCACTTGTAAGTGGACCAAAACTCAAAAGAACAAAATATTATTATTTTATTCTTTTATCACTTTGACTTTTACCTTTAGTGGTACTAGGTCTTTTTGCACTTTCACTTTGACTCCTTAGTGGTACTAAGGGTCCTTATGTATGTTAGACTTTTACTTTAGCCTTCTTCAAGTGCCTTGTGCTCAAAACAAGTGGTCAAGGTGGTCCTTCATCCCCACACAAAGTACATCATCATAAATAGAGAGAATTACTAATGCTTTTATCTCACACTCTATGTGACACCAAGATCAGATATTAAGGTGTCTTAACCAAGGGTAGCTAAGCTTTGGAGAAGATCACAAAGCCCACTGATCGATGGTCAGAGTGTCACACATGCCTAGACCTAGTCTAGGGCTTATAGTGTAATTCTGGTAAAATACCAGGTGCCTCAGCCATAGGCTATATAATTTGACAAAAGGTCAAATACTTGATAACAGACCAAGCGCCTCCATTCTCCTGGAGAATGGCCCTCAGCCCCAGGCTGAGTCCCTAGTCTCGGACTAGGTAAATTCCTGGTAACTGGCTAGGTGCCTTCATTTAAAGAATGGCCATTCAGCTATAGGTTGAGTCCCCTAGTGCTAGACTGGTTCCATGTAATATCCGAAATACTGGTATGCTCTAATGTTCTATGACAGTGCTGACTCGCACACTCAATCTCATACAAATTTGCAAAATAAGCGTGCATGCAAACTCACCATGCAAAATGCCCTAAAATATAGTTGAATTAGGGTTAGGGTTTTGCAGAGAGAAATTAACACTTACCACTGGTATTCTGGCTGATAATGACTCCAGAGATAGCTGCATGCATAAGGATCTGGATGGGTGGTCTAATAATGCTCTTTTCCTTCGGTGTTACCGCCCCGCAGTACCGTAAAAACCCTCCAGACTGAAGGTGACGTTTTTGTAGGAGGAGAGGTCCGTTCGGGTTGAAACTTTTTGAGCTTGTTCGTCTGCTGATGCGGGAGAGAATGCCTGGCACATGCGGAGGTTTGGTTCCCTCTAGGTGCCCTAGCGAATTGATTAGCAGTTCTGCTGCTCACACCCCCAACTGATCTGTTTGGCTGATAGCTGCTCTAGGTGAGCAAACTGATGGTTGATAATCACTGCATACCGTAGGATAGGCCTGCCGAGAATGAGGAAGCTGACATGCAGAGGAAAGAATGGGTTTTGTGGTCCTAGCGAATCCTTCTGTTGTTTCCCTGCTACTTCCGGCTGCAAACATGGATCTGTTAATAACCCTTTGGAATCTGCTGGATCTCCCAATACTGTAGTATATGATGGATGCAATGGATAAACCTGGATGATCTATCCCATTAAGATACTATGGCAGATATCTCACTGCTGAACCCTCGCTAACTGAAGACACCACCTCCAACCCCAACTGCTGCGGCTGCACACGGTGCTGCTGCTCGAAACTCCAAAATCAATCAACAATAACAATAGATATTCTCTTTGGTCCAATAACCCTTCTTAAATAGAATAACATGTACTTTTAGGGTTTGCATGTCACTTTTAGGGTTTACGCTTCACTTTTGCATGCATGTAATTCTAATTTCATGTTGACTTTAACACTAAAATAAGGCCTGCATGCTCTGCATGCTTTATGATATGAACTCTTATGGCCTTCTTACTACACTGATGACTTATTAATACTGAATTGTTGTACCTTTTTGCTCCTAGTGCTATTAGTCCTCAGTTATTCCCTTTTTATAAATACGGAACATTACAGTCCTCCCTCGCGAAAGATTGCTTGTCCTCAAGCAATGCCAATGCAAATCCACAATCAATCAACTGAACCAACTGAATCCGAGGATGATCACAAGGTCCCAAATTATCCTAGGAGATATGTAGCACCCTCTGCTCAAAAACACTGCACTGTACGGTACCATCACCAGAGACCTCTTGAAAGCATCCTCTAGCAATCACTAAACTGTCAGTCACTATAATGCTAGGGTCCCAAATCAATCTGAGAGTTGCAGCGGTCAAAATGCATCCACCGCTACCTTGCATAGTATCGACACAAGGAGCATCATGTAGACTCCCAAGTAACGCCATCAGTAAACATTGTATCCATCCCTTATAAGGTGTCCCACCTGGATCCCAATGCAAACTTGTGCATCTTTCATCCCAAATATTCGAAGGCTCTTGTGGGACTATACCCTTGGATAGGAATGTCTTCCCAAGAATTGCCCACCCAATAGGACACCAACTCTTAATCTCTCTCCAATCCAATCCCTGAAAAGGACCTCGTCCATAAGCACCATCACAAGGAATAATCTTACCAAGCTGACATGATGCCCTTCTGATTTCAACTGGAATGCTCATATACTGCTGCCCAATTTCTTGATCCTGGCCAACCTGTAAAATCCATTTGCCATTATGCAAATGTGGACTCAAGCTATTGCAAGCCTTGTCTATGTACTCTTGAAGGGGACTACTTTGAAATGCAATAGTATGTGTCTTCTGCTGCCCCATCAAGGAATCCAACTGTTCTTCAATACTAGAAAGCTTGGCCGCTGACTTGCTACATACAACTCGAAGAACTATAAGTTCAACATCTCATTGTACTATGGTGTCTCGGAGTATCTTGGTCCTTTCTTTCATTGCTAGAATGCTTTCTTTAACACGTTCAATCTTCTTCCGGTGGCTATCATCTGGAAGCTCTATCTCATGCATGTATAAACTCTCCCTAACCTCCATGTGTGACTTCCCATTGTCTCGACTGTTGTGCTCATTGCCTTGCACCACATGTATTTCGTCTGTCATAACTGTTTGGACTCCTGATGTAGGTGATGAAGAGTATACCAACTCCAACTCATCATACGGCTTGACCACAATCTGATTAGCGAATGTGTTGGTGTCGCTAGACTCACAGGATGGCTCTAATGCTATCTCCTGATGCGCATCCTCATCATGTACTGTTAACTCCAAATCAAGCTCACCAACAACCTTTACTTCATGCTCATCTTTCTTCACTCCCCCAACTATGCCTTTAAGGAGATCCTCATCCAAACCCTTGGGCTGGCTCCCGAACTTGATGGTGTAATAATCTTGAAAGGACAATGCTGCACATACCTCATCACCCAAGGCTAGATACTCTTGATATCGAGGCAAGTGTTGAAATACTGCCAACCTCTGTAAATCTCTAGTCCGGCTGATGGCATCTGCTAGGGTGGTGGGTCTATTGTAAGCTCTGGGTTTGTTCTTACTTTTAAAGTGGCAGAAGTCAGTGAAGGTCATGGCTGAATGGAAGTCATCTCCTAAAGCTCTATACTCTCTTAGATAGGCACTCATAGATTCTTTTGGTTCTACTTGTGCTAGAGGTACTGCAGTTGGACTATCTAAGAATTGAGGCATGGTAGGTCGGGAAGGCTTGTTGTATATATGGGGATGGCTCTGCATGTTGGTATGTAAGTGTTCCTCGCTACTGCTGGTGGATACCCTATCACTATTGGGAAACAAGGGACTGTGTGGGGTGGGCTCGTTTTTCTCTGTCATTTTCCTGAAGGTACTCATCATTTCTTTTTGCCCAGTAGTGAGTTCTTTTGTGGCTGACATGAGACTATTGAAAGTTGTTTTATCATCATCGACCATTGTTGCTTTGCCCTTTCCAAACTGATACTCTCTGTCCCCCAACTCTATGTCCTCTAATTCCTCTTCTCCTCTATCACTGTTTCTAAACCTTTGTCTCGGGTAAGTAATGTTGTATGGATCTTCTGAATTCATTTACAATTTTGCATGCCCACAGCTAGCAAGGAACATGCTTTGATACCACTGTAATATCCCAAATACTGATATTCTCTAATGTTCTATGATAGTGCTGACTCGCACACTCAATCTCATACAAATTTGCAAAATAATTGTGCATGCAAACTCGCCATGGAAAATGCTCTAAAATATAGCTGAATTAGGGTTAGGGTTTTGCAGAGAGAAATTAACACTTACCACTGATATTCTGGCTGATAATGACTCCAGAGATAGCTCCATGCATAAGGATCCGGATGGTTGGTCTAATAATGCTCTTTTCCTCCGGTGTTACTGCCCGCAGTACCATAAAAACCCTCCAGACTGAAGGTGACGTTTTTGTAGGAGGAGAGGTCCGTTCGTGCTGAAACTTTCTAAGCTTGTTTGTCTGCTAATGCCAGAGAGAATGCCTGGCACATGCGGAGGTTTGGTTGCCTCTAAGTGCCTTAGCGAATTGATTAGCAGTTCTACTGCTCACACCCCCAATTGATATGTTTGGTTGATAGCTGCTCCAGGTGATTAATCTGATGGCTGATAATCACTGCATATCGTAGGATAGGCCTACTGAGAAAGAGGAAGCTGACATGCGGAGGGAAGAATGGGTTTTGTGGTCCCAGTGAATCCTTTTGTGTTTTCCCTGCTACTTCTGGCTGCAAAACATGGATCTACTAATAACCCTTCGGAATGTGTTTGATCTCTGAATTATGTAGTATATAATAGATGCAATGGATAAACCTGGATGATCTATCCCAATAAGAGACTAGGGCAGATATCTCACTGCTGAACCCTCGCTAGCTGAAGACACCGTCTCCATCCCCAACTGCCACGGCCGCACGTGGTGCTGCTGCTCGAAACTCCAAAATCAATCAACAATAACAATAGATATTCTCTTTGGTCCAATAACCCTTCTTAAATAGAATAACATGTACTTTTAGGGTTTGTATGTCACTTTTAGGGTTTACGCTTCACTTTTGCATTCATGCAATTCTAATTTCATATTGACTTTAACACTAAAATAAGGCCTGCATGGTCCGCATGCTTTATGATATGAACTCTTATGGCCTTCTTATTACACTAATGACTTAATAATATTGAATTGTTGTACCTTTTTGCTCCTAGTGCTATTAGTCCTCGGTTATTCCCTTTTTATAAATACGGAACATTATATTCCACATTTTGGTCTCGGACGATATGTCACCTTTCAACAGAATGGTCACTCAAGTCAAGGTTGAGTCCCCTAGTGCTGGACTGGTTCTATATGCTGGTCCCAGGCCAGATATCCCCATTCAACAAAATGGTCACTTAACTCAAGGTTGAGTCCCCCAGTACTGGATTGGTTCCACATCTTGGTCCTAGACTAGATGTGTCCATTCTCCTAAGAGAATGGCTCTCGATGCTGCTCAGAAAAATCAACACCCCCTCTCAGCGAGAGAGGCATTCTCTGCCATGCCAAGCTTGTCACGAGAGTACACGAACTTTGTTGCTGTCAGAGGCTTGGTTAAGATATCTGCAATTTGTTCATCTGTATGAATGTACTGCAACTTCAGAGCACCTCTTTGTACTAGGTCTCTGATGAAATGATACTTCATTTCAATGTGTTTCGATCTGTCAAGAAATATCGGGTTCTCTGAAAGCTTAATGCAACTCTGATTATCGCAATGGATGATCCTTGAGTCAAGCTTTCCATCGAACATATCAGATAGAAGTTTACTGAGCCAAACTGCTTCCTTGCAGCAGTATACTCTGCCTCAGCTGTACTCTGAGCTATGGAACCTTGTTTCCTGCTGGACCAAGAGATCATTGTAGATCCCATACTGAAGCAGTAACCAGAGGTGCTTTTCCGGTCTACTGCACTGCCAACCCAATCTGAATCGGCATATCCTACTATTAATAGTGCACTGCTGGAGGTATACCTGAGCCTGTACGTGATAGTACCTCGCACATATCTGAGTATGTGTTTAGCAACTATCCAGTGTATGTGCTTCGGATCAGACATGGCCTGACTTAGAGCATTCACTGTGTAACAAATATCTGGTCTCGTATGCATGAGATACATCGAGGATCCAATAAGCTGTCTGTACAGAGTGGAGTCCACACTTTGTGAACTGGTGGCTGATTCACGCAACTTTGTCAAGTTGGTAGTCATGGGTACGCTCATCTGATTCACGCAACTTTGTCAAGTTGGTAGTCATGGGTACGCTCATGGACTTGTAGTCCTGCATCCCAAATCGCTGCAAGATGTCTACTGCATACTTTCCTTTTGTCAGGAAAATCTTGCCTGGCTTTTGCTAGACCTTTAAGCCAAGGAAATAATGCATCAAACCGAGATCTTTCATCTCAAATTCAGAGGTAAGGTCCCTCTTACATTGTTCTATCAACTATTCCTTGCCTGTAAGAAACAAGTCTTCCACATATAGAACAAGGATCAAGATATGATTATGAACAACCTTAAAGTATAAGTTGGGGTCATCTGTATTTTTGGAAAACCCCAGGCTGTGGAGAAATCCATCCATCCTCGCATACCAGACTCTCAGAGCATGTTTCAGTCCTACAAGACGTTTTTCAGTTTACACACATGGGTCTTATTCCCATAAGTCACAAAGCCTTCAGGTTGTTCAATATAGACTTCCTCCTCAGTCTTGCCATTGAGGAAGGCTGTCTTTACATCCATCTGATGTAACTTCCATCCGAATACTGCAACAAGAGAAATGATGGTTTTGATGGTAGTATACCTGTATACCTGGCAACAGGAGTAGATGTCTCATCATAGTCAATTCCTTCTTTCAGAGTGAAGTCACGAGCTGCAAATCTGGCTTTATACTTTTCCACACTGCCATCAGCAGCATGATTGATTTTGTAAAGCCATCTGGATGTCACCACTGACTTTCCTGTGGGTCTGGGAACAACTTCCCAGACAACATTCTTCATGATTGAACTGTACTCTTCAATCATTGCATCAACCCATACCTGTTGACTTGCTGCTTCTTTGTATGAGGAAGGTTTTGCATTAATGAGCTAGCTCATAAGACCAGAGTACTTAAATGGTCTTATGCTTTCTCTGAAAGTCCCGGGAGGAGCTTTATGCTTCTCGGCTTCTTGTATTGTTTCTCGGTACCAAACAGGTCTCCTTTTGGAAGGAGGAACTTCAAGCAGTTCTCAGGTGGACTTTCAGTATCCTCAGGTGCATCTAGAATTTGACCCTCAAATTCCTCTTCCTCCTTCTGAACTTCTGAATTTGGAATCTCAGGGGGAGGTACTTCATCTTCCTTTGAAAGCTCTTGTGTTTGACGAAACACAGCTTCCTCATGGAGGATCACATCTCTGCTGACTTCAATGTACCTCTATCCAGGTACATAGATGCGGTATGCCTTCAAGTTGTCACTGTAAGCGACAAATATACCTTTCTTACCGGAAGGCTCTAGCTTAGCCCTCTTTTCTTTTGGCACATGAATGTAAATCGGAGTGCCAATTATCCTCATGTGATCAACTGCAGGTTTCTTTCTGGTGAACACTTCTTCAAGAGTCTTCTCCCCCAAGATAGCATGAGGACTTTGTTGGGCACTGTCTTTGACCCCTTTTTGCCTCCTATATAACCCTCATTTCCTTTATAAAACCTCCATTTTGAGTAGAAAGCTTTAAAGTTCATCTATAAACCATGGTTAAAGAGGTATAATGTCATTTGCTTATTAATAAATTGAGTTTTGTGATTTTTTAGGCATTTTAACTAGGATTTTTACTTAGACTACGGGATGTACTAACTTCCCGTATTACCTCCAAAGTTGAGTAATTGCAGGACAGTTAGGAGGGAAACGGAAGATCAAGAATGGATCCTTAATGTCCACAGATGGATGAACATCCAACAGTCAGGTGAAGTGGCCTGTGCAGATGTCGAGTCAATCAGAGTCAAAGGTGGCCACCCGTTCTGCATTCAACACAAAAGAAGGAACAATGTTGATTTTGTGGAACTCCACGATCCTGAAGATGATCTCGTTAGCTCTAGCATTAAATTAGATGCAGGTTTATAGCAATTTCAGTTTGATTAAGAATTTGTATAAATCAATTGCAAGACAATGAAGCTTTTATCACGATTTTGAAGAGGAACGCACTTGTGTTTCCAAACTGCGTGGTATCTCTGTGTAAAACAATTCTGGTGAATGAGAATCAAGCTTTAGTTCTGTGAATCTTTTCATTGTGTGTTGAGTGAGGCTTTGGAGGGCCCCCATCGTTGAGCTCTCACACATTTACATTGCCGGTGTAGTGATTTGATGATTGTAGCGATTTCATTTTGGTGCAAGTCCTTTAAATCGAGCCATTGGTATGTGTTTCCTGGTAGTTTCTAGTTTATAAATCGCAGCATAAGTTTAGTTAATCTCTTCATCGATTCTATTTGATGCTCTGTTTCTTTCATTTACGGTTCAAATTATAAATTCTATTGTGCTGTATATCACCAACGATTATTGGATAAACTCTGTTTTATTTAATGGTTAAGACTGAATGCGTTGAAGGTTTAAATTAAGATTTAATTCATTATATATTGCTGAGAATATCAATTAGTTCAGACCACGATCTCTGTGTATTGTTCACTGCTGTCTATTTGATAGTGAAATGGTAAAAAGACATTTACAAATCATGAACACTATCTTGTAAGAGAAATTGA
>LPNX010596945.1:0-70323 GCA_001517045.1 Pseudotsuga menziesii
CCCTATTGGATGGTAAATTCATTAATCAACAGATTGGAAATTTGGCTCACTATCTACTAACCCTTCAAAGCGAAATGGGCTTATAAATATTTAATATATTTTTTTTTTTTTTAAAATTCACTGCCGTCGCTTAAGCGACAGCTATCTTTGTCGTTTTTGCGACGCCTTTCCATGCTATCTGTCGCAAATGCGACGGTTTTTGGTGATACGTGGCACTTCAAAATTAGTTCTATGTGTCGCAAATGCGACGCCTCGTCTTCATCTCCGTCGCTTAAGCGACAGATATAGATGTCGTTTTTGCGACGGTCAGTGATGCTATCTGTCGCAAATGCGACGGTTTTTGGTGATACGTGGCACTTCAAAATTAGTTCTATGTGTCGCAAATGAGACGCCTCGTCTTCATCTCCGTCGCTTAAGCGACAGATATAGATGTCGTTTTTGCGACGGTCGGTGATGCTATCTGTCGCAAATGCGACAGTTATTGGTAACACCCAGGTGCTTGAAAATCAGATCTATCTGTCGCAAATGCGATGACTCTTCTCCATATCCGTCG
The DNA here is from genome assembly GCA_001517045.1 of Pseudotsuga menziesii. Taxonomy (NCBI): domain Eukaryota; kingdom Viridiplantae; phylum Streptophyta; class Pinopsida; order Pinales; family Pinaceae; genus Pseudotsuga; species Pseudotsuga menziesii. The sequence continues at coordinate 554 of LPNX010596945.1, forward strand.
CTTAATCGACAGCTATATCTGTCGTTTTTGCGACGCTTACTCTCTAAAGCAATGGTTTAAGCGACGGTTATACCTATCGCTTCTCCGACGATTGACATTTAACCGACGGTTAGTTAAGTGTCGCTTAACCGATGGTTAGTTAAGTGTCGGATAACCGACGCCACGTTTTCGACGCTTAAGAAAAAATCAAAGTGTCGTACATGCGACAGAAAAGTGTCGAAAATCTGACATGACAGCCGTCGGATTTTGGGTCGAAATGTAGTAGTGCGTGTAGTGGTTTTTCTACATGAGGGAAAGTTGGTTACTATTGATCAACTTGATTATACTCGAAAAGGCCGTTTAGAGTATAATGAGTCCGCTGTGCCATTGGTTGATTAGGTCAAACCTGTTGCACAGAGCTTGGGGGCTGGAATGTACACATCACTGATGGGCACATTTGATCTTCCAGCCCTAGTTAATTATATTGGTTCTACTAGTGTGGGGAGGTCCATAACTACAGTTGTTGATAAGACTGATCCTTGGGTTCTCCCATCCCCCCATGAACCAGACATGCCCTTATTGGCAGTGGAGGTAGCTTATCAAGCCATCACTCAAGCCATTGTTGATCCCATCCCAGATCCTCTAACAGTCTCGGAAGATCTAGAAGAATCCTATTTTCCCGCATGGGAAAAAAACTCTTTACACTCTATAGATTGTTTAGACATGGTTTTATCTTCTGATGAAGCCATTTTGGAAGCCATGAGTGGATGTGGTAAGATTTGTGAGGATCTTCATCATCGTTCCTATTTTCTTCCAGAACTAAATAGAATAGAAAATCAAGAGTTTCGTTTGAGACTGTCAGAAGATGTTGATACACCCATCAATCCCTTGCCTAGGGAAGGAATGTTTACCGAGGGGAATATGGCAAATATTTCTGCCACTATACCTATTAACATCTCTATAAACCCTGGTGTCATGGAAAACATATAAATAGGTGCAAATTGCTCTCCAAAAGAGATTTCCATCTATATTGCCCTGTTTAAGGAATTCCGCGATGTCTTTGCCTGGTCATATGAGGAGATTCCAGGCATAGATCCATTGATTATTGAACACAAAATCTGAACATATCCTGATGCCAAACTGCTTCGACAAAAGTTAAGACCTGTTAACCCGCGCAAAGCGGCGGCTGTAAAGGCAGAAGTTGAAAAGCTGTTGAAGGCTAGTTTTATCTATCCCATAGCTTTGACAGAATGGGTATCCAACCCTATTCCTATTGATAAGAAGCAAGGGACTATTCGTGTCTGTACGAACTTTAGAGACCTCAATAAAGCCTGTCCTAAGGATAACTATCCCACGCCATTTATAGACCAGATTATAGATGCTTGCGTGGGAAGTGAGGTGTTCTCGTTTATGGATGGTTTCTCTGGATACAATCAAATTCAAATAAAAATGGAAGACCAACATAAAACTGCTTTCATTTGTCCTTGGGGTACCTTCGCGTATAAGAAAATGCCCTTTGGATTGAAAAATGCTAGGGAAACCTTTCAATGGGCTATGAAATTTTCCTTCCATGATATTAAAGCCATTTTCGAACCATACCTTGATGATCTGACTGCACATTCTCATAAGAGGATTCAACATCCAGATCATTTATGACTGATATTTGAGAGATGCAAACATTATAAAATCCACTTGAATCCCCACAAGTGTGTATTCTGTGTCAAGTCAGGAAGATTGCTCGGGTTCTTTGTCTCTAGTAGAGGCATCCAGGTGGATCCATTGAAAGTTGAGGCCATTGTAAATCTGCCTCCTCCTCATTCTATCAGGCAAATTCAAAGCCTACAAGGAAAGTCTAATTTTCTGCGACGTTTTATTCTTAACTATGCCAATATTACTAAGGGTTTCATGCGCCTGCTCAAACAAGACACCCCATTTGTATGGGATGAAACTGCACAACTTGCTTTCAAGGCATTGAAAAAATATTTGTTGTTGGCACCCTTATTGCATCCGCCAAATTAATCTAGGGATTTCATATTATATTTGGCCACGTCTGAGTCGACCATTGGGGTAGTACTAGTCTAGGAGGACGATAAAATTATAGAGCATGTCATTTATTATCTCAGTTGTGCTTTGGTTGGACCTGAACTTAGATACTCCCACATTGAGAAATTAGCCTTAGCATCCATTTATGCTATTTAGAGGTTACGTCACTACATTTTACTAAGGACCACGACGGTAGTGGCGGATGTGAATCCGTTTCAATATGTTTTATCCCGACGGATTGTTGAGGGAAAATTTAATAAATGGATAGTCATTCTTCAAGAGTTTGACTTGGATTTCCAGTCCGCTAAGTCTAAGAAATCCTTAGTTTTTGTTGAACTTATAGCAGAATTTCCCCCTAAAGAAGATGTAGCAGTTGAAGATGACTCGTTCCCAGATGAACACATCTTCTTGATATCCACCTCTGATCCTTGGTATGGGGATATTCTTATATATCTCCATACTTTGAATTATCCTATAGCTTCCTCAAGGGAGGAACAATGTAAATTACGCCTTCATGCCAAGAACTACATCATTATAGGAGATACATTATATCGAGGAGGGGTAGATTCCATTTTGCGTCGATGCCTTACCCATGAGGAAGCGGAGATTGTCCTGAATGATTCCCATAGTGGAGTGTGTGGGGGTCATTTATCTGGGTTAGCAACGGCCCAGATACTACATGCCAGTTATTTCTGGCCCACGGTCTTCAAAGATTGTGTGGAAGTAGTGAAGCGCTGTCATCCGTGCCAGATTTACACCAGGAAAATGCGGTCACATCCTGCTCTGTTATTTTTCGTTGTCTCGGTAGGCCCCTTCATGAAATGGGGGATTGATTACGTGACATGCAACCCAACCTCAACTGGGGGGCATAAATACATCATTGTCCCTCTTGACTATTTTACGAAATGTGCAGAGGCAATGCCTACTTTTAAAGCCGACGGGGAAACAACATATTTCTTCATATTCAATCAGATTATAGTACGGTTTGGTATACCCAAAGTGATTGTCACTGACAATGGCAGTCATTTTCAAAATAACATGATGACGGAACTGACTACTATGCTCGGATTCAGACAAGAACATTCATCTTCATACTATCTGCAAGCAAACGGTCAGGTTGACGCTATCAACAAAACTTTAAATACTATCCTTAAACATACAATTGATGTAGCCCGTTCTAACTGGCACATAATGCTATATCCTGCTCTTTGGGCCTACCAAACTAACATAAAAACTGCTATGGATTTCTCTCCCTTCCAACTCATTCATGGAGTGGAAGCAGTTACTCCGATTGAGTGTCAAATCCCGTCTTTAAAGATAGCTATTCATGTGTTACCTGATACGACGGAGCTTGAGGAACATCTGGTACATTTGGAACACCTTGATGAACAACGTAGAGATCCGCTAACCACTAATCAAGCTCATACGAATAGGGTTAAAACTCAATATGATAAATCGGTCAAACCTCAGGTTTTCTCTGAAGGGGAGCTTGTCTTGCTTTGGGACCAAGACAAAGAACCCCTGGGGGTAGGAAAATTCAAGGCCATGTGGTTAGGACCTTATGTCGTGTCAAAATTATTGAAGGGTGCATATGAGTTAGTTGATTTTGATGGGAACAAGCTTCCTGAGCCTAGAAATGGGCTCTACCTGAAAAAGTACTATGCTTAGGCTTAGCGCTTTTTTTTGTATTTTTTTTGTATGTATTTTTATGTACATTAGGTTGTCAGTTTTGTTTTTTATACTATCTGTTGGTTGTTGCAGATGTCTTCTGAAAGGTATATAGGGTTTGCTGATGGCGCCAGCCATCACACTTGTAACTTGGCTTCAGCAGCATGGGTTATTTACTCTCCCTTAAGACAACTTGTTGCCGTAGGAGGTGCTTGCTTAGGTCCTGCTTCTAATAATCTTGCTGAGTATAGGGCCGTAATTGAGCTTCTATGGGATGCTTTGTCATGTGGTATCACCCAGCTTGAAGTCCGTCTAGACTCTCAGCTAGTGGTTTCCTAGCTCAATCGAGCTTATCAGGTACGAAATCCTATTCTATTATGCCAGTTCATTTAAATTCGGTTATTGGAAAGAAATTTTGAAGTTATTATATTCAATCACTTTCCACAAAATCAGAATTCCTTGACTGATGCATATGCTAATTACATTTTAGATTGGCATCTAACACACATTTTATAAAGATATACAACACACATATAAAAAACATTTGTAAATAAACCAACAACAATATATATATATATATATGTAAAATATATGTTCATGGATAGGTCGGGTCTAATCCTCTGATCACGTCATAACGGCATAATATACAAAAATGTGGATCACAGTCCATAAAAATGTCCTAGATCTAAGTAGGACCACCCTGGTCACTTGGACCACCTTGGTCCCCATGGTCCCTCTGTACTCTGGCTTCGTCAGCCTCTTCATCTTTGGTAGCCTCCATAGCCTCGATGTATACAAAAACCGCTCTGGCCACTCGCCTGAAAAGACGTAATCAGACCGGTGGAACTCCAACAATGAACTCCTGCATGGAAGTTGAGATATGCTCTATCTGCAAGGTGGGAACTCTTTGGGTCAGCCTGTCCAGCTTCCCCTCTAGAACCCTGATCAGCCCTGGGTCTTCGCCTATGACAGGATGCACAAACATGCGTGGATGCCCCTCAGGGCGGACCGGTCCAATATCTGCATTTTGACATATTTATAGGATTAAGACTTGTACATATGTATATATCTATCATTTTAAAATTCATAAAAATTTAAAAAATGATAAAAAATTAAATTTTTTTTACCTATCTCCCCCCATGCTCTTCCTAGAGGGAGGACAAGGTCTGGGTCACCTTGAAAGTCCATGCCAACATATGGAAACTGCTCTAGTGCTGGTAGCTATCGTTCCCACCAGATATCAAAATCATCATCGTATACACTATGCACTATGTCTCCTCCTCCTTGTTGAAGGAATATGTCTCCCTATTTGCTCAACCTCGGCTGATGTGGAGATCGGACTGGGCTCAACCCTGGTACTCTCTCGAAGAAGAAGGAAACCAATATGCTCGCATAACCAACATTCTTTCACCTTCCTCTCTTGCAATCGAACAGTTTTCTTTTCATGATAGGGACAACTCTAGAACACCAATCATAGAGGGCACCACAAAAACAATCCACCGCTAACCTCATTTGGTTCTGTGTAGCCAAATGTAATGAGGAGGATCCTGCAATCCTCACGATGGTGCTCGTAGGTACCTGTAGTGTAAAGTCACAGATATGTGCAATAGGGACACAGCTCCCTCTCTTTTGGGTACCTGGTGTGCAAAACACATCTATATAGTTCTAGACACTTAAAGGGTCACCACCTCTGTCGGTGCCCTCTAAGTTGACCGGTGCTCCTCATCGTGATAGACCAGTAATGAAATACATGTCCTCAGTAGTAATCTCCAAAGTCTCACCCTGTAGGTTGAACATCCCCAAATCATGATCCCAATAATTTATCATGAACTCTAATAGGCGGACATTGGCCCGCATGGGTGATGTGCAAAAGAATTTTAATAGCCCGCTTGTTCGCAATGCATGTATAGTGGGCGCACTTTGGAGTGCTTCTTGGTCCATTGTTTCATGTTCTCGTTCCCTCCATTCCAACACCATCTTCACACCTAGCAAAACAAGTAATTTGATTCATTAATTTCATATAAAATTTCAAAATTTTTTGACTATATTTAGCTTTTTATCCTTCACGCAGTACATGCGACTGTCTAGTTAGACATGTCGCATACTATACGCGACTGTCTATAAAGGAAACCCACGTACAGAATGTGTGTACGTGAGTCTTTACACTATGAACCTGCGTATGCACCGTGACATGCTTTAGGATGCTTTTAATTATGAAATTAGGACTCAAAATTAATAATTTCTAGGATCAAAATGAAGAGCTTGGGGTGTAGGCTTACCTGCAACTTGAAGGAGTCAGACCTATGGCTAAAGAAACTCCGTAGCTTATAGGCTTAACCTTAGCAATCAACATTTTTCCACGGACTATGGTATTATAAACCATTAGTTCCTTGTTCTTACCATTGTTCTTCCGTGGATAGGACCCTTTTTTCATGAGTATCTTCCTTTAAATCCTATGTTGTTCTTTGATACTCATGCCGCAACTGTTTCAGGTACAGGGGTATCCTTTTAGCTATTTTTTACGCCAAATAGAGCTTCTTTTGAACCTCTTTTTACAAGCTATCCCTTTATAGGACTCCCCACCCTTATGGAGTTTCTTTAGGCCCAAGTCTGACTCCTTCAAAACAGACTTGACTGCCAAGTTAACTTTTCCGTTCAAGCTCGTTAAGAATATGTGAACGGGCATCCACATTGGTGGTAGGTTATCTCTTTCTTGGACCATGCGGAATAATATGAGAAAGGATCCCTCTCTTTTATATTTTGAATTGAGAATATTATTCTCAGGCATAGGTTTATCACTTTTCCGGATCTGAGGGACTAAATTTACGGAAAAGGAACACCCAGTATGAGCTTAGTTTTCTCTTTTTCTTGCTCTGGACCTAGACATGAAAAAGATTCCGAGTGTACTTTGTGTCTTTGTCATGCTCATTAAACACTTAAGAACAAAGCAATGAGTTTATTGTTGTAAGCCCCATTTATCGTAATCAAATGGATCTTTCCGAGTGATCTTGATTTCCTTCACACTCGTAAAACTCAAGATATTTTATGTTGTTTTGGAAGGAGCGTTGGGTAGGTGGTAATTTAACCTTTTTCGGACCTCCCTGACTAAGTACGAAAAAGGTTCACCTTTTCTTCTACAGAAGTTAAGAGAGTTCTTATGTGGTATGTTTTATACTTTTTCGGCCTCAGGAGACTAAATTGGATGAAAAAGGACGCCCCTGGAGTCTTCTTTGGAGTTTTTAGACTCTCTAAATGTGAAAACACCAATTGAGTATGTACTAGTTCGGGCTCATTAAATCCACGAATTAGTGACACTATCAAGCATTATTTTCCTGTCTCTTCAAGCTTGTTCAAAAATGAAGAGGGATCCGAGTTGACTTTCCTGGACTCATTAAAATTTAACAGGGAAGGTAAGGAAGAAGTTTTCTCTTATTCTCAATAGTGGCAGCATGTCCATCCTTGAACATAGCACTCTCTATTTTTTTCGATACCCATGTCTCAGTATTCACTTTTCATTCAGCTATTACTTTGAGTTTCCTACTCCTCCTCTTGTTCGTTATACCTGGAGAATCTGATCATGTCTCCTACATGACAGATAAGTCTAGTTGTTCTATATATAAGTTAAAAGATGCCTTGGGTCATCTCTGTGTCATGCTCATTGTTCAAGGACTTCACCCAATGTTTGATCTATATCCTGATCCCATCATTGTTATATCTGTTATCTATTGTGTCTCCCTTCTTTTACCCAGTTCCTAGTCACTCTTGTGATCTGGTGGAGGATCTATTGCCTTCCTTATCATATCATGGTTCCATTTCAGTACTTCCTGACGATGAAGACCTAGAGTTTTGATGATCGTACCTCAGGATTCACTTTCATCATTGGTGAATTCCTTTGCTTCAGTTGTTAATTATTACTTACTGATCGACAAACTGTTGAATCCTTTCCATGTTCGACTTCAACCTACTTTTATTCACATGGCTTGGATTGTACTGGTTCTTTAGGATAGTCTATGAAGACCTTAGTTCCTCACCTATGGGCTAAGTTGCACAAGATTATGTTCTATTCATGCACACAGCTTCCAGATCTTTGAAGACTCATCATTATTGTATATTGTGGCTTCGATCCACCTTTGTAATATACGTGGTTTAATACCCATATCATATGATGTACTCAAATATTGTAAAGGAGCTAGTGTTCCAGTAAATTGAACATAGCATCCTCAGATATGACTTTGTATATGACATTATTATGTATTTGTTTCAGGTACTACCTCTACTCCATTGGATTTCTGAGTTCTCCAAAGATAAATATTATAATGTATTTCGGCCATCGCTTCCCTCTGACCTCACACATTAGGGGGCATCTGTTATCCACCTGAATGGTACTTCTCCATCTGAGTGTCGACATTCCTTATGTTGGCACACAAAAGGACATTTATGGATTGAAGGTTTCCTAAAACACTATAGATGGGCATATTATGAATTACATTTATCATCCATCTAGCTGGTTATTTTTACCTTTAAATATGTCAAATGTTGTATGTGGCTCTTCCTATATGCAACTCGCGTACATATGCGCCTTTTTATTAAAGCATGTCGTGTGTTGTACACGAGTATCGGTAATTGCATCTCGCATACATATTTGTATGCAGGTTCCCCTTAGAGCAACTCGCGTGTCATACGCAAGTTTCCATTATTAATACCTGTGTACACCTTCCTTTGACATTAAAAATAATAAATTGCAATTATTTGAGATTTGTTAAGCCCTTAACCATAATCACCTTAACTGTCTCAACCTCCTCAACCCTCGAAATTGCCTTATTTCACCAAGTATAAATAAAGGCCTTGGGGAGGGTATTAATCAATCATACTTGGAGAGCAAAGTTATGCTGGTGGAGTCTATTTAGAAGTCTTTGGAGCAGTGGAACTCAGAATTCTTTGGTTGTAGAGGAGTCCTTGTCTCAGGCGTTGGGTTGTAATCTAAACTCATTCACTATTGTTAATAAAGAGAATCCTTCTTCCATATGTGTCTTGAATATCTTTCATGTATCATGGTTTGATGAATACTTATGATTAAGTAGTCTGTATATGATTTATCTGACCTATTTTATATACATGTATCATCTTGCACTTGGAGGATTTTCTCTTGACAGGTGAAGGAGAATCATCCCTGAAGGATTTGGAGGAGAAGCATAGCGTAAGAGGACAAAGCTAGGATCAACCGTTGTGTATCGGGTGAGTCTTTTCTATCCTCTTATTTCCTTTTCTGTACTCTAGAGCCGATTGCCTACAAGTTTTATGAGTATGTTGGTAACCCCATACCTTCAGTTATAAGGTGTTTATTCATGTACAACAACGGTCCTAAAGTCACATCCTAGTGTGCCTCTCTTCAACATGGTGTCCATATCTCACATGTAGGCTGAATATTCCTTACACAGGCCCTACGTAATGATGTGGGTTACTATGTAAAGAACATGAGCCCCATAGACAAATGTTCTATCCCAACAACAAGCATTTTTGTATCAAGCCACATATTAGTGACCAAGAAGCATCCATGATGTGACAACCTCAAAATGGCCATGATATCCATTTCACAAGGAAAAGATGGGCTAGGGCCTCATGGTCGATGTATGTATAACCCGAAAACCACATTTTATGGACTAAAATTTTGGATATTAATCCTCTATCATGACTTGGGTCATGAGAACCATCCTTGGTGCACTAAACCTTAAAATGTGACACCACATCTTACTCGTGACATGCCAAATATTGTCGATGCATGGCCTATGTTGAGGCTCATTTCCCCACACATGCATATAAGTCTTAGAGATGAATTCCATGGATGTAGAACCTAGGTTTTTGTACCAAACTATGCCCTTATCCCCAAGAAACATATCAAATCTTTCAAACTTTTAAATCACCACCGTATCATACTTGGAGGGCAAAGATTATGTATTAGGGCCATGTGTGATACCCTGAGTGATGAAAATGTCACATGAGCCCCATATATGTAATGGCCTAATGCCTTGCCTTTTATTCCTATACCATGGCATGAGCATCGAGCACCATCCTTGGTATGTTAATTCTCAAAATGATGCAAATATCTCACTCATATGCTAAATATTTCTTATGTAGGGCATGTGTGGTTGTTTGGGGTGCTAGACATGATCCATGAGACCTAAAGGAAACTATATGAACTTAGGACCTAGAAGTTAATCCCTAACCATGGATTAGTTGTAAAATTCCATTCATGGTGTTATACATCCCAAAACAACCGCCATATCCCATAGCTCAGAAGACAAAAATTCCCTTTGTAAGCCCTATGCAATGGAATAACGCCCCACACAAAGTTAGGGGTAATTTATGGGTAATTGTGGGTAAATAAAGGGTAATTAAGGGTTAATTAGTGATAATTTAGGGGTAATTTGTTTTCAATTATGGGTAATTAAATGTCATTTAAGGGTAATTATTGGGTAATGAGATGTGATAATTAGGGGTTAAAAAGGGGTCAATTATGGGTTAATTAGTGGTAATTAAGGGTCAATTATGGGTTAAATAGGTGTAATTAATTGTAATTATGGGTAATTAGGGGCCCTTTAACCCAAAGGGATTAGATAAACCAATGGTTTCCCATGGGAAAAGACTCTAGTATACAGTGAAATTAATGTGAACATGCAATCTAAATTTAAACAACAAATGGTATTCCTACTTGAGAAATTGGTTGTACTTGTTAAATTTGCAGATAGGCATTGGAATGAGGGAAAAGCTCTTAAAGGGTGGTAGGAGTAGTGTGGCATCCCCATCCAAGGTACTCCTAACTATGGGATGGCTACCACTTATAGTGCATCAAAATCAAGATCCTCAAGAGACCATTTCACCATAATAATACAAACACAACTTCCTGTGAGACCCACAATGACCACGGTGGCTGTGCATATTTCCCAACTATAGTGACTATAGTGGCCATAGTTAACTACTTTTTACCTTGATATATGTCCACTTATAAGTCCAAATATGTAGAAACATTTGATCCACTTATTCAAAGTAACACTATAGGCATTATTGAAATGCTTGTTGATTCATTCCATTTTAAACCAAGACCAAAATGTCCTTAAGAGTACAAAGAAAGTTATATTTTGTGTTAATATTGATATCCACTTCTTGTGCCTTGGATGTTCTTGGTAAAAATGAGGCTATGGATGGGGGGGTTGTCCAAAACAACCTTGTAGGGTGACATTTTGGTAGCACCGTGATAGGTGGTACTGTACTACCTTTCTACAAGGGGGGTGTAGGTGGGGTGTGGGAACTACTAAACAAAATGGCCATATCAATCAATGTAAAACCCAATGACTAACAATATTTTTATGTTCAACACCTCACAACCTCTATTACTTGTTATTAACTCCAATATCTCAAGTTTTGCAGTATCCAGAAGTATTATGAAATGTATCATCATTGTGGAAATCGATGTTGTCATCATCATCATCAGCATTAAGTACATCATCAACAAAATCATCGTCATCATTTTCATTATGGTCACACATATGCCATTAGTGTTCTTAATCACTCATCGACATTAGGATTCATGTCATGTTATTGTTAAGGTCATTTATATGTCGTTACATCCATTTTGATGATAATAGGGTTGTTTAGATGTTGTTACAGAGATTTAGGTTCCTTAAGAATCAATTAGGATCCAAAAGTGATACCACATGCGTAATCATCATTGACATCCACATCCACATCGTCATCATCATCATACAATAAATCAACATCATTATCATCGTCATAGTCATCATCAATATAATTGTGATAATAATGAGCAAGGAGCCTTACTACCTCTGGAGAATGGATGATATATTCTTATACTTATGAAATCATATCCATATGCTCCATCATAATTATCATAATGCATCATCATCATGTTGTTAGGGCCAATAATGTGCCATTAGGTTCTATCAAATGTTGTTGGGGACACTCAAATGCCATTAGAGAAATTTAGGTGACATTAAGCTAATTTACCCCTCACTAGGATTAATCAAGATCCAAAAGTGCCATGATTACAATGATTTAGATGCCACTATGATAAATCAATATCCAAAAGTACTATCACATGAATCATGATCATTGACATTGACATTGGTAATTGGGATGCTAATTGGTTATATGTTTGCTGTAAATTTTTATAAAATGTGTGTGAGATGCCAATCCAAAATGTAATTAGCATATGCATCAGTCAATGAATTTTGGTTTTGTGGAATATGATTGAAAGTGATAACCTAAAAATGTCTTTCCAATAAACGAATTTGCATGAACTGACATAATAAGATAGGATTTTGCACCTGACAAGCTCGATTGAGCTGGGAAACCACCAAATGAGAATCCAAACGGACCTCAAGCTAGGTGATGCCACGTGACAAAGCATCCCATAGAAGCTCAATTACATCCCTATACTCAGCAACATTACTAGAAGCAAGACCTAGACAAACGCCTCCCGTGGCAACAAGCTGTCCTAAGGGAGAATAGATAACCCATGCTATTGAGGCTAGGTTACAAGTGTGACAGCTAGCACCGTCAGCGAATCCTAAATAAATTTCAGAAGACATCTGCAACAACTAGCAGATAGTATAAAAAAAAAACCGACAACCTAATGTACATAAAAGATACATACATTAAAAATACAAGAAAAAGTGCTAAGCCTAAGCATAGTACTTCTTCAGGTAGAGCCCATTTCTAGGCTTAGGCAGCTTGTTCCCATCAAAATCAACTAACTCATATGCACCCTTACTTAATACCTTCGACACGACATAAGGTCCTAACCACATTGCCTTGAATTTTCCTACCCTTAAAGGTTTTTTATCTTGGTCCCAAAGCAAGACAAGTTCCCCTTCAGAGAAAACCCTAGATTTGACTGATTTATCATACTGAGTTTTGACCCTATTTTTATGAGCCTGATTAGCAGTCATCGCATCTCTACATTTTTCATCAAGGTGTTCTAAATGTACCAGACGTTCTTCAAGATTAGTTGTATCAGGTAACACATGAATGGCTATCTTTAAAGGCAGGACTTCACATTCAATCGGAGTAACTGCTTCCACCCCATGAATGAGTTGGAAAGGGAAGAAACCCATAGCAGTCTTTACGTTAGTTCGGTAGGCCCAAAGAGTAGGATATAACATGATGTGCCAGTTAGAACGGGCTGCATCAATTGTACGTTTAAGGATAGTTTTTAAAGTCTTGTTGACAGCCTCAACCTGACCATTTGCTTGCGGATAGTATGGAGAAGAATGTTCTTGTCTAAATCCGAGCATGGTAGTCAGTTTCGTCATCATGTCATTTTGAAAATGACTACCATGGTCAGTGACAATCACTTTGGGTATACCAAACTGTGCTATAATCTGATTGAATACAAAGAAAGCTGATGTTTCCCTGTCGGCTTTAAAAGTAGGCATTGCCTCTGCCCATTTCGTAAAATAGTCAACAACGACAATGATGTTTTTATGCCCCCCAGTCAAGGCTGGGTTGCATGTCATGTAATCAATCCCCCATTTCATGAAGGGGCCTACCGAGACAACAGGAAATAACAGAGCAGGATGTGACCACATCTTCCTGGTGTAAAGCTGACATGGATGATAGTGCTTCACTGCTTCCACACAATCTTTAAAGATCGTGGGCCAGAAATAACCGGCACGCAATATCTTCTGGGTCGTCACTAACCCAGATAAATGACCCCCACACGCTCCACTATGGGAATCATTCAATACAATCTCTGCTTCCTCATGAGTAAGGAAACGAAGCAAAATGGAATCTACCCCTCATCGATATAATGTATCTCCTATAATAAGGTAGTTCTAGGCATGAAGGCGTAACTTACGTCGCTCCTCCCTTGAGGAAGCTACAGGGTACTTCAAAGTCTAGAGATATATAAGAATATCTCTGTACCAAGGATCAGAGGTGGAGATCAGGAAGATGTGCTCATCTGGGAATGAGTCATCCTCAACCACTACATCTTCTTCAGTAGGAAATTCTGCTATAAGTTCAACAAAAACTAAGGACTTATTAGACTTAGCGAACTAGAAATACAATTCAAAATCTTGGAGAATGGCTATCCATTTGTTAAATTTTCCCCCAACAATCCGTCGGAATAAAACATATTGGAATGGATTCACATCCACCACTACTGTGGTGGTCCTCAGTAAAATGTAGTGACGTAATCTCTGCACAGCATAAACTGCTGCTAAGGCTAATTTCTCAACGTGGGAGTATCTAAGTTCAGGTCTAGCCAAAGCACGGCTAAGATAATAAACAACATGCTCTACAATATTATCGTCCTCTTGGACTAGTACTACCCCAATGGTCGACTCCGACGCGGCCAGATATAATATAAAATCCCTAGAATAATCTGGTGGACGTAATAAGGGTGCCGACAGCAAAGCTTTTTTCAATGCCTCGAATGCAAGTTGTGTGGTTTCATTCCATACAAATGAGGTGTTCTATTTGAGTAGGTGCATGAAACCCTTAGTGATCTTGGCATAATTAACAATAAAATGTCGAATAAAATTAGACTTTCCTTCCAGGATTTGAAGTTTCCTGAGAGAACGAGGAGGAGGCAGATTTACAATAGCCTCAACTTTCAAAGGATCCACCTGGATGCCTCTACTAGAGACTATGAATCCAATTAATCTTCCTGACTTGACGCAGAATACACACTTGTGGGGATTCAAGCGGATTTTATAATATCTGCATCTTTCAAATATCAACCGTAAATGATCTGGATGTTGGATCCTCTTATGAGAATGAGTGGGTAGATCATCAAGGTATGGTTCGACAATGGCTCTAATGTCATTAAAAGCAAAGTTCATAGCCCGTTGAAAGGTTTCCCCATCATTTTTCAATCCAAAGGGAATTTTCTTGTACGCGAAGGTACCCCAAGGACAAATGAAAGCAGTTTTATGTTGGTCTTCTGGTTTTATTTGAATTTGATTATATCCAGAGAAACCATTCATAAATGAAAACAACTCACTTCCTGCACATGCATCTATGATCTGGTCTATAAATGGTGTGGTATAGTTGTCCTTAGGACAAGCTTTATTGAGGTCTCTAAATTCTGTACAAACATGGATATTCCCTTGCTTCTTATCAACAGGAACAGGGTTGGATACCCATTCAGTCAAAGCTATGGGATATATAAAACTAGCCTTCAACAACTTTTCAACTTCATCTTTCACGGTCGCCACTTTGCGTGGGTTCATGGGTCTTAATTTCTGTTGAACTAGCTTGGCATCAGCATATGTTCGGATTTCATGTTCAACAATCGATGGATCTATGCCTGGCATCTCCTCATATGACCAGGCAAAAACATCATGAAACTCCTTAAAAAGGGCGGTATAGATAGAAATCTCCTTAGAAGAGCAGTTTGCACCTATATATATGATTTCCATGACATTAGGGTTTACAGAGATGTTAATAGGTATAGTAGTGGAAATATTTGCCACATTCCCCTTGGAAAACATTCCTTCCCTAGGAAAAGGGTTGATAGGTATATCAACATCTTCTGACAGTCTCACATGAAACTCTTGGTTTTCTATTCTGCTTAGTTCTGGAAGAAAATAGGATCGATGATGAAGATCCTCACAAATTTTATCATGTCCACTCATGGCTTCCAGAATAGCTTCATCGAAAGGTAAAACCATGTCTAAACAATCTATAGAATGCGAAGAGTTTTCCGCCCATATGCGCAAATAAACTTCTTCCAGATCATCCGAGACTGTTAGAGGATCTGGAATGGGATTAGTAGTGGCTTGACTGATGGCTTGATAAGCAACCTCCACTGCCGATAGGGGAACTTCCGATTCATGGGGGGTTGGGAGAACCCAAGGATCAGTCCTATCGACAACCGTAGCGATGGACTTTCCCACACTAGTAGAACCAATATAATTAACTGGGGCTGGAAGATCAAATGTGCCCATTAGTGATGTGTACATTCGAGCCCCCAAGCTCTGTGAAGCAAGTTTGACCTGATCAACCAATGGCACAATGGACTCATTAGATTATAAATGACCTTTTTGGGTAAAATCAAGTTGGTCAATAGTAACCAACTTGCCCTCATGTGGAAAAACCACTACACGAAAGACGTCCGACGTAATAGCAGACATCGCATAAGTCTAGTTCCTTCCCAAAAGCAAATTGTAGTCCAAAAGAGCATCAATCACTTCTACTTCAACGGACACTGATTTGCCATCTTAATTTCAAAAGCTGGTAGGATACCATGCTGACGAAAGGATATTCCATCAAAAGCAATAAGCAAAGTGTTTGATGGGACCAGCTCTGGGGATCCAAGAGCTTTCCAACATGCCAAGGACATAACACATGTAGAAGCACCCTCATCAACAACTACCCTTCCAATGGTCTTACCACCATGGACGACATCTATTGATAGGGCTACATGGTAAGGCAGGCAAATTTTAACATCAGATAAATGAAATTTCACCATGAGACTCAAAGAGTCCATGCTACCTAAAGCTGCTAAGAGGGAATCCCGTTGAGCGGGACAACTCTATAACACCTCTAATGTTGACATTGCACACAGGGTTTGAGCTAAATATTTAACCACGGAGTAGTTAGAAGCATCCCTAACATTAGGGTTATGCAAGGTCTTCTTGAAGACACGTTTTAGTATCTTCAACATAATTTTAGTAGGCTTCTCTATTGTGAGAAGGTTAGAAGTTTCACCTACAGCTTTACCCTTCTCAAGAGTCTCTTTCTCATCATTTTTGTTCCTTGTCTGCAACAAAGTCAAAGATCGAACCATGTTGATATATTTTGGGTCAGGGGCAGTTTGAGTGCCCCCTGCTACATTAGAAGCTGAAGCAGAGTTCTGTCCTCGGGGAAAAGGATCCTTCAAGACAGCCGGTTGTTGAGCTTTTAGCAGCTTCTGGGCTTGATCCATAAGGGGAAAAAGGTGAGTAAGGTGGTCCTCTTGGCACAACTTACAAGGGAACTTAACCTTCTTCTTTTCTTTTTTGCCCCCATCAGCATTGTTTGTGGGCTTTTGCTTGTTTTGGTTTCCCTCTCCCTTCTTACCTTTCTTTTTCTTCCCACCTGGCTGTTGATTCCCTTCTGAGAGGTTTGTGCAAAAATATTTTAACTTTGGGGGGAGGGGGCAGCCTTTAATTCCTCCGCCGTATATTGTTTGATGGACAACTAATGAAGTTTCTTAGTCAAAGATTCTACGGTGGGAGAGTTAACGAACCCAACCACACCATCGGCATGGGGTCCAGGCTTAGGCTTCTTCGCATCGTGTGAAGGCCTCGGTGCCTCAGGGATAATCTCATATAAGATCCCAGATTGTGAATAAATCAAATCCAACTGCTGGGCCCTGAGAATGGCTTCTTCTTCATTCGTCACTCCTGAGGTGGATATGTCCTTAGATATGTATGGCAACAGAGATTTAAGGAACCACTCTAAAAGGAATTTAGGAGGGATAGTGGATTTTATAAGGCTCTTTCACCTCCTCCACTCTTGGATGTGATTTGAGATGTGGGTAGCCTTGTTTTGCCTAAAAGTAGACAACAAGTCTGTTCCGAAATCATATCGGACCAAAAGTTGAAAGTGGCTAAGAAACGCACTAGCCAAGTCCCAGAAACTACTGAAAGCAGCAGAAGGCAATTCAATATACCACTTTACTGTGGTACCTGTCAAGGTCCTCTAGAACAGCCTCAACTAAACTGAATCTTCATTCAACAAATTTTAAGAACACCATAAATGGAATGTGGTGGCATGAGCCCCAGGATCTTCACTAGTTTTGCCTTCGAACTTAGGGATGTTCGATGGCAATTTGGTGGGAACAGGTGGCCACAAGGGTTCATGCCTCACTGGGTCATTCATCAATTTTGACAAATCTGGCAAGTTTAAGGTTGCCAGGAATGGAAGTTTGGGTCGAACCGGGGTACTAAATGTCCCAGCTTGGGGATTAGAGGTACCTGCCCCCGAATGCCCATGGGTAAAAGTGGGGTTACCCCATACCACCGGTTGCAAAGTGGGAAGATTTCTTTGAAATGGATTCCATCCATAATCCATAGGATTGTGTGTGGGAGGTGTAATATAAGAAGTTTGGGCCATCCCCATAGAAACAAGGGTCTGAAATATAGGAGCCGAAATCCCTCCGATGAACAATGAAAAGGGAGAGCTCGTGAAAGGAACCAAAATGGGAGTTTGGAAACTTTTCCCATAAGAGGTGTTGTTTCCAAAATGCACTCCTACATAGGAAGGATATGGACCTACGTATGGACTAGATGGGGGAATATGCCCCCCATTCCAAGGAAATCCTTGGAAAAACGCCGAGGATCCTACCAGACCACTCTGGGTAGCATATGGAAAGGAATAAGGAATAGTAGGTATACTGGGGATCCCAGTAACCATGTCACCAAAAGTACCTGCTAGGTTTGAATGAACCGGTGGCTGAACCACCCGGCTCGCTGGAGTCAAAGGTGTAGAAGGTAGACTAGATCTAGGGGCACTTACTAGGGGAGGCAGTACCCCTTCAACCAGAACGGCTGAGGTGAACACAAAAGGACTTTCTTCTGTAGAAGACATGATCCTACCCACAGGGACACCTAATACAAGTGAATCAAAAGGTCTAACCTGAACGATCATAGGATTGTTTAAATCAGTCAAGGGGGTGTTAAAGTTTCTTGCAAACTCGTCAGTCTGCAATTCTTCTATCTCAACTGTATCAAGATCAAAATGGTTAGCTATCAGTTCTGGTTCACCAAGAACTTCACTTATTCCTACTGGTTTAAGTGAACTGTCTGTGTCTAATCTCCACCTTTGGGGTGGAGGTGGAGGCTCCAATGTGACGAGAGGAGGAAGGTTTCTCAACCTTCTTGACCTTCTAAAAGGTTGGTCCTCCACGATTGAAAATTTAACAAATCACACCCTAAGGCCAACTAAACATAGGAAAAACCATAGAGCATACACTATAAAAATCCTAAAGCCTCAAGCAATCAAACAAGGGTAAAAGATATACTTTCCCGAAGAAAGCTGATGAATGATTACTTGGCGTCATTGAAGTGGTTCTTAGGCACAAGCAGAGGAATCACCCAACCGCCCTCCTACACTTTCAACAAGGGTTACCTTCCAAGATCGTTCAAGGTGAACCAAAAATAGCCTTCCGGTTTACCTAGGTATGAACCCTAAAAGACAAGAGACTAAAGGCTACCTTAGCTATACCAACAGTCTGGGGACAGTCGCAAGCCTGACTCATATGCATGGGCAGTGTAGTTGAGCCTGAAACTCTATCTAGGAAAGAATCCCCATATGCATAAAAGCCCTGATCTACGCTTTGACAAGGATTCAGAGGGTTATCTCCTCTATCCAAGCCTCCATGCAGCCTCGTGCTTGACTCCCGTTTGAGAGGATCTTCCCAGATACAGTCAATAAAGTCAATGATTTACCTAAAGAAAGGTCCACTATGTATGAGTTTTATAACTTACAGGAAGTTTACACTTCCTAGCCCACAAGTCTAGCCTAAGCTAGTAGGTAAAAGGCCCCTAAAAACAAAAATTACTAGTAAATTTTAATTATGCATTCACTTTAAAGGGTTGTTTCTTACTCAGAAGGAAATGGAGTGATGTAATTATGGTGTTTTTGACTCAATAAAAAGTAAATGAAAGTAAAGGTGTATTCAAAGCAAATTACCACTATTTAAAACAAACTTTTTTTTCTTTTTTGCAAATATATATTGATGAATTAAATGCAAACGATAAAAGAAACTAAGCCTATGTTTTTTGTAGCTTTCGAGATTAATATTTTTAAACTGAAATAAACACTACTTATGCAAAAGCAAAATGCAAAAGCTTGACAATGTTTTCTTTTCACTTTTAAAAATACTCAAACTCTACTATGCACCTAAAATTCACTATACTTGAGTAAACTTGGAATTAATGAACTGTATAAAACCAACAAACTAAAGTAAAGCAGGCTGACAGAACCAAGAAACAACCAAAAAAGGCATACTAGGAACCCTAGCTTGGGTGCACACAATGACAAAAATCACTGTAGACTTATAAAGGCAAGTGATAAACCAACCAATATCGAAAGACAAACTGGAAAAACAAATCCCAAGACCCTGATCACTGATTTGGACAGAGACACTTCAACCTACAACCCAAACATGCCAAGCTACTCCAGCATGCAAATAGAAAATAATCCAAGCAAAAGAGACTCAAGGGATTTCAAAAAAGCACAAAGTGTGATCACCAACAGGTCTTTAAACAGACATCACAACATTTATAAAGAAAGTCCACACAGAAACATGAAATACACACACAGAGGGACAAGCAAACCCAATCCTAAAAATCCCTATTTCTAGGCTTATACGTGACTATATATAAGGGCAACTCGCGTATGATACGCAGCTTTCCAAGAGAGAAACCCACGGATGCATGCCTCTATATGCGACTATGCAGAAGAGCAACCCGCATATAGGTACAAAATTTTTCTCAAAAACTAAGAAAAATACACAAGACTTTCAAACACTGAACCAGGATAAAAGACCACACACAGACTTCAAAGAAAATACTGGTCAGGGGTGACAGAAACAACCTATAGCAGTTTGGGCTCCCCAGCGAAGTCACCAGTTCTTTTGCACAGGAATAAACACCTTATAACCGAAGGTCTGGGGTTACCAACATACTCAATAAACTTGCAGACAATTGACTCTAGAGTGCATTAAAGGAAATAGTAGGATGGGAAAGACTCACCTGACACACGATGGTTGATCCTAGCTTGTCCTCTTCCGCTCTGCTTCTCTTCCAAAGTCCTCAGGGATGCTTTCTCCTTCACCTGTCAAGGATCAATCTTCCAAATACAAGATGATTCACATATATAAACAGGATAGATAAATCATATACAGGATGCTGAAACATAAACATTTATCAAACCACAATACATGAGATACATTCAAGACACAATATGGAAGAATGATTCTCTTTATTAACAATAATGGAAAGCGTTCAGATTACAACCCAACGCCTGAGACAAGGACTCCTCTGTAGCCAAAGGATTTTGAGTTCCACTACTCCAAAGACTTCTGTATAAACTACACCAGCATAACTTTTCTCTCCAGGTGTATATATCTAACACCCTCCCCAAGGCCTGTATTTATAGTAGGTGAAATAAGGCAGTTTCGAAGGTTGAGGAGGTTGAGACAGTTAAGGAGATTAAGGTAAATGGCTTAACTAATCTCAAGTAATCACGTGTTTTTATTTTTAATGTCAAAGTTAGGTATACACAGGTATCAAGACTAGAAACTCACGTATGATCTGCGAGCTTCTCTAAAGGCAACCTGCGTATACATCTATACGCGACATGCAACAACCAAGACTCGTGTATGACACGGGAGTTGCATATATAGAGAGTCACGTATATGAATTGACATAGAAAAAGGGTAAAAATAACCAGATGGATGGATGATGAATGTAGTTCATAATAAGCCCTTATATAGTGTTTTGGGCAACCCTCAATCCATAGATGTTCTTTTGTGTGCCAACATGAGGGATGTCGGCACTCAGATGGAGAGGTGCCATTCAGGTGGATAACAAGGAGGCAATCAACACAATGAATAGTGCAACCCTCATGCTCTCTAAATTTAGATGCAACATGCTCAAAATGCATACTACACCGACGACTAGAGTAGGATTAAAGCCTTGGCAACGACCATACAAGAAATCGACTATATAAATTACTAATAGAGAAGAAATACACAGACAGCAATGCAATGCATGCAGAGGGAAATCAAATGCAAACTATGTATCTCTCCATTCTTCCACTAGAGTGGCAATGCTGCTTTACACACAGACAAGGGAGCTGGAGATGAGCACAAGCGAGCCCTCATGGCCGCAGTAAACCAGATAGAGTAAAGACCAAAACCCTCGGCAAATAATGAGGAGTTAGGGTTGTGATGGAGGCTTTTAATCTATACATTGCATGGTGGTAAACATTCCACATGCCCACCAAATTATTCCATCCACAATGGGTTGAATGATATAGTTGTCACTGCATTGTGAGGACAACCAATTATTGTCAATAATTTAAACAACGACTATAATGACATTATAAAATACAAAGTCAATAATGTATCATTCCAATCATAAACTATGAAGTCAAGCTAGGTTAATGAATGAGGTTACTGTAGTAGAAATAAATCTTATATTATAAAGCTTGAAATCCTAGATGGTAATGAACCAAAACATATTTTGCATCAATGCCCTTGTTTCATAAGGATCTCACAATCCTTCTTAATAAAAATTGTTATGAAGAGATCAATAGTAAAGTAAAAGTTGTTGAACATGAGTTGATTATACTACTACTAAACATTTCTTTTTATAAACATAAATGATGCCTATCTATGCTGTTAGAACTAGTTTATGCAAACACTAGTGGATAAAGAGCTGGTTTATAAATCATAACTTTGTAAATGAAAGCAATTAATCTATGCACCCTAGAATAAATCCTACTTTTGAATGTAATCAACTATACTAAGTGTAAGATAAACTGATTGGAAGTACATGATCATTGTCTTCATAAGATACCAAATCTCTAAGATGAATCAAATCAAGATTAGATTAGACTTGGTAGGAAAGGATAGTAAAACTATTCAATAATAAATTTAGTGTCACTTATTATTAGAAATAAATAATATGATATTGTAATTTTGTCACATTACTTATGTCATGAAGAAATTTGGAAGTTAGAATCACAACTTGACGACATTTAGGCAAATGATCATTTATAAATACAATGCAATAATAAGCTGGTAAAACTTCCTCTACTAAAGCTTAATTAAAGGTAAATCTAAGAGTTCTATATAAGCTTGTTCCTTGAAAGGCCTTAGGTCTATTTCCATACTTAATCAGTGTTTTAAATTTTAGAAATAACAACAACAGAAAACTCTTATTTCAATAAGAGTGTTGATACACTAAATTATGAACTCTATGAAGAACTCGTAAATAACGTAATGTATAGATGGAAAGAAGATATATCTAAAATAGCAGTCATTCCGATAAAAGACAATCAGTAGGCCAAAGTATTGATCTTTATGACATGAATTTTAAAGTACTATCATAGTTGCAAAACAAGTAAAGGAAATGTTACTTTACCTTTTAGTATCCTTGAAATTCTATTAAGCAAACTTTTACTCTAGTAGTATATTTTTTATGCTAAAATAATTATATCTAGATTAATGCCTTAATAAACTCTTACTGGTTCAAAATTTACCTGTTAAGCATGTAAGATCCAGAAATCTAGATAAGTTAGCAATCGCTAAGTAAGCCTCAGTTAGAAAGTAACTTCTCACCACTAGTAGAAAATGAGAAATTAATGACTAAAAAAATGACTAAAATCATGCTATAAACGACTATTTTTGAGTCGGTGACTAATAGTAGCAAATTTTCACTATCTTATAGCTAGTCATATTTCACTAGTCATTAATAGCTTGACTTAGTATTCATTGATTTAGTCATTGATTTAGTCATTGATAGACAATGATTTAGTCATTGATAGACAATGCTTTAGTCATTGATAGTCAATGATTTAGTCATTGTTTTAGTCATTGATAGTTTATGATTTAGTCATTGATTTAGTCACTAATTTAGTCACTGATTGCAACCATTAATGACCAAATATACAACTAAATAAACTACTATATTTTAACATATTAATGACTAAGATACGGGAAATTAGCTACTAATAGTTGTATATATGGGAATTTAGTCGTTTTTGTAGTCACAAATTTATGATAGGGCACAGAGGAATTGAACCACCAACCTACTGCCTATAATTAGGCAGGTGCTCTACCATTGAGCTAGAACCCTTTAAGAAGTTGTTATTTCTTGACAATGATGATAATCAAAAAATTTTATGATAGATATCAATCTACAAACTACATAATTATTACTATTACAACTTACTAGTAACTAGTATTTATGATAAACTAATTCTTGAGAGCTATGTACAATTTTCCCTGTAACTAAAGCTAATTATAGGGATATCTTACAATCCTACACAACATTGGTAATTTCCCGGTGCAACTTAGGGACATCCCTTGTGCAATGTTAGATCTTAAAGAATAGCCTCATCTGAAAATGGTTATCTCTTGTATTTAGATCCATAAAAATAAGTTTATATCCATAGATAACAAACTTGGAAAAGTCAAAAGGATTAAAATGGCTGGATAAAAGGAAACAAAAGCTATAAATTCCATATTAGCAAGAGGTAAAACACAATTATTAAAATAAAATTACTAATATCCAACAACAAAAGAAGACAAAACTCACCCTTGGCCTCTGAAGGAACTAAAAATGTGCTTCCCTATGAAGTACTCTAAAATCCTTGCACCTTTGGGCCAGAAGCATTATTAGATAGTCCATTAATATTCAATAGTTCATGTCCATTTGTGCTTTCCAAAACATCTTGTCCATTTTCCCACTCCCTCTGCAATTGCCTAAACGATGCCAAATTGGGAGTGGAATAATGGCTTGAACTTTCTATAGAACCTTCTGACCTTGCAAATAAAAATCTTGACTGCTTGCTATTATGAGACTTCCATGAACTTGATATTTCATTTGACATCCAATTGCATTTATCAGTCTCAACAAGGAGCAAATTTGCTAAATTGTGAGGACTATTTAATACACTATCATCTGAACCAAAATTCAAAGACAATATGTTTGAAATTATACTGTTTTCTCCAACATCTGAGCCATTCATATAAACTTCTGGAAGGATATTACACACCATATTCTCAACATGGTTTCCTAAAAGCATTCTACTACTTTCATTTAGAGCAACAACATTCACTTCACTGTTGCTTTGAACAACAAAGTTTCTTTGAGAGACAGAGATTGGAAATCTATCTTTATAAATTCCAACATAGACAATAGAAGATGACACTAAATCTGCATCTATTCTTTCACTTCTTACTGTTTCAATGTGCCCACTGCCCAACTCAGATGAACCCTTGTGTGTGTCAGAGGATGAATTCTTCAATAGACTTTTAAAACCTTCACGACTCCTACATTTCATAGTAGGATCAATTAAACTAGCATTCTTTCCATGGAAAGATTCCCCAGTGATATTTACACATGAAATTAATTTCATATCCGTTCCACTCATTGCATTAGGTTTGGCATCAATATGTTTTTTAGATATAAATGTTGATGACTTCCCACCCTAATTGACCAACAGCTTGCCATGATTGGAACTCAACCCTGATGCTGCAGCTTCCACCACCAAGGTAGGGAGATTTAATGTTGGAGACACTGAAAGTGAATGAGATGAACTTGTTTTAGGATTAGAGGAGCCCTGAACAGCTAGGATGTTGATGTATTTGTAACTTCAGAATGTATTCATCTATGTATCTTATGTATTGTAACCCGATGTTTATTCTGGGATGTATCTATTATGTAATTGAGTCATATTGTCATGCCCCGATGTTTCGATTGGGAGGATATATAATGTAAACAAGTCATGTCAAGTCATAGTGGGTAACCCTCTGATTTTCTAAGGGTTAAAGTCCCTGCAGTTCCAAGGCACTAGGGTTATTAGACTGTCCTAGTAGGGTTTTAGTCATGTCAGGATTAGTATAAATAGAGAAATGAAGTCTCTATTTATCACACAACTCATACACACTCAAGTGTAGTGCATAGTTGAGGAAGGAGAAGACACTGGGGCAAGAAAAGAAGAAGATTACTATTGTCGGGAGAT
The DNA here is from genome assembly GCA_001517045.1 of Pseudotsuga menziesii. NCBI lineage: Eukaryota > Viridiplantae > Streptophyta > Pinopsida > Pinales > Pinaceae > Pseudotsuga > Pseudotsuga menziesii. The sequence goes on from LPNX010596945.1 coordinate 26,009, forward strand.
CACTTACTGTTTTGGTGTTGATTCTATCTATGAGGAAGTTGTGGGGTTTTCTCCATTTATGGTTTCCCCGAGGAAAAACACTATGTTCATTGTCTCTTGTGTTTGATTGTTGTAGTTGTTATTATCTTAGTTAAAGATCCTAATAATGCTAGCTTAATGTTGAAAAACTAACATGCTATCAGAGCTAACCTGAGAAGAAGACACTGTGCAGCTGTGGGAACTAGGGATTCCTAGTTTGTGCATATTCCTCCACAAATTTTCAGAAAAAGTAAGGTGGAATAACTCTCCTCCTTAGGGCACATATTTCTGTCGAAGCAAAATCCAATTGTGAGGTTTTTCAATTTTGGACCCGACACTACTACTGAAAATTAGGGCTTTTCATAGAAGAGGAATTTTTCAGTGAGCCCAAGCCTAGATTGATCTCCTCCCCATAATTGAAGCTAGGGATAAATTTCAAGAAATTTGGATGGACAGAACTCTGGAAAAGCAAAACCCTAATCTACTCCTGAACCAGTTCTACAGGATTTCAACTCAAGTTTTAGATCTGACATCTTGACCTGGTAAGATATAAAATATTTTTTATTTCCATTTGAAGTTCTCAGTTAAGATTTCTCATCATACCAAGATTCATGAAAATCTTGAGGGAGCTAGAGCTTGGAATTATAGGATCTCCCTGGTCTTGGAAGAGAATGAATTAGACTCCTACATTCATGAGGAGGTTCCAGTTCCATAGGGAGATGAGGCAAAGGCCTTACATAAGAAGAAGATGGTTATGGCAAAGAGAATCATTGCTGATTCTATCAAAGATCACCTTATCCCATAGGTGTCCTCTCTCAAGACACCTAAAGCTATGTTTGATGCCCTAACCAAATTGTTTGAAGGAAAGAACATAAACTAGAAGATGACTCTGAGGAATCAACTGAAGAATGTGAAGATTCAGAATGTAGAGACCATCCAGTCTTACTTCAAAAGGGTTTCTCATATCAAGGAACAATTAGAAGCTATATATGAAGAAGTGGACAATGCAGAAATTGTGATGACAACTCTGAATGGCCTTCCTATTCCATGGGATTCATTCATCCAAGGAATCTATGCCAGAAAGAAGTTATTCAAATTCAACAGAGTATCGGAAGAATGTTCTCAAGAAGAAGAACGGATAGCAGCTCAAGAAGAGAAGATGGGAAGTGAAGATCAGGATCTCACAGTTCACTCCAAGAAAGGCAGAAGAAAACCTCACTACTCCAAAGGTAAGGATCCTGATCATAGAGATAACATTAGAAAGGACCTATCTAAAATAAGATTTTATACATGTGATGAAAAAGGACACTATGCAAAAGACTGTCCTAAGAAAAGGGTTCACTCTCATAAGAAGAAGGGGAACAAAAGAAGACATCATGCTCATGCTGCAGAGGATGATGAACCATCCAAGAAGAGATCCAGATATGAAAGTGAAGATTCTTCAAGCGAGGATGAATATGTTTTGATTTCTGCTCTCACAGGTAACATTACTCATGGTAGTGATGATTGGCTTATAGATAGTGGGGATTCCAAACATATGACTGGATTAAAGGAATCCTTTGTGATACTGTTAGAACATGAATCACCTCACAAGGTGAAGCTAGGAGATGACTACCAATATCCAATAAAAGGTAGTGGGGAATCTTCATATAAACTAGACTTTGGTAAGTCTCTAATAATGAAAGAAGTGTTGTTTGTGCCAAGACTCAAGAAGAACCTTCTCTACATATCGGCATTGGATGAAAAAGGAATGAGGGTTTCATTCATAGATGGTCAAGTCATCATGTGGACAAGAGGAAAGACTATCGATGATGCAGTGGTGATTTGATAACAAGAAGAAGGTTTGTACAAGCTGAAGGGCCATCTAGAACAAGCCTTGGTCCATGACATAGTAGTTCCAAATGAGCTTTGGCATAGAAGGCTTGCACATGTGCACTACAGAGCACTACCTATTGCAAGCAAAGTTGTTGAAGGTCTTCTAGAATTCCAAGAAAAACATGATGGGGTTTGCAAAGGATGTGCGAAAGGAAAGAATACAAATAAGACATTTCCTAGTAGCGAAATCAAAGCCAAAGGAATCCTAGATATCATCCACTCCAATATATGCGGTCCTATGTCATCAGAATCACTAAGTGGGTATGCATATTATGTTTATTTTATTGATGATTTTTCTAGGAAGACGTGGATTACTTCATGAAAAAAAATACGAAGTATTCAGTAAATTCAAGGAATTCAAAGCCTTGATCGAGAACCACACTGAAAACAAGATCAAGACTTTTCGATCAGATAATGGCGGAGAATTCACTTCGAATGAATTCAAAGAGATATGTAAAGAATCAAGGATTAAAAGGGATTTGTCCACTCCTTATAATCCACAATAGAATGGGATTGTGGAATGGAAGAATAGAACTATCATAGAAGCTACAAGAGCCATGCTTCATGATCAAGATATTCCTATGCATCTTTGGGCGGAATCTACCAGAACAACGATGTATGTATAGAACTGTACTCCACATAGAGTACTCAAGAAAAAGACTCCTGAAGAAGTCTTCTTCGACAAGAAACTAGAAGTCAACCATCTCAAAATATTTGGCTTTCCAGTGTACATACACATTCCAAAAGAGAAGAGGCCTAAATTAGATCCTTCAGGAAAGAAGGGTATATTTGTGGGATACTCTGAAAGCTCGAAGGATTACAGAATATATTTCCCAGTATACAAGAATATTGACATCAGCAGGGATGTGACATTTGATGAAGACAGATCTTACAACAAACCCAGAAAAAGACCTACTGAAGAACCAGAAGAAGCAGAAGCACCTAGAATTCATCATACAACCATGAATGAAGAAACCCAAGAAGAAGATCAAGATTTTGAAGAACCACAAAGACCTGTAGATCCACCTCTAGAGAAGAATCCTCATAAGAGGAAACCTGCTTGGGTACATGAAATTATCCAAGGTGTGGAAAGATATTGGGCTCCAGAAGAAAATCACAGAGAAAGAAAGAGGACCAGATCCTGCTCCAGGTATGTAGCATTACTATGTGATTTCATTGATAAAGAACCTTCCAGTTATGAAGAAGCGACAGAACGAAAAGAGTGGAAGGATGCTATGATCAAAGAATACCAATCGATAATGAAGAATGATGTTTGGGATATTGTCCCAAGACCAGAAGGGAAGTCAGTTGTAACTTCCAAATGGATCTACAAGATCAAGCATGCTGCAGATGGTAGCATTGAAAAATATAAAGCAAGATTTGTGGCTTGGAGTTTCTCTCAGAAAGAAGGAATATATTATCAAGAAAGCTCTATCAAGGATCTACAAGATCAAGCATGTTGCAGACGGCAGCATAGAAAAAAAAATTTGCACCTATATGAAAGAAGGAAGGAATAGATTATGAAAAACTTTTGCACCTGTAGCTAGATACACTTCCATCAAATCAGTACTTGCTCTAGCTGTAGTGATGAAATGGAAGATACACCAGATGGATGTCAAGACTACTTTCTTGAATGCTGTAGTGGAAGAGGAAGTATATGTAGAACAATCACTCAGCTTTGAGACACAAGACAGGGAGTCTCATGTATGCAAATTGAAGAAATCCCTGTACGATTTGAAAGAGGTACCCAGGTACAGGAGAATTAACAACTCTCTATCCAGTTTGGGCTTTACCAAGAGTAAAGCATATTCCAACCTTTACTACAAGGTTGAAGATGGAAACCCATTGATGCTTCTACTATATGTAGATGATCTGTTTGTAATAGGTATGGATGGGTTGATTGCTTATACGAAGAGAAAGCTTGCTGCTGAGTTTGAAATGAAGGACTTGGTGATGATGCATTACTTTTTAGGTATGGAGGTGTGGCAAAGTATAGATGGAATCTTCCTTGGACAAGGGAAGTATGTAGTAGAGATCCTGAAGAGGTTTGGTATGATGGGCTGGAAGACTAAGGCAACACCTATGGCATCGAACCTGAAGCTATTAAGTGATGCTTCATTAGAGTCGGTTGATGCTGCAAAGTATCATCAGATGATTAGGTCCTTGATGTACCTAACGAACACAAGACTAGATATTTGATTTGCTATGAACACCTTGAGCTTTCCTGACAGATCCGAGACATGTTCACTTGATTGCTGCAAAGCATATTCTGAGCTACCTAAAGAGTACAATTGATTATGGGCTCAAGTATGATGTGAATCAGAATATTAACCTAGAGGGCTATGTTGATTTATATTAGGCAGGTAGTGCCATCAATAGGAAGAGCACTTCAGGGTGTTGCTTCAGTATGGGATCAGGTGTGATCTCTTGGTTTAGCAAGAAGAAATCCTATGTGGCACTGAGTACAGCTGAAGAAGAGTATGTCATAGCTTGTTCAGCCAGTTGTGAGGCAGTGTGGCTGCGGAAGCTACTGTATGATATATTTGATCTCCAGTTGGATGCTACTTGTATACATTGTGACAACCAGAGTTGCATGAAGTTGTTAGAGAATCCATTGTTCCATGACAATTCGAAGCATATCGAGATCAAGTATCACTATATCATGGATATGGTGCAGAGGGGAGCAGTGAATCTCCAGTATGTTGCGACGAAGGAACAGATAGCTGATGTATTGACGAAGCCATTGGCTAGGCTAAAGTTCGAGTACTTCACAGAGAAGCTTGGTGTTCTCCAGATTGAGGTTTCCTCCAAGAGAAATTGACGAGACCCATAGCCATTCTGACATGGTGAGAGGATTGGTTACTTCCATGGTCAGATGTAAGGGCTGAGCCATTCTATCATGGTGAGAGGATTGGTTGCTTCCATGTGAGATATGAGTGCTAAGCCATTCTGATATGACTGTAGGATTGGTTCCTACATGATTAGATATAAGGGCTATTGCCATTCTTGGAATGGAGGTGCCTGGTTAGTTACCAGGAAAACTCAGTCTAAGGCTGAGGGTCATTCTGATATGACTGTGAGATGTGTTCTCATATGATTAGATATGAGTGCATGGCCATTCTGATGTGATAGAGGGATGTGTTCCCACTTGATCAGATGTAAGGGCTAAGCCATTATGTCATGGATAAAGGATTAAGTTCCTTCCATGTCAGATGTGGGTGCTAGCCATTCCGATGAGTAGGTCGGATGTAAGGGAAACTGCCATTCTCCAAGAGAATGGAGGCATCTAGTCAATTACCAGGTAGCTCAATTGAGAACTGGGGGCCATTCTGATATAATTGTTGGGATATGTTCCCTCATGATTAGATATCAGTGCAAGCCCTTCCATCATTGTGAGCAAGATGTGTTCCTTCCTGGATGGATGTGAGTGTTGTGCCTTTTCACATATGATAGTAGGTGTGTCCTATCATGCTGGTGATTGTAAGTGCAGTGCCTTTCCACAGATGGTAGTAGGTGTGTCCTACCATTTTGGTGGATGTGAGTGCAGAGCCTTTTCAGAGATGATAGCAGGTGTGTCCTATCATGTTGGTGAATGTGAGTGCTGGGCCTTTCTGATATGATTATAGGATTTGTTCCTACATGATCAAATGTGAGTGTTGGGCATGCCTTTCTGATGAGTAGGTCAGATGTAAGTGTTGGGTGGGCCATTCTGACGAGCAAGTCAGATATAAGTGCTGAAGAAGACCTACATGGAGGCTAGGTCTACAACCAACATGAAAAAGGGATGGATCTGAAGAACTTCCTGTGATGAGAAGAATCATGAGATAGCACCAGTGATGATGATCCAGATCCAGTGATGATGATCTAGTAGTGATGACCCAGATCTAGTGATGATTTCCAGTGATGATCCAGATCAAGTGATGATCCAGATCCAGTGATGATCCAGATACAGTGATGATGTCCAGTGATGATCCAGATCGAGCGATGATCCAGATCCAATGATGATGTCCCATGATGATCCAGATTGAGAGATGATCCAGATTTGAAGATGAAGATGACTTAAAGATAAAGATGACTTGAAGATGAAGATGACTTGAAGACTCAAAAGACTTGAGATGCAGATGATGAGATGTTCCAGCTAATACAGAGAAGAATACCAGTACTAAAAATTGTGTTGAAAGAATACCTTCCTAGTTAAGAGGGAGTGTTGATGTATTTGTAACTTCAGAATGTATTCATCTATGTATCTTATGTAGTGTAACCCGATGTTTATTCTGGGATGTATCTATTAAGTAATTGAGTCATGTTGTCATGCCCCGATGTTCCGATTGGGAGGATCTATAATTTAAACAAGTCATGTCAAGTCATAGTGGGTAACCCTCCAATTGTCTAAGGGTTAAAGTCCCTGCAATTCCAGGGCACTAGGGTTATTAGACTCTCCTAGTAGAGGTCATCCCTAGTAGGGTTTTAGTCATGTCAGGATTAGTATAAATAGAGAACTAAAGTCTCTATTTATCACACAAATCATATGCACTCAAGTGTAGCGCATAGTTGAGGAAGGAGAAGACACTGGGGCTAGAAAAGAAGAAGATTACTGCTGTCGGGAGATCACTTACTATTTTGGGATTTTACTGTTTTAGTGCTGATTCTATCTCTGAGGAAGGTGCACAGTTTTCTCAATTTATGGTTTCCCCAAGGAAAAACGTTTTGTTCATTGTCTCTTGTGTTTGAGTGTTGTACTTGTTATTCTCTCAGTTAAAGATCCTAATAATGCTAGCTTAATGTTGAAAAAATAACATGGGATCCTCATACTAAATGATTTTTCCTATGCAGCATGGGAGCCCCTGCAACAACCATTAATTCTAAATATTCAGTAAGATATGTAATATTCCACCACAAACTCCTAAATCATATAGAATCTTATGTTCACTAAACTTAATGTGTAATGTTACTCTGCACCAATCTCAGGGGGTGCTGGGAAGCTAAACAAAAATTCCATGACAAGAAACAGATTTCATACCAAAATACTAGCTAGCAATACAACTGATCTTCCAGCAGCTCCAGTGGCAAGGGAAGTCTCATCATTACCTCATGTGTTCTAGTTTCACATGGAAATATGAACAGGTATATATTATTAGGAAATGAAAATGAAGCCATGTTTAAAGAATCTAGAAGACAATCACAGAAGTAAAACATAAGTTGTCTAAAGAAAATACACATTAGCTTCTATACTAATGATTATTTAGGACTTAATCATAAGCTATTAAATAATCTAATGTGGAAGCATAGAAAAAGTTGTCTACATATTAATAACAAATACTAAAGATAATTGGACAGAAGTACAATATACTAAAATCCTAAAGTCACTTACAGGAGCCATTGATTTGCTCAATTTACTTGAAGAAGCTGATCCAAGCAAGGAAACCTCTACCACTGGTGGAGGTAAACAGAGTCCCCAGTGTTGCTTTGAAGGATTTGTAACATCATAGAACTTCTAAGTTTTTCTGCTAGAAAAATAGGACATCGAAAATAAAAAATTATAAAAGCTAAATGTGAAATATTTTTTAAAACAATTTTGGAAACTTGTTTGGACCAAAAAAGATGAAGCCAATCTGACCACTAAAGGAAACTTGTTTGGACTAGACATTGGTGATTTGACAAGCAACTCAGATGATCGAACAAAGGTTAATATGTGGAGTGTGTCAAAGGGCTCAAAGAGAGAGTCTTTACATTCAAAATTGTCAAACATTTTGGGAGATGAGTTTGAGAATACAAGTGAGAACAAACCTGATTTTGAGAATACAGGCAAGAAGAGTCAGCAAGTTTCTTAACACTCAGTGATGGATTTGAGAGAAAACACTAAAGAGTTTCCAATTTTCTCAAATTTCTTTGAGCAACATGGTTCATTGTCTGCGGTCAATTCCTCCTCAGTCATGGATTGTAGGCCTGCAGAAAACAAGTATGTTGAGTATGTTCCCATGATTGGGGCATGTTCCTGTCCTTATAACCTAGCACCAAATAAAGATTCAATACCACAAGTTAATGCTGGAAACAAGAATAGTAGAAATGAAGGTTTGGGTTTTCAAACTGAAGGAGCAAAAAATTCTAAGGATGAAATGCTGTTGAACTCTCTGTGGGAAGAGGAGATAGAAAGGATGAGCATTGGCAACTTTTTGGAGTCCCGAGATAGAAGAGAAGGGAAAAGAGGCAAGCATCAAAGCACGGTGATAATTCCCCCTAAAAGGAGAGATTTTGATCCTTTTGTTCAATCTTAGCATGAAGTAAGCATTGGCAACTTTTTGGAGTCCAGAGATAGAAGAGAAGGGAAAAGAGGCAAGCACCAAAGCACGGTGATAATTCCCCCTGAAAGGAGAGATTTTGATCCTTTTGTTCAATCTTAGAATGAAGTAAGCATTGATTTTGGTCAAGTAGACACTCAAATGTCAGATTTTGTATGGGACGAAGGTGATGGTGGTAACCAGGAGAAGTAGTTGGACAGGGTTTCATAGGAAGATATTATTTCTCCATAAATGCAAGGACTATCAGAGTTATGCTTGTTTAAAATAGATTAGAACAATGTGCAAGAGGCTTCCCATTATGGTTTTATGACGTTGAATATAAAAATAACAGAATATTTTACATCAAATGAGAAGGAAGAAAAAATGTCTATTAGCAGCAAGAACAGGATGGAGGAAGGGAATAAACAAGGAGGAGATTTGTGTCCATTCACAAGGATTGAAAAGAGGTTCGAAAATGCCACCTTGGATGTATCTTCTCATAAAGAGATAAAATATTTTAAACACACTCAGATTCAAGGGATGCCATATTTTTTATTACATGAAAATAAGAAAGAAAATGTGGAGGAACAATTCATTGAGCCTTATGAGGATTGTGTTGTTGTGGAGGAATCAGGTGGAGTCTCAGTAAAAGGTTCCCAGGAGGCTATTGTAGGAGAGACAATGAGAGGAGGGCCCATAATATTTGTTAGATGAGAGCAATCAGACACATTTAGTTGTTTCACCTGAGCATACTATTCTGGCAGACATCGAGGAAATGCTAGATTTGATATTCGATGTAAGCAAGGAATATCAAACAACAATGCATGCCAAAGTTCCTTCTTATCAGGATCATTTAGCAGCCAAAATGCAAGGAGTGCTAGACCAATTAGTAGATGGGGAGAAACAGTGCACCTTTGTAGGCTGCCTTAATAATCTAGATGCAAGTGATAACACAGAAGATAAAATGCGTGATTTTTCAAGAAATAGGGATAGGTCAGCTAAGGGGGCAAGAGAAACTCATGAAACAGGGATTATATCACCATAGAAACTTTGGTTTGAATCGTCAAAGGCATTTTAATGAATTATCCACACTAGAGCCATGAATGTACTGCGGTCATTGGCAACATTAGCGATAGAAATGTTCTTGAACCCAAGGCTAAAGTTGCAGTGGATTAGATGTTTGTCGAATATTCTCAACATATTTTCGAGAAGCCGCTAGAAACCTAGATCATGTAATTAATCCATCTAAACAAGGAGTTTCTATATTTACAGATACTCAGGAGAATTAATATGAAATCAGTATATATATTGCCTCCATGTTAGCAAGGGTCTATGGTCAAAACCAAGAATTGAAGGTAAGTCTCTACAAATCTATTTGTTTAAATAAAAACAACTTCTGAACACTATGACAGTGTTCAAATCATGTCCATAAAAATATGAGAAACACGATTACAGACCTTCCATATAAGCAAACCCTATTAGTTTTTTTACCATGTTGCTTTGAGGTGTTTTTCTTCAGAAGCAACAATTTTAGCAGACATTCCAACCTTGATCCTTGTGGAGAGATTTTGCAGTTTATGAGGGAGGTGCATTAGAGAGTCTGATGAGGTTGTAGTAGTCTTGTAGACGTTGAGTGGGTGAGTAGGATGCATGCATACCCTATCTGCAAAGGGTGCAGTTCCTAAGATAGATAGGGTGCATGCATGATGAACATCTTCAATTTGGAGGCGTATTGCATGAGAGAGAGATTCTCTTATACGCTTTTAGTTTTCTTTAGCAACGTTCTCTTCTAGTTAGGGTGAACTCATGCATGAGGTCGCACTCTTCGCTAGCAGTCTCTTGCATCAGGGTTAGGGTTTTATCTCTTCTAGAGAGGTGCACCACTCAAGGTGTCTACATTCATTGTAGACCTATCATTTCTTGTTATATAAAAGATATGCTGAGCACTTCACTGTGGGGTTAGAAAAATGAAGTTTTGATCTAGATGCTTTGTAATTTCTTTCAGTGAGTTGCTGCATATTTTTATCTGCTTGTCCTAATTCTTAGACCTATGTGTTTGAGAGAGCTGATAAAACAACACAGCATGTCCAAAGTATTAAAATATCAATTGGATAATAATAACCAAAAGATGACACCTGACTGCTGAGTCTTTCTTCCTGATCAATCATCTATCTGGATCAGAGATGTCTAGCTTTATACATGCACAAGCTGACCATTCACAAACAAAATACCTTGAGGGACCTTTCCACATCCTAAAAGGATGAAGTTGAACAATTAGGTTCTCCACCTCTTTTTTGGCCTATCTCAGTGACTTTTGCACTAAACACTATGCAAATTTCTCAGCCACAAACAAATGGATGGATTGATGATACAATATTGGAATCTCCTCCATACTGGGATGTAATATGTGCATCTCAGCACTATTAATGGTCTAAATGTCTCATATTTATTGAAAGACAGAATCCATTTTCTGTTGTAACTCTACCACCTACCACTTGTAGAAAGAACATGCTTCAATATGTCTTCAAACTAGCTTTGAGAAAGAGTTATTTAAGTCAGCATCCTTCATTGATTGGATAACGGATTGTTTGGTCAAGACTTTCACCACCCAAAAAGAAGTGAACTGTAATCTCTAGCATACCTTTGCATCTTTTAAGGGTTTACTTTGAAAAATATTAAATAATACCCTATTCTAAATCCTTGTGAGATAGATAAGAATATTTCATACCAGATTAGTAAGTGAACTTACCATGTTTGGTGCCAATATGACTATACCTAGGGGATTAAATTTCGTACTGAAAGTGTGAAGTATATAAGCATAATATCTTGAATAGTCTCACAACAAGGGCTTTCTTCTTCCATGTTTATAAGGAAGGATCCAGCCAAAAGCTAAAAATTCTAGATTCAACAGGCTTGACCCATGAATGGGCCCTTTTTGTTCAGTACAAAATGAAAGAAGTGAGAGCACTTTCCAATTTACTATAGTTACTGAGAAAAGGGGAAATAACTGCATCAACCACTACATCCTTCACTTACCGGCCCAAGACCACAGCTCCAAATAGCAGATCCAATTTTGAGAACCACGTTGTAAACTTCTTAGTATGTCATCCATGTATATTTACTTGCCTGTTCCATCACATAAAATCAAATCCTAGTAAGTTAAAAGTCTTCAGTTTCATAATTAACCACTGCATGAATGTATCCTGAGAACAACAAGATGTTCAGCATAAAAACACAAGCTCTATCCAATTGATATTTTTATTAGTGTCACCTGTCCATTTATGATATCACGGTGACCCATCATTAGATTCTGTGGATGTTTTTGCACAGCATGGCTGAAACACAGGAAAGAAAATATATAATACTTATAGCTCCATTTTTATTATACCAACCAAGTGATGTGCCCAGCAATAATAAGTTATAACACTCACTCCCAGCAATCAAAGTAAACTAGAATATAGGGAGTTAGCCAAACTCAGAAGGAACAACATCACCATAATACTTTACATCCACATACATTCTTGTATGGATTTGTTACAGCCTATCTAATCAAATGACTTCAAACAAATAAACATGCATAAAATAACCTTTTCACACAATATCCAATCTCAACTCACTGAGCATAACCATGTAACACTATGCAATCTTAAATTGATTGTTTCAGTTTGTGCACTGCATGAAAAAGAAGAAATCAAATATATTCAATGTCATGTCAGTGAATCTAAAACTATTATTTGAAACAAATGGAACTGAAAGCCTAACCAACAATAAACCAAATATACATAGATATCGAGAAATTGGAGAATTTTGAATGCTTTTCAATGTAGTAAAAGGGTGGTTACAAAAACGATATGGACAAAGTATAACATACAATTTAGAATCTACACCTTACAATAAAGAACACACAATGCTCTTCCAAATTTGTATGTATTGCATATAATGCAAGAAATGTATTCAATAAAAATTGTACAGCATCAAATTGAATGCATAGGATATGATACTAGATTGTTGATTTGTGTACCTAGGAAAGTGTTCCCCTAGTGATTTTTGCCTAAGTCACTTAAAAGGGGAAATTAACATGACCCTTGCAATTAATGACTTGAGATGCATTTTAATTTTCACTTTAGAGATTAAAGTGACTTTTTGATAAATTTAATTGAGATGAGTGAAATTAATTTTGGTGAGAATTAAATATACATTTAATCTCATCCATCCATATAAATCATTGTGGGTTCTTGGATTAGATGACCATTCAGCTTCCTCATTAGACACCAAAAAGGCAAGGGAAGGCATGAGAGACTCATTCTTTTTCATCCATGAGTTTTGGAGAGCAGAGAGAGAGGAGAAATTGGAGACTAAGAGAGGGCAACAATGGGCACAATTCCCAATACAGCAATTTTAAAGGAATTTCCATACAGCATGAATCCCAAGGAGTTTTTTGGGCATGAAATTCAAGGTCTTTACATCAACATTTATTATTGTTCTGTATAGCAGTGACATGAATTTCGAGACTGTTTTGGGCACAAATATCAAGGCATTCCGTATAGTCTTCTGGAAAAAAATTTCAAGGAATTCCATAGTAAATTATAGTATTCTGGGCATGAATTTTGAGGTAGTCCATACAATAGGGAGCACAAAATTGAAGGTCCATATAGGTCCATACAACAGGCATCACAGAAATCAAGAGTGTCCATATGGTCTGTTTGGCACGGTTTTTGAGGAAGCTGGTTGACAGAAATTTCAGAATTCAGCCAATTTGTTGAGCACTATGATGAATATAAGTTTATCTTTGTTTTTGTTGTACTTCAATTTTATAAAAGAAAATAAAATTCTCTCTCTCAAGAATAGGTTTTCTCCAAAGATTGGGGTTTTTCCTAGGTCGTTTGACCAATAATTTCTGAGTCTAAACTTTTTTATGTGTGACTATGTTTTTATTACTGCTCATTAAAGTTGTAAAACTTTTTACGTGTGACTATGTTTTTATTACTACTCATTAAAGTTGTAAATTTTTTTATGTGTTTCAGTCAAAATTGTTTATGAGAAATTGAACTAATTTGCAGCTGAAATTAAATTGGGTTGGGCATTAAACAATGATGAAAATGGTGGCTTGAAACCGGGTAGGGGAATGAGATAAAAATTTACATAGATTACCAAGAAAGAAGGATATTATATCAATGTCCACTATTAGCCAAAAATAGCTAATGGGACTGTGAAGATATTATAATATCCCATCTGTATCTCTCTTTATGGAGTATCATCAAGTTGTAGATCACCTGATCTGCTACCCTTGGACTTTGACATATGCTTAGGAGATGACAGTGAGGCTCAAGAAGAAACTTTCCTAACATCCATGACCACAGAAGGGAAGAAGAAGCTAGAGATATCTCGAGGCATGCATCAAGATCCATGTAACTTAAAGAGTGAGCTCTATGCTGGGGCTACCCTCTTCACTTAGGTCTACTAAGATTAATATACTCTTAAGTACACTTCTTGACATCTCTCTGTTTCTCCTTTATTCTCCAGATGTCACTTCCTGTGCAAGCTCTAAAGATAAGGATTAAGAAAAATGAAGCAATCTCTATAGAGGGAGCTAAAGCCTCAAGTTCTAAAATCCTGTGACAGTGAACGATAATACCCTAAATGAATAAAGCTAGGCAACTCTGGTCTATATGCTATAAGAAGGTAGAAAGCAAGTTCTATGCGTGTCATAACATAAGTTCAGATGGAAAGCAATTAGGGGTTTCGCAAAAAATGTAAATACAATAGAACCCCATAGTTCTCCATCTAGTAAAATAATAGGGCACATCATCCATAAGTAAATGAACACATATATATTTTCTGCTACTTAAACCATTCTACCTAATGACAAGGATAGAGCATTCTCTGATTTATGTTAGTATTTTCTACTGATTGTAGTTAATACTTTGTTTCATAAAGAAATTGGCATCTATTAGGACCCAACATTACACTAAACATAATGGCCACAGTTATCAGTGAATGTGTCATCTGTAGTAGGACCTGCTATCCTCCACCAAAGTGCTTTTTGGTAAATCTCTCCTCATGTTTGCTTCTAAAGTGGGTAATAAATGAAGAATGCACTTTCTTCTAAGGTGGGTATGAATGATCACTCACATCCTCATATTAGGATATTGCCAAGTGCCAGGGGCTAGTTTGTGGTTGATAGAATAACACTGGATTGACCTCCAACAAGACTTATGTTCTTATATTTAGCATTAAATGACATGAATAAAATAGTACATGAAGATATATATTCCTATATGTATGCATATCATGTGCAGTTCAATCATTTAATTTTAAAAGTAGTTATTTATCACAAGAAGACATTGTATTTGAAAGATATGTTTAAAAGCATTTTTTGGATGCATAGATTCAACAATGTTGACCCATACAGCATCTATGTTAGAGCCTTGGTTAGAGTTATTTGTATATGAAACCAATCCATCATCCATTACAATACATATTCATTGTGACCTAAATGAAAATTATTATCTTCTTCTATTCTCCTCATGGAAAAATCCACTCGTCTTCTGTAGTCAGTTCTCCTCATAAACTACACCAAGTATATGCTTAAAAGTGAGTTTTAACAGAAGCGTCTGCAAAGAGACCTCACCAACATGCCATGCTATCCCAATGGTTGCTTCTAACCTACCATAGAATTGCTTTATTGAGATAATTGAAATGTAAATGCATACTTATGTTAGGGCTTGGGATGTGAATATTATGAATCCATGCAATTATTTTGATAAGGTTATGAATCATGATCCTATTATTATGGTGGAAACTATTTCAATGAATTGACACTTTGATATGATGTGGCTTTAACATGGAATGAAAATAAAATTTATTTGTATAATTGTCTTTCCACTTTCGAACTCAGAAATAATGTTCGGAATGTTTTTAGGATGACAATAAAAATGGAAATTATCTGATAAATAGCTCCATTCCTTGCATGCATATTGCATTATCAAATAAATACAAGTTGAAATATCTTCCATAATAACAATTTTGTTACAGATTAAAAAAGAAATGCCTATTCCCTTATTTTCTCTTTCTTTTAATCCATTGACGACATGTAATGATGTCTTTGAAAAACCTAGCACCAACCTAGTTTTTGTCTAATATGTAACAACTAAGCAATTCTAGAGGGTAAGATACCATTTCATATCCCTAAGCCATTTCATGAAATTGGACCTGTCAAAGGCATATGGAAGCTTGCACTGGCTTAGGCTTGTCTTAATTCACATTGGATTCTCCATGCAAATGATGAAATGGATAATGGGGTGCCTATTTTCCCTACCTTTTGCATTTTTTTTATCAATCATTCAGCTTTAGGTTTGTTTAGATCAAGCAGAAATCTAAGGCAAGGTTTCCCTTTCACCCCTTTGTTTTTTTTAATGATTGCTTAAATATTAAGTAGAACTTCATCAGAAGCAAATATATCTCACTCTTTAGGAGGAATTAATCTTGGGAGATCCTTTTATTTGACCCACTTATTTCTTGTAGTTTGTAAGCAATGTATTGTCGTTCTATGATGGATCCGGAATGGCTCTTAAAAAACTAAAGGAGATTCTGAATATGTATAGTACAGCTTTAGGTATGGACATCAATATGTAGAAATCAACATTAGCTTTTAACAGAGTGGAGGAGGAACAGGTGAGAGAGACTTTGCAGCTTTTCCCTTTTCATAAAGTGGACTTTCAAGATGGAAACAAGTATCTAGGTATTTTGTTGAAATCTAATGACCACAGAAATAAGGAAGTGAAGGTCACCGCTAGATAAGAAATCATAAGATAGAACTAACCTATGGTGCAACGGATCGCTTTCCCTTGAGGGAATTTAACTTTAGCCAATACTGTCTTGGAGGCAAAGCCAGTTTTTCGACATGTATTGGGATATATCCCTGAGGGAATTTTGGAGACAAATAGGAAGAAATTTTTCAAGTTTGTGTGGATAGGTAAGAGAGAAAAAGAGGTAATCCCTTTAGTCAAGTGGCAGTCACTAACTAAACCAAAAGAATGTAATGGATTGGGTTTAAAAAACATGCATTCCTTTGGTAAGGATTTAGTAGACGAGAGTCTATGGATGTTTAGTTCTAAGGAAAACCTATGGAGGCAAGATATTCTTCATAAGTATATAGAACCATTGTCAATGGAAGATAGGATCAGGAAGGCTGTTAAGCCTATTCTGTCAAATATATGGAAGGCTATAGTACAGCCATTCCCACTAATGGGTAACTGGATGGCTTGGAATGTTGGTAACAGAGTTAAAGTAAGGATAAGGGCAGACCCCTAGGTCCACCTACTTGAAAAAATCAAACTATCAGTGTAGCTAGAAACAACTGAATGTAGATTATTTACAACACATATCGAAATTAAAATAGTATTAATTTATATGTGTTTAAGTTAATCGTTAGTTTGTTAACTGTTTCATTTATCTGTTAACCTCTAGCAGTTAACAAACTGTGACTATAAACAATTTATGTTACATCAAAAAAAATTAATTTTTGTGAAAATTTGGGGTTATGAAAGATACACATTAAATTGATGTGTCTAGTGAGGACTTCTTCTTTCATAAGAATCTTTAACAATTCATTAAGATTTTTTTCCTTACATTCTTCATTTTCATCTTGATGTGAAAATTATTAAAATATTTTTGAATAATTATTAAATATTTGTTAATTCTTGTGTGAATTTGGATAGTTAACATTAATTTTGAATCTTGGTGATTTGAATATTGTCATCCCCAATTCTTGTTCAATTCCTTGTGACAATTTGAATTTTTTTATGATTTAGTACTTCATGCATAGGGACACTAGACAAGAGATTAATATCATTTTTATTACTAAGTTTCTCAAGCATTATAATTCAAAGTCAATATCAAGATGGTTCCTCCCTGCACCACATTTTGTATAGAACTTGAGATCCATCCTGTCTTTCTAGGGACGGTTGGGGATCAAGTGTTATTCAGTAAAGAGAATGGAACATTGTGACTTTACTTGACCATGTGTCATGTTATCTCGATAGTTATTGTATCCTATGTGACCTTTATAGCCTCCTAATTAGTTTTATTTGTTATTGCATTGGTCATTATTTATGTCATGACTTATTTATTATTATGGTCAAGGTCTATGCCTGATAAATTGGCTTATAATTCATCTTATTCTTAAGGTTCCTTATTAATTATGCAGTGGTATGTTGTGTAGTCCAAAAAAGTTCACACCATTTGGGTTTAACTATATCTACATTATAGGGACACTCAGATGTCAAAAGAGGATCAAACCTTTTGTAGATGTTGTATTAGTACATTGTCTGATCAATTCAAAAAAATTTGATCTTCCATCTTCAATAAATAGTCAAGTTTCAGCTTCTTGTAGTCATATTTGTTCTTGAAATGTTCTATCATAATAAATACATCATGTAGTGTGTCGAAGGTTATCTTTAGTATTTCCCTCTATCGACCAAGTCATACACCATAGGTTGGTTTTTCACAAGGAAATTTTTTGCAATGATCATTGCATAATTTATAGCTTTTCTTAAAGACATATCTAGTAGGGATGAGTGAAAATTTGATATTTTATTTGACATTTATACCTTTCTTTAAAACATCTTCATATGTTTTAAACTTTAGTAGTAGAAGAGGTTTTTTAATTCTTGATTGTAGGACTACAACAAAAAATTCGATCACATCTGATAGGTCCACTTTAGATGGCATTTAGTTGAGTAAATATTTGAATCTTTTTTCCTATTCTCGTATAGACTCTCCCAACCTTTGAGTGATTTCTTTTAATTAGTGACTAGCCAAGTGTTCATTGTCATGCATCTTGAATAAGTCTAGAAATTTTTCTCTAATATATGGTTTTATTTTTTGTCTTTCTTTGATAAACTTCATGTTCCATGTAAGCGCTCTTCTATGGAGACCACCTACATACTACACAATTTGATATCATCATCAATAAGGTTTTATTGCCACATAGTTTCACATACAAACCAATATGTTTTCATTTATTCATATCTCTCATAAATAGGGGTATGAATTGGATGGTGATAAGCCATATTGTTAGAATTTAAGTTTTTAGTTTTACTTATTACAGGGGTTGAGTAGACGACTACTAGCAAAATTTCTTTATTTTGTTCACTTACTTGTAGACGATGAATTTTGTACCAAGATAATATTAATACTCCTATAGACTCTTCTTTGATCGATCAACTATGTAATGGGAAATGTGATTTAATTAATATCGTTATTGGAATGGGTTTACCTCCACGTTATTTGAATAAAATAAATTAAAATTGTGTCTTATAAATTTGGGTGTGAAGGTAATCAATTTACCACACAGTGGTCATTGAATCATCATATATTATATAATTCATCCACATTGATCTAGTTGATTCCATATGTTGTTGTCACCTTGACCAAGTCGTAGGTCATGCTTGACAATTTTCCTAACATTTGGTCTAGTCATCATTATCATTGTTACAAATCTAACAAGAGTGGAAGCATAAGGGATTGCAATAAGTAATTTTTTTAGATTCATCACCATTGTATGTGAACCATCGACAGGTGTTGATGCATCACCCTTTCTCTCATTTTTTTGACTTTCCCTAGACTTAGGAAGGTCTTTTGGTTGCTTGACCATCACAACCAGTTTCTTTACAATTTTTTTTCACGTAGTGCACTTCCAATGTCTCTCAATGGTTCCGATCACTTATATCATATTTCTCTTTATAATATATGAATGTATTTTATTTTCTTATGGATTATTGTACATTTATTTTTTTGATACGAACTTGGATTCTCATGGATTCATTCTCTCCTTTTATTATTGACTAGAATAATTAGTTTATTCAACATATGTGATTGGAAACCCACAGATGGTTGACCTGAATCCTAACAGAAAATGGATGTTTCAACAAAGGTGTTCATTTTCTTAGAAAATTTTCCCAGTCATGTTCTAAAATGAAGTGCTCCCAAGATTTTTGTTTTTACTTCCAATTCTAATATGCACCAGGACCTAGTAGTGGGAAAGGTCCAACCATGTTACTGTGACTCCTTTTTCATTTAAAAAATTGAATGAAAGAGTTAGTACCATAACAAATAAATATTAGTGGGATTCATTGTAAAACCTTGCTGGGCACAATTGTTAAGTGTGCAGATAAATTCTCTTTCATTTCGAGAGTCAATTTTTATCATGAATCCAATCAAGAAATTTATTTATTTCATGAGGTGAATTCTCTATAAATTTTTCATATACTTCAATAAAAAAAATATCTCTAGCCTTCACAATGGTCAACTTTTCCTTCGAGCGTTATTCTATATATAATTCACTATTTTTTTATTCCACCATTCTCTCACCTCTTCCTCACTTACCATTTCTCCGAATATGGTTATTTATTTATCCATATTTTAGTACTACCAGTAATGTAATCTGTGGGATCACATGAAGTTACCAGTAGTATAGGAAATCATAGAAAGGTATAAGATGACATATACATACATAAAAATATAGGAAATGACACAAGTAATGGTGGTAGAAGCAACAAGTTGTCTTTTATTATAAAACCGCCATGTACAAAAGAAGTCTCTTTATCTTGGGCTCATTAGCATATTTATGCAAGTTATAAGGTAGTTAATCGGTTATAATGTATCGTCCAATTGGATAACTATATGAATAAATGGACCTACCTAACTACATTTAGTTGGGAGGACCTAGTCAACAAGCCAACTAGGATTCTCAAACAAATGGGTTGGATATGTGTTTTCGACATACGGTTTAACTTTCTGGATAATAAATAGGGATTAAAGGTGATGTAGTACAAAATATAATTTGATTTGGATAAATGTGTGTCCCTCAAACCTATTTTTGAGTATCCATAGAATTTGCAATAAATTGGGATCAAGAGGGTTGAGATATTAGAAACAACAAAACTAAAAGAAGTTGTGCATGGTTGACATCGAAAACAAATATTTCAATATGGAGAAGATATGGTATGGTGAGAAGTTAAAATTTGAGCTTCAAAATAATTTAAAGGATTTTAAACTTTTTTGGGGGAGGATGTGTGTTCATGTCCAAGTTTTGATCATGGTATTGCACACTTATCCTAAGGGAAAAAATCAGTTTCGCATAACATGACTAGGTAAGCAACTGTGTCCCAATACCAATGTTTTGTTTTTGGGAGAATTAGCCTATATAATGTCCAATTTTGTAAAGGGTTGGGGTTAAGGACTTAAGATAATGAACCAAACAATATACTACTAGTAGTATTGTTTTTGTATCTTTTATTTTGGAGTGTCTTATGAATTCCCTTGTGAATGTAAAAAGACCAAGACACAAAATTAACTTGTTGAGTTTTTATCTCTGTGGTTATCCACAATTTTTCTAAAGTAATATAATAGCATTCATGTTTCTATCTATTTTATGCACTATGTTTCTTTGAATGACCGAGATGGATTTTTTTCTAATTATATGACAAGTACTTCTGTAATGGTGAATGCAATGAATGGTAAGGTACAATGAATATTATGTTAAGTAAGATGGAATCCTCTCTCCTGCGTAGACTTGATTCATATTCTGTGTAATTTCCTATGTGATTCTCAAGTGGGACCTTACTCTATTCGTTGGGTAATGAAAATGTTGATGATTATGTGGTTTTCATTGGTAGTTGATGCTAAACCTTGGGTTTCACAAACGACAACTAATAATGGTTATGTTGTTGGGACCTGACAAGAAATATGTAGGGGGATTGAAGATATGAGGTGGAAACCTTCAAAATTTAAGATTGAATACTTTCTATAAATAAAGGAGGACTCCTAATTTTGCTGCAATATTGGAAAGATAGGTACCTTTACTCAGATATACATGGAATTTTATTTTGTGAATTTCCTATCCTAACCTAGGAATGGGTAAAGAGACAATTGGAAATAAATACTACTTTGAGTGTGCATGTACCAATAATATGGAATGAGGAAAAGATACAGAAATTGAAGAATTTTTATAATACCTAGGCTAGAG
The DNA here is from genome assembly GCA_001517045.1 of Pseudotsuga menziesii. NCBI lineage: Eukaryota > Viridiplantae > Streptophyta > Pinopsida > Pinales > Pinaceae > Pseudotsuga > Pseudotsuga menziesii. The sequence continues at coordinate 47,210 of LPNX010596945.1, forward strand.
TTGCTAATTTTTGTTGTTCCACATGAAAGAATTGTATATCATAGAATTTGATATAGAATACATAGAATCATATAGCCAGGCAGAAGAAAATTACAAAGCAATACCAAGAAAGAGGTTCTCAGAGAAAATTCCCTTGTTTTTGAAGATGATTTTTATTGAGAAGGAGATAATGACAATGAACCCTAATAGTATGACATATTAAGACTTTTTCTATGGGGGTGGCATATGAAGTATATGGAGATCAACTTGGACTAGTTATGGATCAAGAATAATAGTGACTTCAAAAGTACAAAAGACAAGAAAGAAGGGTTGAAATCATACTTGTATTTAAAAAAAAACAAGAAAAATAATTGGCTGGAGATGATATATATCAGATAGGAAATAATACATATAGAGATGGGACTACATGGGGTGAATGTTTAAAAGGTCCCTTTGTTCCAGAATGGTGTATGGAGACTGGGAAAGAGGGGTTCTCATAATATGAGAGACCTCCCAAAAGGTGCAAAATGGAATAAAGTGAGAGATGTGATGAGAACAGTGAGATCATCCCCCTTGTATTGAATGAAAGAAAGGATCAATAAAACGTGAAAGGAGACAAAATACAAGAATACAAAGGCCCCTCCATAGTAGTAAAGGATATTATGTAGACTAATATGAGATCCACTAGACATGACATTGTTGAAATATGCACACCAAGGTATGATTCCCACTTCATCCCTACTCCCCAGTGTCCCTCACCTAATAATGAAGACCAGCTTATTTTTGAATTTTTGCAAGAAGCAAGTCCTCAATTCATACTTGTAGGGATATCCTCTAGTCATTTTAAACATTGTATTCTAGTTTATCAGATTCTAATAAGTAATTTTAATACTCCATAAATTTCATACTCACTCGGTAGTGTCCCTATTCTTGGAAGTGTGGTGATGACCTTGGACTCCACTTGTTGACACAAAACCAATCGATAGGAGTTCCCTCTATGTCAACACCCAAACCACTATGATCTCCCTGAGAATCATCTCAAACAGGTCTTACCCCATCTGGAAACACCCGAAGAGCAAATGAATTCTCACCCAAGATGTCCTAGGGAGAGCTGACAAAACCAAGTTTCCACATAATAAAGGAGGACCATGTGCATCTACTTATCAATGTAGTGTGACATTATTCAACGAATCTAGTCATTAAAAATATGCATTACATAACCACATCATCATTCTATAGATCACATTATCATACCAAAACTACAGTAAAACATTGATGCTCAAATAGATCTAATAGAAAAACATCATTTAAAATAGAGAAACATCACATCATTTACAGATCCATGTCGCAGATACACATTGCATTCATATTCGAGCCACAGAAGATAGTAAAATAGGAAAACAGAAAAGGACACAAAGGTTCTACTCAACTTCTGTCATGTCATATTAACTTCTTCACAAAAACACAGATTCTCCAAAACACTTCCTCACATCGCATACACAGATCAATAAGTTCACAACCGAACTCTGTCTCAAAAGATCAAGAAAAACGTAGTGTCTAAGAGCTCCTAACATTTGCAATTCACCATCTACTTATAGGCTTACACCTTTACATTGGTGGTCCACTTGACTATATTTCTAACTAATTCTTAATAGATTCTACAAAATAGTGACCATTATCCACAAAATGCGGTCCAAAACTACAAACGATGGCCAAAAATACATAAAATATTCTACTTTCGAATTTCACACCATTTTCCATATTACGTAACATCCACAATGTTGTGCAACTAAATTATCCCAAAACCCCTTTCCAACATTCCCCTAACACAATATTGTGGCTCACCCTTGAGACACATTAGGTGGAAATGTTGTACTCAATGATCTTTAGCTTGAATTATTTGTATTGTTGAGTAATCTCCTTCACTTGTTCTTTCACCTTCTCAGTGATCTCCTGACATCCTTTCAAGTCATGTGCCAATGGGTGCTCCACCATATTCTCATCAACCTCCTTTTTTCCTTCCTTCATGGCCTAAAGCGTAGAAACTTCCTTAATAGAGAGTTGCACACCAATATATTGAAACTCATCTAACTACATACTACACTTCCACTGACACTACTGGGCCTTTACCATGCCCTGCTGCAACTCATTTAGCTCCACAGAGTTGATGATATGAAATATTGGTGGCAGTGCTCTTAGTGATGTCTTTAATGTCTCCATTTTCCCCTATGCCTCCGACAATTGCTTGGACAGTTGCTCCAATTGATCATCCTAGACTATGTTGCCCCAAAATTGCGTAGCCGCTTTAGTGACCTTCTTCTCTTCATGCTCCATCTCTTCTAGCTGTGTCACAACATCTTCACTGGTGCTTTTTCGCTCTTCTATTTGTTCAGGTGGTGCATCTAGATGCAACAGTGTTAGCTGGAATATTTCACCTCCTGTGGACAGCTAGATGATCCACTGGTCTAAATGGTTCAGATCCAGAACAAATAGAGGACAGAGGTTGAAGACCCTCCCTAGACGCTGTAGATATCTAGAATACAAGGATTTGAGAGTTCACCTGTGTACCTGCAAAAATCTCAACATGAAATGAATCAAAGAAACTAGAATATGATCTACTAATCTATGCTAGTGACTAAGGAATCTAGCAACATATATATGCAAAATCACAACAACAACATCATAGGTGGGACAGAAATCAACTTGCATCGGAAATATGAAGAAGTTTACAGCCAAGCCTTAGTGTTGACATGCATCTCCATGAAACCAGCTCTTCATCCTCAAAAGCTCTGACTCTAGCTATCTATACTCTCTCCAAATGATCTTGGGCCAAGAATCAATCCAACAGCATAACAATACCTTCAAATGTTATCTTCTCAACCATGGCTATGAGCTCATATTTATAGGGATTTAATTGATAGAGATGGTTGAAAACTTAATGGGTGAGGTGGCCTCTAGGATCCTAGGATGCGGGATCTCGAGCTCAACCAACCCACAACAGTAGGGATAAGGTAGTACACAAGGATTATCATCTAGAAGCCTCGAGAAACTTCTCTTTTTCCCTTTTTACCCAGGGTACCACGCTTCTCCTTCTATGATAGAGTAGTTCTAGTAATAATCGCCTATGGACCAAGGGAAATGGGAAGTGGCACCAGTTGTGGACAACCGATGAAAAGTGATGCAAGCAGGGGTACCACTCCTAGATAAAGGGGCATGTGCAGTGCTAGGAATTTGTAAGACAGATTGATAAAATACCATTTAGTTTCCACTCTAGAAGCTGGGATTCAGGGCAAGTAGGTATGTCAAATGTCTTATCACATGATGGTGGCAGTATTTTGGTATAACAGGATGTGCCCCAAAGCATGAGTCTTAGAGTGATACGATAAACAAGATCTTTGAGAACAAGTCATTGCCAAGAGATGAAAATGTTGGCTCGATCGGTGTCTGCAGTCAAGTAGGCATCTATAGTACATCAGTATGTTGACTCATAGACATAAGTAACCAAAATCATAGCTGAAGGTCAATACAAGGAAAATCCATGAGTGGAATAAACAAGCATGGCTACTAGAATACAATGTAGATCCATGTGATAGAGGACTCAAACTTGGACATAGCTACCAGACATACAACGTAGATCTATGTCATACAAATGCAAATTTGAGCATAGCCATGACCATACAAATGTGGATCCATGCTAGATATACAAAACTCCATCACAACCTGGGGAAAAGCAATGAGCACTTTTAAACAAATGCCCATGGTCTTCGTCTCGTCTTCCATAAAGTATGATTCTATCCATGTGATTACAATGATCTGAAGTCGAACATGGTAGAAACCACTTGATTACCGTCCAATGATGTGAACCATTAACAAGTGTGAGGGAGATCACCATTAATGTCAATGATTCCCAAGGTACCCTAGTACAATCTACTAAGTGTGAATAGATGTCCTGATGTCGAACACCCAGTCGATTCTATCGATCAAAGGTCAATGATGTGAACCTATGTCGAGAGTGAGAGAATCTGTTATTAAGGCATACAGATCTCAAGGTACTAAATATTATTTCTAAGACTATTTCCCGGATGATCAGCTGATGTCGATGGGAATAGTATTGTCGAAGGAGGGCCATGATGAGTCCCACATCGATGACATGAAACTCGGAACATAGTTCTGGAATGATGTGAATGTAGTAACCCTATGACTAACTCAAAGATACTAACACAAAGACTGTGTAAACTGCAAAGGTAAAACTTCTTCAGATCACCTTCGAATATCGGCCAGCATGACAAAATGACTTGGCAGCATGACTAGACAGGATAGATACACAATGCGATAGTGGACAATGCATTATTTTGAAAGACTCAAAGGATTGGCATGACTCATGAAAGTGGATCATCACGGAGATCAGCTAAATACCAAATTGACTGACATGATTGTGCAGACAAGTGCCATGTTCAAAGGTAACGACAAACAATTGACATTATTTACAAAATGATTCCCTTCCCATTTTCCCCATCATGATTGATGAGTGCCGCTTTTCGGTTTTACGATTTCAAAGAGGATAACAAAAAATCAATATACCTTGTTAGAAGACAACTCCAGTCTCATATGTTTTATGAACCTGAGAGAGGAGGGGTTTGTTCCCAAAATGGGTCTCTCAATTTTTATTTTAATGAGTCCACTGAAAGAAAACTCGGTATCATTCATGTTTAGAGATTATGAACGAATATAGAAGGAAACTCCATGGGAATCCTTTTTCATATGATTTAATCTCTAAGGAATGAAAAAGTGTAAAATAATACATTAGAGAACTCTTCCAGTCATGATTGGCTGGAGTGTTCCTTTCTCATAAATAGTCCTATCCAAACCGAGAAAGAGATAACCTGCCATCAGTCGGAGGACTCTTCAAATACTTTAACGAGCGTGAAGAAGACAAGATTGCTCGACAATCTTTTCATATTTAGGGAGCCTGAAAAGGGCTTAAAGAGAACTCCATGAGGTTCCTTTATGCAACATAATGTTTTACGAGCCTGGAAAGAATCGAAAACGAACTCGATGACTTTTTTGTGTTTAAGGATCCTGAAAAAGAGGTGAAAAGAGAACTCCATGATGCTTCTTTACACAATGTCGTATTTTACAAGCCTGGAAAGAAACTTGAACTGGACTCAGAACTTTGATACTAGATTTTTACGAGCGTGATAAAGTGTCATAATAAATGCTCGACGACCTTTTTTGTTTTGTGAAAGTATGAAAAAGCCATAAACAAACTTTCCAAAGCTTCTTACTAAATTCAACCTGCAGACGACTCATAAACAAGTGTTAAATGCATTCAAAATCAACATTAAGGGATTGTGACAAATAGATATTGCCCATTCATGACATTAAATCAAACATGGTATACTATAAATAAACATTTAAAGACACATAGAACTCATAGAAAATGCATTAATCCATTTGAGACATATAAACACCGTGTAAAAGTCTGTATATATATATATATATATATATACAGAATTTTTTTACAAAAATAGGCCCCAAGACCTCATCTGAAGCATTTAGGCTTTCATGAAAAATCATCTGGTTCGATCCCCAGCGGAGTCACCATATTTGTTAGCTGGAATATTTCACCTCTTTTGGATAGCAAGGTGTTCCATTGGTCTGAATGGTTCAGATCTAGAACAAAGAGAGGACAGAGGTTGAAGACTCTCCCTAGACACTGTAGATATCTAGAATACAAGGCTTTGACATTTTACCTGTGTACCTACAAAAAGCTCAACACAAAACGAATCAAAGCAACCAGAATATGATCTACTAATCTATGCTAGTGACTAAGGAATATAGCAACATATATATGCAAAATCACAACAACAACATCATATGTGGGACAGAAATCAACTTGCATTAGAAATACGAAGAAGTTTACAACCAAGCCTTAGTGTTGACATGCATCTCCATGAAACCAGCTATTCATCCCCAAAAGCTCCGAATCTAGCTCTCTATGCTCTCTCCAAATGATCTTGGGCCAAGAATCAATCCAACAGCACAACAATACCTTCAAATGTTCTCTTCTCAACCATGGCTATGAGCTCATATTTATAGGGATTTAATGGATAGAGATGGTTGAAAAATTAGTGGGTGAGGTGGCCTCTAGGATCCTAGGATGAGGGATCTCGAGCTCAACCAACCCACAATAGTAGGGATAAGGTAGTACGCAGGGCTTATCATCTAGAAGCCTCGAGAAACTTCTCTTTTTCCCTTTTTACCCAGGGTACTGCACTTCTCCTTCTATGATAGAGCGATTCTGGTAATAACCGCCTATGGACCAAGGGAAATGGGTAGTGGCACCACTTGTGGACAACTGATGAAAAGTGATGCAAGCAGGGGTACTTCTCCTGGACAATGGGGCATGCATGGTGCTGGGAATTTGTATGATAGATTGATAAAAAAGCATTTAGTTTCCACTCCATAAGCTAGGATTTAGGGAAAGTAGGTATGTCAAATGTCTTATTACATGACGGTGACAGGATTTTGGTATAACAAATAGTTCATTCAAAATGTTGTTGTCGTGCTCCAATTGCACAATAACTATCCCAATATGTTGCACTTTGGCTTCTACATCCTCATCCATAGCAGCTTCAGCCACTCATTCACAGACTTGAGAAATTACATTTTCCAACTACACCCTGCAGTCCCAAAGTTGTGCCTTTTTTACTACTAGTCGATCTTGTTCCTTTTTCATCTCCTCAATTTCCTTAGTGGTCTTGGCCCTCAACTCCTATTGCGCCTTCTTTAACACTTGGACCTATCTCTTTGATTTTGCTTCCTTCTCTTGTGATCGCAAAAACTAATTGTTGATACTCTGCTCTCTATCTTCTAGCTCCTGATTGGTGACTCTTTGCATGTGCACCAATGTCTTTGTGGATAGCACGTTGATGTCGATGGACAGGCCTTATAAATGTTGCAGGGATCCATTTAGATCCTCATTGTTGTTCTCAATCATTGTCAGGAGAATTTAAACACTCCAAGCCCATGTCCCAGTGATGATTAAGCCAAGGTCCTGCATAGTCACTACCTCCAGTGTTCTCTTCAAAACTACATCACATAAATAATCAAGTTGTGTTCTTACCTCAACAAACCCATCTTCTCTTGATTTATTCATCTCTTCGACTACCACATCAATTGAAATTGTAATCATCTTAATGAGTGATTCAACTGTGCCTCCATCACTAGTGCAACGCTACTAGTCACACCCTGGTCCTAGCGCCTCTTCATCCTGGATTCTTCAAATGCATGTTCTACTTCTGAGTCATTGGGTGTCTATGATGACTCTTATTCAAAATCATGGTGATTTTTCTAGTCATCCTTATGCATGGGATCAACTGGTGCATCTACTTTGGGGCCCGGTGATACTTCTTCTAGGATGATTGGTTCTCTCCATGCTGCGGTCTAGTCGTCAACAATCATCTTCTACTTCGCATAAAAAAACTTATATGGTGTCAGTAGCCACTACTTATCTGTGTCATGCCATGCTTGCACTTGAATGTCGTGTGGGCCAATCGCAAACCGAGCAATCCTTTGATACTTCACTGCATCTTCCTTTGATAATCACGAAACTTTCACAGATGCCTCCCGTAGTGCTTCCCAATAGATCCAAAATTGAATAGCACAGTCCTTCAATATTTCAGCTTTTTTTACCCACCAAAGGTTCTGGTAGCATGTGCCTTTACAAAACTTTACTACATCCAGCTCCATTCCTTATTAATCAAATGGCTCCATCCATTCCACGAGTGTGATCAAAATCAACAGCCAACTATATGTAAATGGTCCCTCTCCTGCTTGAACCGCTACAGCATCCTTCGTCAACTGGTTCAGTAAAAAAAATGACTAGTTCATTTGTACTCCTTTTGCACACTACTTTGCGCATCTAATGACCCCTAAGTTACATTGGAGTGGTCAATTCTTCTTGACTACTTTACTAGCCAAGATCCCTGCACCAATGCGCACTGCATGATCATTGATGCTATCAATCTGGTACACATGTCTGTCATGCTGTAAAGCATAACCCTTCTTCAACTTCATCATGAGCCTCTTGTCATTATATTTCCCTATGAAATACTATGAGGGGTCTGGCCCATCTTTAGGCAGCCCTATGATATCTTAAATGAGTGCAACCATCACTGCAACTGGTTTTTCCATCCATAGAATCCCACCATGGAAACAAGCATTTTCCTCATTTAAGTACCCAAAATGCGGCATGTTGATCAATCCCAACAGTCCAGCTTTATCCAACCCTCATGCCCAATCCTACGGAATGCATACTATTAGGATGCCTCAACTTGCTACCATCGGCACATATGGATCCACCATGATGTCCTTCAATACAAGCATACCGTGGTCCTCATACTTCATATGCATCAGTGTAGGAATAATATCTATGGTGCATACCATGCCTTGTGGTATTATTGGAATCTTCTATTGGTATTTCTGATTCCTGGTGAGCTTCTTGGGCTATGCACCAGGCCAACAAGGACATATGTACCCAGGGATATCCTCAACAAAAAACCCTACATGATTTATTGATTCCATAAATCCTAAGCTCGATGGAACCATCTGCGCAGGTGTCGTCTCCTGTGTTCGGGAAGATGATCTAATCTACTGATTCTTCAGAGGCGAGGAGCTAGGTTGTCCCCCCCCCCACCTCTTCTTCTTCGACACCAACGATGATCCTATCGGCATACTTTCAACTTCCTCCTTAATGGTTACTGGGTCAACTAATGATTCCATTTCACTCGAAATATCATCCATGATTGGTTCATTCTACATACTGCATCAATGCCCAGCAATTCTCAACAAACGCTCAATCCTCACTTCACTTGGAAATTTACTCAACTCATTATAGCTCTGCTCTGTAAATCTATTCAATCATGCACAATGGTGACTTCCGACCACATTTGGTCCCTTCTTAAAGCATCAAATCAATCCCTCGACCATCATGACCTAATCATGTCGATCATCATGATAAAATCATGCATTAACTACTCGAATCCACCGTCGATCCTATTGATCCAGGTCAGATCCACCATCAATATGCATCACTTCAACAAGAATCACTGGTTCAATCCTTTAACTATCTACATGTATTGTTGACTTGACTATGTCACAACCCTGTGGATGTCACGACATGGATCCCTAACTACGATACCAACTCTCCTACTTTTGCATCCTCTTTCTCTTGGTGTGCCATCCTTCTATACATTCTTCTATCGATCCCTTTCTATTTCATCACGCAGTTCCTCAAGCATCGTCTGGTTCTGGGACCATCCTATAGGGCTTCATCCTGCTACCATCACTAGCTTAGGAAGCATCACTCCATCTAACTATTGCATATGAACTGCACCTCTTGAAGTAATGGAATTAATGAGATATGGTCCTAGCCAATGCATCTGTAACTTCCCTGGATGCTTCATGAACTTGTTGTCATACAACATCACCAATTCTCCTTACTGAAATAGTTTTTTCTTGATATGTCGATCATGCCAAGCCTTCTATCGATCCTTTTCAACATACTGGTGAAAACCTACAACAAAGCGGTCTTCCTCGAGTTGTACTAACTGTTCCAATTGTTCCTCTAGTGTTGTTTCATCATCGATGTCCATCGTTGTTGTGATTCACAAGCTTGGACCAATGTACTCCATAGGCATGACTACCTCTTTCCCATACACCACTTTGAATGGTATTTTCCCTGTTAATATTTTGTAAGTGGTGTGATATGCCCACAATACTCCTAGAATCTTCAAGTCCCAGTCATCGTAGTTCAAATTGCATACCTTTGTAAGCGCATGCTCCAACACCTTGTTGAATGCCTCCATTGTCCCATTCGCTTGTGGATGATATGGGGTACTCTTCTTATGTGGTATCTAAAGCTCCTCTATCAATTCACTAACTGTGTGATTGATGAAGTGACTCCCATGGTCACTCATCAATATCCATGGGCACCCAAACCGAGTTACAATGTTTCCAAATAGGAGTGAAATCTACAATAGGTGCAGCCTCTGCCCATATTTTCAAATAGTCTGTCACTAGAATGATATACCACACACCAATTCTCTTGTCGGGTGGGTTGACTGGTCTCACAAAGTCCATGTACCATTTATCAAATAACTACAATGTCACCTGAGGTACCAGCGGCATATCATACCTTCTTGATGGTTTTCGAGTTTGTTGACAAACATCACAAATCCACGCATAATATGTCACATCATTATGAAGAGTAGGCCACCAAATCCCTGCATGAAGCACCTTCCTAATGGTATCACGGACGCCATAGTGACCACCAACAACTCTTGCATGTGCCTCTTCCAATATATTCCCTTGTTCATGTGGGAGGACACATCACCATAAATTTTCATCTGGTCCTAGTTTATAGAGCTATCCATTGATCAACTAGAAATCCACGACCTTAACCACCAGTTGCTTCTTCTGACTTGTAGAAAGGTCCTCTTATGCGGTTCCCATTGCTAAAAACAGAATTATTTGATCATAATAAACATTGACCATTTCCATTCAAGACAGTTGCGCATCAGGAAAACCATCTTCAATGTTTGTTGGTTCCTCACCTGTCTCAATTCAGGATAAATGCTCCGAGCCAACATTCAAGCGACCCGGCTTCACAATTATCTCAAAGTCAAAATCCTGAAAGAGAAGTATACAACGACATATATTCCCCCCCAACACAGGATTATTGACCAGATATTTCAAAGTAGATATTTCGTAAACATATTGAAATGATTGCCCAATAGGTAATGCAAAAACTTTTGCATCCCATATACCATCGCCAGAACTTCCCTTTTTCATGGTTGTATAATTCTTCTCCATGGAAGACAGCTTTTGACTAGTGAAATAAATTGAGTGATCAAGATCTCCTTCTCCAGGTTGCGCGAGCACCACTTCTAGTGCAATGGATGATGCATCCACATGGATATGGAACTCATTATTTCAATCAAGAAAAACTGAGTATTGGTGTGGAAGCCATCTTGGCCTTTAGCATATCAAAACTTTCTTGGCACTCTTGACTCCATACCAATACTACATCCTTCTTTAACAACCTCTCCATAGGAGATTTGATCATAGAAAAACCTCACTCTAAGCATATTCACATTCGCAGGTAGTGGCAAGCTCAAAATCAATGCGATCTTTCCAGGATCAACTAGCAATCCTTCCTTGCAAACAATGTGTCCCAACAACATTCCAAATGGTGCACATAAAATACATTTCTTTGATTTCAACACGATCTGATTCTATTGACATACCTCCAGCATCAGTCGTAGGTTGGCCAAATGGTCCCTGATCAACCCATAAACTATCCAGTCATCCATATAGACTTGCAATAACTTCTAAATAAATTCTTTGAACGCAGTGATAACAACCCAGGAAAATATCGTACGTGCATTCTTCAGTCCAAAAAACATCATGGCATACAGAGAATAACCCCATTTAGTAATGAATGTTTCCTTGTGGCAATTCCCTTTTGCAATCCTGATATGTTGATAGCCATAAAATCCATCCGTAAAAGAATACATTTCTTGACCTCCTACTCCTTCTAGTACCTCATCAATAAATGGTGTCGAAAATGGATCATGCTTACATGCATCATTTAGTTTTCTCAGGTCGACACAAATCTAAACCTCACCCATCTTCTTATCTTGGACCATGATGGGATTGATCTATTCTGATTCTCCAACTGGCTCAATTATTCCGACATCCATCATTCTGTCAAGCTTAGCATTGACCCTCTCCTTGTATCGTAGATTCAGGAGATAGGGCCTCTTCCTTACTAGTTTCCCATATGGCTTCAATGGAATCTTCATCTCTCCTAAATCTCCCAGTATTCCTTTAATCTCAGAAAACTTCAATGGAATTCATGCAACAGGCTATGATCTTTTCCATCCTTTCTTTATCCCAATAGTCCCCAACATTCACAAACTTTGGGTTTTCCTCCGTCCCAATGTTGACCTTCCTAATATGTAATGGATGATTCATTGGATCTGTTAGTAGGCCAGGTGCTATGACATCCCGACTCCCTTATGCTTTTGGAATATTGATGTTCCATAGATTGTCATCATCATCTGTCCCTCCAGACACATTGTATCATTCCATCATTGACTGTATTTGACAATGCACATGCAGATCGATTGGATATGCAACCGACACTACCTTCAAAACAATGTCACGGATGAGCTGCAGTGCATTATGAACATATGGATCAAAATCCATGAAACTGAAGGTGTGAGTGAAGAAAACCGTTAATTCCTCCCATGTAATGATCTCTCTACATAACTCAGCTAATACATACCAAGATCACGATATTTCATCCAGCGTGTGGAGAAAGGAATGGACCCACTCATCCTTTCATCATGATGCCCACATGGTGTGACACTCAATCAAATGATCAGCAGGGATATTCCTCCCATCGTACCTTCTAGTGTGGTACACGTCTGCATCTCCAAAGTGAAGTTTCATCAATATTCGACATTTTCACCATTTAGTGATCATCTTCTTATGGGTCTCCCACCAACATGCAGAATTATCCTTCAACACTTCATCCAATGCCAACAACCATCGTGGTTCTGACACCTTATCTTCAAATTCCAATAGAAACTCATACAGCTCATTATTTCCTTCATATATTAATAAATCAATAGTCTCAATTGCAATGTGACATAGTGACTATGTGATCAAACCACACTTTCTTAGAGACACCTCATCCATACAATTTTTCCAATTTTCCAAAGCATCATTAGAATGAGAAAACATAGAGCTAGTGTTGTTCCAACCAAGTTCCCCATTGGAAGTCAGATGGATGCAATCTTCTGAAATGTTATATGCATGATCCCATCCCTTGAAAACTTCATCTTTCATAGGATCAATATAACTTCTCCCTTCATTTGGATCCATTGGAGTGATGACTTTGATGTCCTGATTTTCAAAGGTCATCACACGCTTCTTCAAATTTATTACTTCCATACTATCATTGGCCCATCCAATCCCCAAAAATGTGGGATAGGAGCCTCTACCATCAACAACTTGAATAACATAAAAATAGGCATAGAACTTCATCCCTTCAAATTCCATAGCAAGGTGCAGAACTCGCCCAATCAGCATTACTCTAGCATGGTTGTCCAGTCGCAGCAGCAAAGGATACCAACTCAGTGTTGGGCTCCCCATATTCTTCCATGTGTTATTTTTTCATCATTTAGGCTAGCATTATGTTAAGATCTTTTCACTGAGAGAATAACAAGCACAACAATAACATAAGCACATCACAAGAGACAAGAGACACAAAGCTTTTAGGAGGGGAAACCATAAATGGAGAAAACCCCTCAACTTCCTCTAAGATAGTATCACCACAAGATGTGATCCCAAAACAGTAAGATGACCTCTCAACACAACAAAAGCCTTCTGTCTTCTGTCAAGCCAAAGATTTCCTTCTCCAAAAGTGCGCGACACTTGAGAGAGCAAGAGAGCTAAGTCACAAGTGATAAATAGAGAGGCTCTCACTCTCTATTTATATTCTTCCGTTGACTTGAAGTGCACTCAACCTAATAATTACTACTCGAGCCTACACCTTAATTAGTGTATAATAACCCAAGTGCCCCTAAACAGTGGGGACTTACCCAATGACTTGATATGACTTGTTTACATTATAATCCTCCCGATCGGAACATCGGGGCATGACCACATGACTCAAATACATAATAGAAACATCCCGGAATAAACATCGGGTTACAATAATATAAAATACATAGAAGAATACATTCCGAAGTTACATATACATCAACACCATGTTTGTTTTTTCATAATATTAACATCTGATCCTAGATCCACAATGACCTAATATACCTCATAGTCCCTAATCTAGATATTTATGTGCATCTCTTTCCCCATATTTTTGTTATGCAAAGAGTTCACCATGGAGTCCTTCCGCCCTTTAACTGGTCGATGCAACACATTCTCAATATCAGCAAGAGCATCGGGATCTCTTTCCAACGATAAACAACTTTCAAAGAATTTCTGCAAGGTACCATGCTGTGGTGATGGCCTTACCTCCAACATTGAATCAAAAGAAGTTTCCATTTCATAAACATGTAGCTTACCCAAATTTTTGTGCATCTCATCCCGTGCTTCAAAGAATGTATCTTTCTTTGTGTTGACATCAAATTTTACTTTCTTCTTTCTAGCCAACCGGAATTGCTGAAATGCATTATCTTCTTCAGTCATCTCACCTCCACAAGTGACAACAACAACATCAGCATCATGTGTCCTGGGCTCTGCTGAGATCATCACAACCGTTGACCCTTGGTTCTGGTTCAATGGTGGATTCACATTCTGATTTGCATTTTGGTTCTGAATCAGAATTCAGTTCTAGTTCTGCAACTGGTTCTAGTTCTGCAACTAGTTCTAATTCTGCAACTAGTTCTGATTCTACAATTGCGGAACATTTCCTGCCTTCCACCTCATGATCAGCTGTGGACAGTTCTCAATAATGTGGTCAATAGCGGTACAATATGTAGTTGTTGTTGTGGTACAAACTGAGGTTGAAGTCGTTCCTATACCACCTATGGCTGTGGCTATTGTACTTCCCACTGATCCTCTCCCTTCACATAGTATGAGTCATATGTTCTTTCTTGGAGCAGGTCATATGCACAACAATCCTTATCTTCATGCTCAACAGATTGGAAAAATGTGTAGTATAAGTTTGTTGAGTTCATTACCATATTTTTCATATACCCATGGTCTTCATGTCGATGCCTATGTACTTGACAAATGTGGCACCATGGTGCAGTGCCACAACTCAATGGGTTCGGCGCTCCTGCAAATAGGTAGTTTCAAAAATCAGGGGAATTATCCTCAGTATGTTCATCTGCACAACATTGATTAAACCAAACCTCTTCGCAATGCTACTTTCCTATTCTTTATATATTGTAGCTGGAGTTTTAGGTTCGACGACTATGTTTGAATCTGTTTCATACCGACTGCATTCTCTCCAATGGGTGAAGCTTCCAACTTCATTGCGATATCCGGATCCTCACTCTGTGTTGCAATCTATTGTTGCATCAATGGCATTCTGATATAAGATAGTAATGCCACAATGAACCATTCCTTATGTTGAATGTCCCTCATCTCAAATATGACTCTTTCCATTAGCGTCTTAAATCTTTGGTAAAAATCCCAAACAGTTTCATTTGGATACTACTTAATTTCCTTTAGTTCTGTAATGTATTGGGATTCAGACTTTGGTTTTCTGAATTCTTCAATTAATTATTTTCTGACTTGAGCCAATGTCTTTTCTAGAGACCCATAGGAACCTATACGAATTTCATGTACCAATCTAGTGTGCGACCCTAAAGAGTTATCTCCAATTGGCCCTTCTTAACATCACCATCCACAGTTTGTCTAAAATTCCATACTTCCTCACATAAGAACTAGTACTGCTCGAGATCCTCAGTTCCGTTTCCATGAAATAAAATTAACTTTGCATCGTCACCCGCCATCTTGGGCCTTCTTCCTACAGTTGTTGATCTGCTACTATTAGAGTGTTGATGGCACGTTGGACAAGTCGGTGTTCAACTTGATTTTCTTCCTAATTGCAATGTAGTGTGTGGAAGTGTGGGTATGTTGCTACTAGGATTTGATCTTACTTCTAACTCGGGCGTATTCTATTCATCCTTATCATCACTCTAGGTTCACTTTCTCTCGTGTGTTCTTCCTTCATGGTCTTTCATTTTCATTGCAGTAGGATATTCCCATGTCCTATGCCTCTTTTCTTGTCTAAACCTTTCTCCTCCTCTCATAAGACCATTATCTTCCTTCGCTTCCCTCACATTCTCACTGTAACTTGCACCCATATACCCTTTATCATTCCATTCATCCCCCCTTTCTTCATGGTATTCACAACCCCCGCACAATAGAGTTCTACTACTGAAGGTGCATATTTAATATGCCCTTTTCACATATGAGCATCTTAATGGATAATTCCAAAGACAAAATAAACCTACCTCGTGGCCCGTTGAAGAACTCCCTTTCTCCTTTGCTATAGGATTTATTTTTATTAACCGTGAACTCGATGATATAGCCCTCTAAGATACTGTTGAGCCAGACTTCAACAGCTCAGGATGCTCTGTTGTCTACCACGTGCAACCATTATGGGAAATTTCAACTCAAAATGGGTCTTTTAACCATAATTCAAATTCCATGTCATCGTGTCTTAGCCAATGAAATGGCTTTAAATTTGAAATATCGTATAGGTATTAAACAATTTTTTAATATAAATTTGGGGATGGGTATCATAAAAAACACTACTTTTTTTGTTCGTATTTTCGACATATATCCCCATGTTTTTACTCAAATTTCGATTGGGAGAGATCATTGCATGCAGAATTTAATTCAGCATCCAACGAGTACCCACTTAACATACTTTTAACGGACCCCGCTACCCCAAAAAACAAGAAATACCTAAAAAAATGTGATGATGACATCATCATCATATTTGTTTAGGTATTTCTTATTTTTTGGGGTAGTGGTGTCCGTCAAAAGTATGTCAAGTGGGTACTCATTGGATTTGGAATTACATTCCGCATCCAATGAGCTCTCTCAATCGAAATTTGAGTAAAAACACAGGGAGATATGTCGAAAATATGAACAAAAAAGTCGTTTTTTTTCTTTTCTTCCTCCAAAATTAATAAATATTATTTTACTATTTTAACTATTATTTTATTATTTTCCTTAGGAGGCTCATTTTGAGTTGAAATTTCCTCTAATATCCTGGACATTGGCTCACCTACTTGGAAATTTTTCTTGCGATAGGTCAATCGTGACAACCAGTCATACAAGACAATCGGGAATTCAGAGAAAAGTACTCATGTGGACCATCGTGTATGTATTATCCCAGCCACTTATACGTTGTTAGTCTAGGGTTCTGATTTTCTTTCTTAGCAAAATATCGTAGCTTTTGGTCAAACCAATCTTGGATTTTTGGTTTCCTCAGATGCCACATTTCCTCCCTTTAGCAGCACTAAGGTCCTGGCAACGAAACCATTTATTGACACAAAACCAGTCGACAGGGGTCCCCTCTTTTTCGACACCCAAACTACCACGATCTTCCTGAGCACTGACCCATACAAGTTTTACCCCATCAAGAAACACCCGTGGAGTGGATGAAGTCTCACCTGAGATGTTCGAGGGGGAGCTGATGGAACCAAGTTTCCACATAATGAAGGAGGACCATGTGCATGCATCTACTTATCAACTTAGCATGCCATTATTCAACAGATCTAGTCATTCAACATATGCATTAACGGAACCACATCATCATTCAACAAATCACATTATCATACCAGAACTGTAGTAAAACATTGATGCACAAATAGACCTAACAAAATAGCATCATTTAAAACAGAGAAACATCACATCATTTACCAATCCATGTCGTAGATACACATTGCATCCAGATTTGAGTCGTAGAAGACAGTAAAATAGGAAAACAAAAAAGGACACAAAGGTTCTTCTCAACTTCTGTCATGTCATATTAACTTCCGCACAAAAGCAAAAATTCAATAAGTTCATAACTAAACTCTGTCTCAAAAGATCAAGAAAAACAAAGTGTCTAAGAGCTCCTAACATTTTAAATTCACCATCTACTTATAGGCTTGCGCCTTTACATCGGTGGTCCACTTACCTAACTTTCTAACTAATTATTAATAGATTCTACAAAATAGTGATCGTTATCCACAAAATGTGGTCCAAATCTACAAATGATGGCCAAAAATACATAAAATATTCTACTTCTAACTTGCATGGCATTTTCCAACTTGTGCAAAATCTTTGACCTTGCACAACATCCGTGATGTTTCACAATTACCTTATCCCAAAACCCCTTGCCAACACCACTCTGAGACTTCTTTCATTTAATGGGATAGGAAAATATTATGTAGAGCATTACTAGTTCACCTACAAGGTGATATGGGCCATGAAATATATCATGGATGAGGCTTCCAATATATTACGGTTAGAAACCACTTTCAGAGACCAAGTGCTAACTTAATACATGAAATAAAAAAACCATTATTGCTGCATGGAAGACGAGGTCATTGGTCATGATTAAAACAGATCTTCTAAGAGAATTCTAGAAGTCAAATTATGAGCCTTATTGCATTACTAAGATCAAGGAGATCAAGCAATGAGTTGGTGAGTTCATATGGGACTATGACCAGTGATTCAAGATTTTGATGGTCCATCTGAGTTTTCAAATAATGGATGTGCAATGTTGAGAATGATTCATTGTGGGCATGTTGTCACACATTAGATTTCCACTAACACAACAGAATGTGAAGTCTCAAGAACATGTCATGGAGATTGCAATCAAATTGGAAGAAACTCTAGGAGATGAAGCATCACATGGAATGGATAAGGTTCAAACACGACCAACTAAGTTGATCGTGTAATTACATAACATTTGTGTGGTGTATCTTTTTCATAACTGAAGGTCACCATAAGAATGCATTCTTGACATTGAATAATTATTAGGGTACTGTAGCATTGAGCCCATTTCCTCCAATGCCTAAGATTGTTTGGCATAAAAAAATTTGAGTATGGGGACACTCACCACCAAACTAGTTGTCAAATTGTTAAACCATTAATCTACAGGAAAATGAGAGAAATTGAGAGATGAATTGTGCAGTGGGATATCAATAACAATGTACACTGAACAAGAAAAACTTGAGACAAATATGATAAGAATTGATCAGTTAATTACAACATTAATCTTCATTATTCCCAACCGTAAACAACAATGTTACACTAAGGAGAATGCAAATCATGTGGATAAGATTCAAATATACCAACTAAACCTTTATGAATGGCTAACTCAGAGTGTCTAAATCACTACATGGGAGCCAGTAGTATAACTCATGATGTCTAAACCAGTCTTATAATCAGTTAAACTAGTTAAAATGATGAGGTAGGTGGAAAAAGGCACCACTTCCCCATTCAACCATGCAAAACAAGCACTAGACTAATTAAGAGTGATCTAACTGAATGTAACTGAAGGTTGAATTAGCATAAATTCCTACTTGCCACAAGAAACTAATGGATGGTGATGATGGCACTCAGAGTGGCTCCTATAATGTAGGGATTGGTCTTAGAGGCACATAAACTCATACATGAACATGCAGTAAGTGGCAATTAACCTCTATATGTGTTCCCCACATTCTAGTACAGTAATAATGTCTCCCTAAGTTACACAAGATGATAAAATAGACTATATATGGACAAGGGAGGATTATATAATCCTAACACTACCTAGCACTACACAAGTACGAGAGTTCTATGCACACACTATTTTGTGGCTTCTATAAGTTGATTAGACACGATATGAACAAATGAGGTGTTAAATAATGTAGGGCATTATGAATCCTATTCATTCATTGATGGCTTCTCTAGTTACCATCAAGTGTTTATAGAAGAGGAGGATCATACGAAGACCACTTTTGTGACTAAGTGGGGTTCTTTTGCCTATAATGTTAGGTCGTTTGGAATAAAAAACACACCAGTTGTGTTCTGTGGGATAGTGTTAGTGGTGCTCAAGGAATTCATACATAAGTTCTTAGAAGTCTATCTAGATGACTAGATGGTGTTCATCTTATAAAATGATCACCTACATGTATTGTGAATCATGTTGGATCGATCACTACAACAAATTTGACTTTTGGGGGAGGGGGTGTCTTTCGCCTCCAAAAATAAATTTTGGGGGTGATTTTGTATTTGGAGGTGGTCTTTACAAAATCACCCCTAATAGCATCGACGCTAAAAGTTTTGAATTTTAGGGGTGGTTTTTTAAGAGATAAAAAACTCCCCTAAAAGTGACTTTTGGGGGCGGTTATAACCCCCCCCCCCCCCCCCCCCCCCCCCCCAAAAAAAATGTGACTTTTAAGGGAGGTTATAAACCCCCCTCATATACACCTATGGAGGCTATTCCAAACCCCCTCCAAAATTCCTTATTACAAACATTTAGGGGTGGTTACAAACCCCTTTCATAGGTATCTACGGTGGTGGTTTCAAACCCCCCTCGTAGGTCCCTATGGGGGTGGTTTCAAACCCTCCTTGTATATACATACGGGGGAGGTTTCAATGCCCCCCTACATAGGTTCTACAAAGGAGGTTCCAAACCCCCCCTAAAACTCCATCTTACAAACCTTTGGGGGAAGTATTAACAAAACCCCGTCCAATAGAACTGATGTTAAAAGTGACTTTTTGGGGTGGTTCAAAACCCCCCCTAAAACTCTTTATTACAAAACTTTGGGGGAAGTTCAACCCCCACACCCCCAAAAGTATTTACTACAAAAAAATTTGGGTGGTTATAAACCTCCCTTATAGGTACCTATGGAGGCAGTTCGAAACATCCCCTAAAACTCTTTACAAACCTTTGGGGGTGGTTATGAACCCCCCTCATATAAACTTATTGGGGAGGGTTTTGAACCCCCCTCATTGTAACATACAAGGTAAGTTCTGAACCCCCCTCATAGTGACATATGAATTTAGTTTAGAACCCCCCTCATAGAAACATACAAAAATAGTTTAAAACCCCCCTATAGCCACAGTAAATCATAATAAAATATATTTTATTAAAAATATCAATATTGCAATATCATTAGGGAACGAAGGAATTGAACCTTCAACCTCCTTCTTGTAAAGAAATTTCTCTTCCATTGATATAGAACCCTTTAAGAATTGGGGAAAGTGACAATATTAACACCAATATTGCATCATTTGTAATTCTAAGGAAAGACTAAGAATCCCAACATTGTTTCTGAATTGAGATACCTAAGAAAGTAGTCTTAATGAAGGAGCATAGAAACAAATAAGGATTCCTCTTGTGACTTGTATCTAAGTCAACAAAGGATAGACCCTTTGTTTAAAGGAAGCACCAACCTAACCATCCAATAGTTAGTGAAAAATGTCTCCAAGCAAGAAAAGTTTCCATAAACTAAACCTTACTCAACACTCATAGAGAAAAGAGAATCATCAACAAAGTTAATATTAACCATTTCAAAACCATTCAGGAGTTTAATGGCTCAAATATACAATACAAGCAAAAAAATACAAATATAGTTAAAGATTTTGCAACCTAATATATTGATTGCTGAAAAAGAAATGATGGGGTTAAGGTAGAATCTATTACATGTATCCATTTCGAATTGGAATATTCAAGTGATTCAAATCAAACTGCACATCCGGTATTATAATGATCTCCCTTTTTCTAGGCAACTGACTATTGTTAGACAAAATTCTTCATGCTTCACATGGATTTTATGATCCTTGTTGGTTCCCCATTAAGGCCGAAGTTCAACAGTTACAGTAAATTTTTCAATTATAGTTGTGGTATAATTATGGTTATATGGGTATTCCATTGGTTCCTTGCAATGTTTTCATTATGCCCAAGGATGAAGGGAGCCTTGGCCATTTGATTGATGTCATGATTAAGGGAAATATTCTTGCAGCTAAGTGGGTGGTGCAATGCTTGGAGGGTTATGCTCCTTGGCAGATATTTTTCAACATCATGTGATATCTAATTAGTGTTTTAGTTAGTTTATTGTTGTTGATTACTGCTTCTTAATGTAGATGAAAGCTAGAAACATTCCTAGATCTGATGTTTAAGGATGCTTTCATGCCCAAAATTTGAAAATGATGTGGTTTCAATGTTGATTTAACCCACAGGACCACCCATATTTGAAAGAGATGTTAGTATATTTATATCTAATGGTTAAATAATGCTAAAACATGCCCAGGTTGACCAAGTGCTAAGAAATGTTCTCTTTTTACCAAAATTTGGAACAAATCCCATTATAATTTATTTATGGCTAGTTGTGTCATTTACTTACCTGTTATGGTGCCCAGATCTGTAGCTGAAGTGGTTGTTTATTGTTATGATCTCAAGAAATTTCCATACGTAGAGGATAGGCCATATTACTATTGGTTTCACCCATATTCCTTCCCAAAATTGTATATCTAGAAACAATATGGTCTTATTGATACTTTTACCCCTTTATCACTAGTTGTGGAAATACACATAAGTATAACAGATCAAGATAAGTCGTATCACTCTATCAATCTAGTATCAACTAATGATAAAAGTATTGGATTAGCTTACAAGTTTGGAGATAACTCGAACTCTTCATCTTATTATGATTCCATGAAGCTTTAGACTATGTAATAGGTATAAGATAATGGTCACGCACGTATTCATATTCATAGTACAAGTCAATACACATGAGCTTTAATAATGTACATGCCTAATATTACTAATGTTATGATCACTATATTGATTAGATATATACAATACATAATAAAAACCAATTACATAGTGTAATGATGCACTGCTTGAACTAGTTTGATAACTATACCTATTGTAATAAGCTCTTCCTCATGGTGTTAGTATCAGCACCATATGTTTAACATAAGCATGTAGGAATATACAAACCTTTACTTATACCTATGATATGTGAATCATTTCTATTGTGATGAAAAATTATACAAGATAGCTTAAATAAGCCTAAACATAGTGTAATCATAATATTAATGTTCTATTATGAGCTTAGTAATCCCATTGATATTGATACAGTAGCCTATAAAACAGATCGGATTGAAACTAGATCATATTGAACACAACATCATACCAGTCATAGAATTGTATAGCTTGTTCTTACCTTGTTACTGTAATCACATGTATATGTTTCCATGGTTATTATGGTTCCATTACTTTTATGGTATTGAGACTAATTGATCTATAACCCTTATTACCTTAGAAGTACTGATTAGGTTATTAGTAATGCCCTTTACAGTAGGTATGATATCGATATCCCTTTTGTTACCATTGTAACACAGTGAGTCTCATCCTACTACTAGGTAAAATAGGCATAAATGAGTAGTAGTAGCCATTCAATAAGTTTAATGGTATACTATATATTACTGCTTGTTTTTCTTATATTAGGACGTGTATTAACCACATGGAATAGATTATGGAATAAAGTGTGAACAAAGGACTGTACACACATACACACACACACATACATACATACATA